>ML782753.1:292791-351200 GCA_009831015.1 Picea engelmannii | reverse complement strand
TCTCACAAACTATAGAAATTTTAGAACATCACAAGGAAATAAATTGTGGCCTTGACCTAGACTTTTCAAGATCTATACCTATACATAGACATGGAAAGGCATGGAAATACATAGACCTAGACCTAGAGAATATACCATGACATATAGCATAGAGAATTATCTAGACCTATATGACCATGATGTAGTCCATGAACAATTCCTAGAGTTAGACCTACACCATGACCTAGACCATGACATACACCTAGAGATAGACATATACCATGAACTAGACCTATATCATGACCATAAACATGACCATGACCTATACCATGACCTAGATATTTACCTAAAACATGACCTAGACCATGACCTAGACCCCCCTAGCTCCATATAACCCTAGGAATAAACTTATATAATCATCCCTTAACCCCCTCCACACTTGATACCTAAGTGAAATATGCATATACCTCTTGTTAAAGGCACCACAACCCTTGGACCCACATATTGGTTCTCTAACCATTGCTCTATTCTTAATTTCCCATGTCTCTATGGGATTTACCATTGTTTCATTTTATATTGACAAAAATGCATGATTCAGATTTTTTTATTATGATATTGGCATATATTATGTATTATTGGAATAGTTATCTATTTTTACGTTCATAAAGATTATAATATTTTCGTTATCCATTTACATCCTAGTAAAAAGCGTAGAAGGTTAAATTTTATTCATTTTATATTGTTTGTAATCAGTGTTTGACATGCCCTAGATTGTGTATGGAGGAACACAATTTATCTATATGTACTCTAATGCACTATATATCTGCCTAATCCAGATTATTTTCGGCACGAAATGAGATCGAAGATATAATAAAGAAATGCACAGAGATATCGAAGATATTCGATAATATAACATAAATGTATTAGAGTTGCAACCATAAACACAAATATACAGTAATACATAATTTCTATTAATGAAAGAAATGTAGAGAGATTGTAAAAATACAGAGTGAAAGACTCGCTAGAATGGTGGCAGCTTATCTCTAAGAAGGGATGTGATGGCTACTCGCATTCAAAAGAAGATGATTACAATGAGGCTCTGAAGGAATTTTTACAATAAGAAAGAATTCCAAAAACCCTAGACATCCAAAAACCTAACCCTAGGATATGAAGCACCAAAATTCATGTGGGCCCCATTTGGGTAAGTGAGTATATCAACTTCCCGGGGTCATAACTTTTGCATATGATCTCCATTTTAGGCGTGTGATAGATCGTTGGAAAGATATCATCGAGGAGATTCATATTGGGGGCTCAATAATACCTTATATTATCATTGAGAACCTATATCTCAAAAAATATTCATTTGGGCCCTCAAAATGGCCCTGGAAGTTAAAACCTGCTAAAAATAGTAAATTGCCAAAATTGCTAGAAAACTGTTTTGAGCCATTTGGAAAAGGTGGGTCGCCACCAATATCCACCTGGATCACTGCCCCCCTCCTCCCTCCCTCTCTCCCCATCCCTACCACTATCTCTCCTCACTCTCTCCTACATCTACCATATCTCTCCCACCTCTCTCTCTCTCTTACCCCCCCCTCATGGTCTTCCTCTCCCACCCTCTCACACTCTCAAAACATCCATCTCTACCACCTTCTCCCTTTACTTCTTACATCTAAAAATCTATCTCCTACTCCCTATATCCCCCTACCTCTCTCTCTCCCACTCTCCCAACCTTGTTTTCTTTTCTTCTATCTAACCCCCCTTCCTCTCTCTCTCTCTCTCTACCCATGCTCTATGTATCTCTCTCCCTCACTTTCATACACTTTATTTTTCTTCCCCTCTCCCCCTCTCATACTCTCTTTATTCAAATATCTCCATGCCCCCTCTCTACATTTAAAGGAAATAAATGTCCTTTAAATAGACATGTAAATACCTATACCTAGACATAGACATAACAAGATCTAGACATGGAAAGATAAAGACCGTGACCTAGACTTGTATGACGAAAATTACCCAGACCATGACCTAGACATATATGATGACCATGATGTAAACCATGACATATACATATACCATGACCTGGACCACGACATAGATATAGAGCTAGACTTATACCATGACCTATACATATACCATGACCATGACCTATACCATGAACTAGAGCTTAACCTAGACCATGACATAGAACCCCTAGCTTCATTTAAGCCTAGGAGTAACCTATACTCAACCCTTAAACCCCTCTACACTTTATCCCAAAGTGCGTGATTCATATACCTCTTGTGAAATTCCCCATAACCCTTGCACCCACATCTTGATGCTATAACCATTACTCTATGCTTCGAAACACTTTCAATCCTAAGAACTTAGGTCCTAGTTTTCCCCAAAACCCTATACATATTTATTGTCTATAATAAATGTTATATCCATTACATTAAGATCACACATGTGATCTTGTGACTTGAAATACTTTTGTTTGTGTGTTCATCCATGCCCAATAGGAACACGTGTGTGTTCCTAGAATGTGTGTGTGTTTCTAGAATGTGCACACGCTTTAGTGCATATGAATTTTAGGAATGCACACATGTTATTGCTAGGAATTATTATGTCCCGAGAACACTCCTCTACCTCATCTATCTGAAAAGCTCAAATAATCCCTACATTAGCATGCAAAAATAGCAGGAACAAACATATTTTTGTTCTTTCTTTCTTGTTGTTTAATTCATAGAAAATTTTGTGCTATTGCAAGAAAATTGTGGGAAGAATGTGAACACAAATTTGTCCAATTTGAATTGGAATTGTTGGTTGTGTCTTCTTGTTTCTTCTTCAAATTGGAAGACAAATTTTTCCAATTGGAATTGTTAGTTGTGTCTTCTTGTGTAATACCAAGACAAATTTGTCCAATTGGAATTGTTAGTTCTATATTCTTGTGTAATACCAAGACAAATTTGTCCAATTGAAAATTGTTAGTTTTTTCCTCTTGTGTAATACAAAGACACTTTTCTCCAATTGGAATTGTTAGTTGCTTCTTATTGTGTAATACTAAGACAAATTTTTCCAATTGGAATTGGAATTGTTATTTGTGTCTTCTTTTGTAATATGAAGAATTTTTTTTCCACGTGGAGTTGGAATTATTAGTTGTTATATCTTATTTATTACCAAGACAAATTTTGGGTGGGGTGCTTGCAAGACAATTTTTCTCTTTAAACACGTGGAATCTATGGAATTGAGAAAAAATTTCCTTGAGGAAAGAGAATGTTGGACAACCAGTTTTGGAATACATTTTTGAGAAAAATCCTAAGTACATAAGAAGTGATTAGAAGAGGTGCATAGAAGAGAAGAAGAAGAACGACGAGGAAGTGTGCAATTGAGATGAGAAAGACAACGTGCAGTAAGAAAAATATAACAACAAATAAAGCAAAGAGAATAATAAAGTAGAATAAAGAAGGAGAATAAATCAGATGAAAAGTAAATATGACAACTCAACATTCTAAATACATAAGGATGCACAAAAGTAGCATGAAAAAGGAAAATTAAAAGAAAGAATCCAAACAACTAGTTAACTGAATTAACCATGAAATGTAATGGGCTATTGGGATGAATCAAATAGGGTTTTAAGCCCTAGTTTGATGTATAAATATGTAACAGGTTGGGATATTAGGGGTTCCATGTTGGGTTCTATTCTATGATATGTATTGGGGGTTTTGTCGGGTTAAGTTTTGTTTAGGTCTGTTTGGTTCGTGTTATGAGTCTGTAACAAAGAGAAATATGTGTATGAATGTAAGGGATGATGCAGAGAGAGATAGGATTTCACTGTAGAGTGGCTAGGCTAGGAGAAGAGAGAGATGTCCATAAAACATTTATGTAAGCGTAGTGTGTAAGCCTCAAGGATTGAATGAAATCATAATAAAAGAAGCCAACAATTATGGACATAGCCCAAAGTTGGGTGAACCACATTAAATCCTATGTCATGTGCCTTTTATGTGATTGTTGATGAAATTATATTTTGATGCATAGTAGATTAGTTTTATCTTATGTTGAATATTTTCGCAATGATCGTGATTGTGACAGTAACGAGTCTATGCAATAATCTAGAATATATTTATAATATGAATATGAATTATTAAGTAGTTTAAAACTGAATAAGCACAAAATTACGTGAGCATACATAGAAGGCAAGAATAAATCGGATGATTTCCTCCCATTCCCTTACTACTACAAAAGCCTGGTTCTCCCAGTCCCTACATATACTTCAGGTGAGACTTTGCATGTGCAAGTGGGTGATGCCGAAAGGGCTTGTGTCTAGTGGGTTTTTTTGGTCATAGATAAACTAAACCTATGGTACTAAAAACCACACAGAGCACCACAGAATCGTTATTTTTCTAGGTCCCGGAATTTGCGACAAAGGGGATGTTTTGGAGGTTGACTAAGAAGGAGATCTAAAAATTGTTGGAAAGGAAGGAATGAGAGTTTTCTCTACAGTAGAATAGAAAACCTTGGATGAGTGATAAGAAATGGATGGAAAGGTATGTGTACACGGATTTGCATGATTTTTTTGTTTTTTCAATTTCCAATTATTATAAGGGAGTGGCTAGAAATATTAGTGGAGAAAAATAGAAGGTACAGGGCTACAATGTCAAGGAATTGGACCCCTGAATTGGTAAGACACATGAATTATGTAAGTAACCCAACTAAGTGTGCAGTTGATTTTTGGTTAGATAACATACTAGGAGGATATATTATAGAGTTTGCAGTAGATTGTATTTAATCATACAATGTCGCAGAAAGGGACTTTTTGAAAGGTCCACATGAGGGGTTCTTGAAATCATTAGGTACATGGATAAAAATGTTATTATGTGAAAATCAAGTGATGATAATGGAATCCAACTTCTAAGGGGATTTGCACACATAGGAGAACCGGGGGATGACAAGAGGATCATCTGAGAGAATGAAGGAGGAAATGTAAAAGGAAGGGAGGGATTGAGGATGCAAGAAGATGATGTACCAAAGGAACAATACAACTTTGGAAAGTTTCACAGAGGAAGGTGGTACAAGAGGAAAAAGAGTGGGGATGAGAAAGGAGAGTCTGATAGTGAGACAAAGGTGAGAGAACCTTGCACACTAGTTTGAATCATGGAGATACCATATATAGGAGGAGAAGAAGAATATTTTTAGTCTAGTCCCATAATAAAATAATAGGTAATTACTACTCATAAAGGATCCTTTGTTGAATCCACGACCCCATGTGCATCACCATAATAAAAAATAACAGTTGAGGAATTGCCAAAATAAATTGCAGTTAGCCAAGGACGACTAAGTAGTAGTAGTCCGAGTAGTGGAAGTAGTGCACAAAGCCAAATTTAGAATTAGAGACAACCAACATCACAAAGTTGAGGGAATACACAAAGAAACATGGCATTGGTAGACAACACCCTTACACTTCCTGAGTTCTAGGGAGTTGGGTAAGAGGACCCGAAACAACACTTGTTTGTCTACGAGACAATTTGGGCCGCAAAGAATCTCCAAGACGAGGTTTTGACGATTAAATAATTAGAAACAATATTTAGAGGTCATGCACTAGTCTGGTGCATGAAGTTGCAAAGTAGCACACCTTCAACGAAGGCCATAAATTTAGAAAAGATAAGGCAGATGTTGTTGAAGGAGTTCAAGAAGACAAACTCAAAGTCGTAGTACATCACATAACCAAAGGAGATTAAACATGTACAAATAGAGTCAGTATGGAACTTTGATATAATTTTCAAGGATCTGATGGGTATATTGAAATTCCAGATTCCCGATCAACAACATCGAAAATGGTTCATTACAGGGCTTCTACCACATGCAGGCCGTCAGTTCAATAGACAATTGCATCACAACCGGAGGCACTAGAAATTGCAATAAAATTGAAAGCATCATCTATACAAGACAATGGAGGGATGACATAAGTTTAGATGTAGTTGTTTGCATTAACAATTCAACTGGTAGAAATGACAAAGGGAAAAGAGAAACAAGATAAAGTATGGTGTACAAAATGTAGGATTGAAGGCCATAACAAGGACGAATTCTCAACATTCATGCAGTATTTGGTGACAGGAGAACCAAATCCATTACTGAGAGGAGGATACTATGATACATGTAAGAAATGGGACCATCACCCAACATAGTGTCCATTACTACAGAAGTATCAAAGTACCCCAAGGAACTTGTTCTGTAATTTTTTCAAATCAGTGGGACAAGAAGAGAAGGATTGTTGTGCATTTGAATTAGTGTGGGAGCACAGATGAAATATGTATAGTATTAGGAGGAGAATGATTCAATAGAAGGGGGTGGTACACAATATAATAATCAAAGAGGATTTATTCTAGGGAATAGAGGAAAATTTGGTAGAGGCCGAGGTAGAGGAAATATTGGTAGTGGAGAAAGAGGATTGAGTATATGTTATAACTATAATCAAACCAAATACTTGGCCCATGAATGCCCGAATCCGTGCACAACATGAAAAAAATTGTAGAGCACTGGACCATGCAACAGAAGAATGTCCCCAACTAGTTGTGAAATGGAAGGCCAGAGGAAACCAAAACCAAAATCCAAACCATAATGTACAGAAAATATCAGCCAAAAGACACAATGAAGGACCAAGAGTAGCAGTTGTTATGCATGGAGGAGATAGAACATGGGCTCATATGACAAATTAAGGAAAGAAAAATGAGCAGTGGGTAAGAAAGTCAGCATGGTCTATGTCAGCCATTGATCCTCATCAAGAAAATGAGACATATCATAGAGAAAGAAAATAAGTACTAGGATTGGATTGGGGAGCATCAATGTTAGCTATGCCTAAGGTAGAAGATCATATTGTGCTAGAGAAACCAACTACAAAGGTAGGAATTCTAACAAAATTCATGAAACTTTGTGTGGATCTAATGAAGGACGAAACTGCATTGAGTATACTATATGAAATTATTTATCATTTCACATGAGGAAGGGAAACTCCCATCGCATAGAGGATGGTAAATTAGGTACTGTGCAAGAAGAGGACCCATGGAGAATTTAAATTCAGTGCATAGATTGGAGAGTATTATGTGGCTAACATTATCTTGGACTTAGGGTCTGACGTGAATGTGTTACCTAATAAGGCATGGGAATTGATGGGAAAACCCAAGTTAGTATGGTCTCATGTTTAGATAAGGATTTTGAATCAACAAAAAATAGTTCTAATTGATCATGTGAAATGAGTACTCACGAACATAGATGGGGTGTGCAACGGGGTAGACTTTGAAGTAATTGAGATTGTGGACAACAATCAACCATATCTAGTATTTATGGGACTGGAATGGGTATTTTAATAACCAGGTGATCATCAAATTGAAGAGCAGGGAGATAATATTTGAAGTTTGATATTTGAGAGTTACTTCACCCTTGGACCCATTAGAAGGAAAGAGATACATAGAGACAGCCAGAGGAAATGACATTGTCAACTTGTATAACATGAAAACAAAGATGGGAGATTATTCCAACCCCACAAAAAATGGTGCACTAAGTTGGTTAAGTATTACTTCATTTTCATCAGTCTCGGAAGAAGGTCTAGAGCATTGGCAGCAGAGAATGCATGAAGTGTCAACTAGATGATGTGCACGTATAACCAAATCCTTGTGCTAGATTGGAACAAAACTATGTGATCCACTTATGTATGATGGATTAATTGATATAAGCATGTTTCTAAAGAAATTTGAGTTGCAAGTACCTGAATAACAAATTTTCTTAGCATTATATGTTGTCCTAAAAGAAACTCCAATTAGATGGTGGGATGCACACAGAGAGGTAATGAAATAATGGTCATAGTGAGACAGACTAATGAAAATAAGGTTTGGCACTGAGGGGGGGAATATTGCATGCAAGTACATAGGATATATTGATCCCACAGATCATGCTGAATAGTGAAAGGATTTATGGAGTTCTGTATCGAAAACAAAATGGATGCACAGATTTATACATACGGTGAACAAATTTTCGAAGAACTGGTATTTGGAATTGGAGATTTGTGGGGAGACAACAAGATGGTTAGAGATGGTCTAGAGGTTCAAAATCAAATTTACATTTGAACATGAATATCCATCGATATAGGTAGCACTAAGAGCTATTCAAACAAAGATTTTCTCAGAAGAAGGTACGATGGAGGTGGTACCAATGTCCCATTCAGATTGAAGACTCCCCCTGTGGTGTTTTCCAGAGTAATTGTTGCAGCATTCAAGGAGTTCATCAATAAGTTCCTTGAAGTATACTTGGATGATTGGAGTATTTTAAGTCTCCTAAAGGATCATATAGAAGTCCTTAGACTCATGTTTGATTGATGCAGATAGTGTCAAATTTCACTAAAATTGAAGAAGTGTATTTTTTGTGCACCATTTGGAATTTTGTTGGGACATGTAGTGTGAAGAAAGGGATTGTTAGTAGATCCAACAAATATTGCACTAATTTTGTAGTTAGAACCTCCTACATCAGTCAGAAAGTTGAGGGAAAATTTGGGTCATATAGGTTATTACATGAAATTTATCAAAGTATATGCGCAGATCACAACACTAACGAAATAGTTACTGAAGAAGGAGACAAAGTTTCAATGGAATGAGGACTGTCATAAGGGGTTGGACACCCTAAAGTAGAAACTGGAGACTGCGCCAATTTTAGGTTTTGAAGATTGGAACAAGGAGTTCCATGTACATGTATGTGCATCATCCATAGCTTTGGGTGCAGTATTATCCCAACAAGGGGAGGGAAACATAGATCACCCAATTTATTTTGCAAGAAGGAAGTTGTATATAGCAGAGAGGAACTATACAAGAACAAAATAAGAAGGATTGGCAATGGTCTATGCACTACATAAATTTAGGAATTACCTATTGGAGTCTCACTTTAGGATGCATACGAACCATTCTACATTAAAATAAATAGTCAACAAGCTAGTGTTGGGGGGGAGAATATGTAAATGCCTATTATTATTTCAGGAATATGAATTTGAGGTTGTAGTGAAACAAGGAAAGTTGAATGCATGATTAGATCATCTATCGTGAATATTGTCAGGAGAAGATGCATGGAATTTAGATGATAGATTCCCATATGGACAGTTATTTGTAGTAAGGATTACATAGATGATTACTTTTGAGACATTGTGCATTTTCTACATACAGGTATGGCTCCATCATATATAAAAGTGGTGTAGAAGAATTAAATGGTATTGAAATCAATAGATTATCAGTTGATTGCATGAAACCTATACAAGTTGGGTGGAGATCGAATATTGAGACGTCGTGTGTTGGAACACGAAAGAATGATGATACTTGAAGAAGCACATGATGGAATTGTAGGAGGACATTATGTAGGGAGAGAAATGACACAGAAGATTTTTTGCACAAGGATTTGGTGGCCTACACTTCACAAAGACGTGCAGGAGTAATTTCATTCATGTGTGTATATCAACGAGTGGGAAAGCCATCTAGGATGGATGAAATGTCATTGAATCAACAGGTTATGTTGCAAGCATTTGAGAAATAGGCCATATACTTTGTGGGGCCAATCAAACCATAAGAAAAAATATTAGGGGAAAGGTACATAATCAGGGTGACAAAGTACTTGACAAGATGGGTAGAAGAAACACTAGTTACAGATTGCATTGCAGAAAATGCTACAAGGTTTTTGTTTGAGAATGTAGTCAAATGGTTTGGATTTTCATTTATATTACTTAATGATCGGGGCACACACTTTATAAACAAGGAAATTGAAGTATTGACTTAGGAGTTCCAAATTTATCATAATAAGAGTACCCCACATCATCCCCAGGCCAATGGAACAATGGAAACTTTCAACAAGATCTTGGAGGATGCCTTGACAAAAATTTGCAATGTAGGGAGAGATGATTGGGATTTAAGAGTTTATGTAATGCTATGGGCTTACAGGAATACAAGTAAGAATTTGACACGGAAGAAACCTTTAAGATTGGTCTATGGGAAAGAAGCAATAATGCCTATGGATTTTATTCTACCTATCATGTGCATTCCAGTGCTCACTAAGCTATCAGACTCAGGCATAATAGAGGAGAGATTATCATAGTTGTTGCAGCTTGAAGAAGATTGGTTTTTCGCACATTTCGATGAGAAGGTTCAAAAGTCAAGAGAGAATCCTTTGCACGATCAACACATTAAGCAGAAAAAGTTTCCAGTGGAAGATTTGGTATTACTCTATGACAACAAGTTCATGCAGAATCCAGGAAAATTTATAATCCACTGGTTAGGATCCTATGTGATTCAGCAGGTAAAAAATACAGGTGTTGCATAATTGAAAACCTTTAATGGAGAAGTATTTGGAGGGATGGTGAATGGAAGACTGTTGAATCTCTATGGATATAGTTGACAATTTATGGAGTGTAGATTTTAATCTTGTACAATATTTTACTGCAAATAGATTTTCAATAAAAGAACATAAAATATACAATGAAAAATACACACATTACACAAATATTTTTCCCCTCGAAACCCAAACTAGGAAAACCATCATATTATATATTCATTCATAATGATACATGGTTTACAATACAATATACATATAAGATCTAGCGACATCCAAAACCCTAGCCTAGTGACCTAGATTAGTCCAACAACCCTAATTCCTTAAACGGAAATATAAAACCATCATAAAAAAAAGTGTGCCGAAAAACTACCCAACAATAGACACAAAAATCGAGCCAACAAAAAAAATGAGGCAAAAATGCAACACATTTCCCAAGGAAAACAATTTCTTGGGGGCACTTCCCCTGAATCCCCGTGCAATGCAACGTAGCAGACACTAGAGATACTTCTGCAAAGAATATAACACATATCCAAAACATGATAATCTAAGTTGTGCCAAAACACATGTATTATAGTAGTTGTACCATAGTAGCAAGAAAAACAAGGGAAAACAAATAAAAAGTAGAAAAAGGAAGAAAATCAAATAAAAAGTAAATATAGTAAAAAAGAAAAGAGTGTTCGAGTACCAAGGAATAAGAACTTGCGTAGAAGGAATGGGTCTCACACATCAAAACAAAACTATGGCAATTTAGGAGACAATACATAGACAAGATAGATTGTGAGGCACACAGATAAAACAACAAAGAACCGGTATGAAGTTTTGAAATGACAAGATCATTAAAATCATTAAAGCACATAAACAATGACTACAAAGAGGGAGTGATAAGTCATAAAAGTTTCTTATAATATTAAATGGTAAAAGTCACCAGAAATCACGTTAGATTGGCAGTATGAGGGGAAAATCACATGATGGATTTGGTAATAAAGGAGCATTTATTTAACAACTCATGAACCACGGTGGTAGATTGGAAAAGGTAGTTAAGGCCGAATGAGACATGTCCATTTGGCACAAAGGAGAAAAAAAATAGGAAATCATTAAGGCTAAGTCATTGTTGCATGCAAGCGAGAGTAAACAAAGAAAACTAGAGAGAAATTCAGAGTACCAGATCTAAGCTACTAGAGTTGAGTTACAACTACCCATGAAGAGATGCAAATATATTCAACGAATATGTCACAAAATTCGAATGGAACCACCCAAATTTCGATCACCATATGCAGTAGCAAGAAAACAAGCAATATTGCTAGAGAAAACACCATAGGTAGAGGAAGTAATTAGATATTTGGCTTCGGTGCCACAAGAGAATTTCCACAGAGAGTACCTACCATTTAGAATGGATGATGTGTCACTGATATAGGTACTATCCAATGTGAAGAACCTGCTTCCAATAACACCATTTGTTCCTGGTGTAAGCAGTGAAGGACAAACGTTGGAGAATATTTCCAACCTAAAGTTTATAGACCATGATATCGTTGATGCATAGAAATTCCCTGAGTTGGCTAGGTAGAAATACTTTCACACTAGGATCATCCCAGGCAAATGAGAAATCCCTCTAGATCTACAACAATGGGCATTGGGGTTGGAGAAGGAAGTAATGCTAAACCTGTTGGATATTTCTCATTTTGGGTGGATTACATAGATTAATGCATGCGTGAAGTTTTTACTAGGATGTTTTCATGGGGGGACATTCTGGCTTGATCCCCTATTATCAATCAATACAGTGTTGATTTCATGTATTACAAAAATGCCAAAAGAAGTTGAAGACCTGATATTTTTTTTCAACAAGGCATGAGAGTGAGTCCTCTCTTAGTCATTGAAATAAAAATTCCATACATTTAGAGGAAAGAGGGGTTTGGATGTTAAAATCATCAAGGATAAAAATGTGAGGTTTTTGACACAAGTACTATCCTGTAATTTGCTTAAAAAATGCGACAAATATGATGTGCAAGCTCCAATCATTGTAGTCACAGAGAAGTGTGTGGAAGGGGTCAAAATGATTGCACGGAGGCCCAGGAAAAGGGCACAGAATTCCATTATGCATGGTTGTTAATCTTTATTACACTAGTCAAGTGGAAAGAACCAGGGTATTTCTAGTGCATGTAGACATCAAGGAGAAAATATTTGGCTGCGAGGTATGCCAATTTATGGAACACAATAATTAAGAGAAGTGAAAATGATAATAAAGACATATTTTTTGTATACCTGGAAAATATCACCTATTTAGTTGCGCACACACCGCACATATAAAAAAAAACTATAACATCATACAAGTATATCACACGATTTAGAGTTGGTATGCACCATATGTATGTGCAGGCCAAGAAGGATCTAGCACACCAATGGTTGCAAATGAGTTACAAGTTGACAATGGAGGATGTGAGCTTGATAGTAAATGACTAGGAGGAAGGATGGAAGATCCCAACAGAGAAGATAGGTAAATCAAATGAGGAATAAGAAAACGATAAAAGTGATAAGGAACAAGATGACGGACAAGGAAAGGATCAGATAAATGACATAGGTGATACGTCTGGGCCATCAATAGTCCCCGAGAGAGGAATAAAAAGGAAGGAAATGGGAAAATAACAAGCAGGAGGGGCATGCAAGAAAACTAAGGTGCATAGAGAGACCCCATTATATATATTAACTAATGATGATATGGACAAAATTGGCTACCAGGTATGGGATGCCACACAATAAATATGGGAGGAAGTAGAAAGGAATCAAGAAGAGAAACAAAAGAAAGTGCAGGATCAAGTGATAGTACTCCAATAGTTGTTGGAAACAACGAGCATCAAAAAGGATTACAGGGCCAATGATGGACAATCTACAATTCTAGGAAAGACAACATATAGTGCACAACCGATCTTGACCTAGTTAGTAGTTGGGCAAAGGACACTGCATATTGAAATAGAGGCACTAGAACTTCTAGTGACTGAGTTGCAAGAACTAGTAAAGAAACTAGGACATATGAACCTATTTTTATGGTGGTTTTCCATGCAGAGACTATAGGATTTGTAGGTAGGCCTATTATAAGAAATTCAAAAAAGAGGAGAGAAAGCACAGGAGGAGCTCACTAGAGTAATGGATGAAAGGGTCTAGTTGGAGCAACAATATGAAACTGTGCTGCAATAAAATAAGGATGTTGAATGTCGTTTCAAGGAGGCATTAAAGGATAAAACAGAAGATGAGGAAAGGGTTATAAAATACCATAAGGAGAAGGACAAAGTTGAATCCATAGGGAAGAAAACCCAAGCAGTAGTCTAAAATCTATACAAGGAAATTATAGAAGTCCCCATAGTAGTCAAATATACTATGGAGGAACAAGTTTTAAATATTGTTGAAGTCATTAAGGTATTCAGAGAAAATATTATGGACTACGGATCATGCTAGGAACACCACCTGAAGTGCGCAAAGGCAGAGAAATAATGGTGACAATAAAAGTTACCAACATTAAGAGAATAGAAGGATAATGTGAAAAACTATATGAGGAGAGTGCGTAGGTGTGGACAAAGATAATAGAAGACCCTAAGATGAAGGTGATAGAGGTGAAGATAGGAGAAGCAAAAGAAAAGGAACAACAAACAACAAAAATGGATGCTACACTTCCACCAGTGGAGTGCATGACAACCATATTATCTCAGAGGCGGGCATATGTAGAAGTGGAGAAAATGAAGGATCAACAAAAGATCATTCAGTGGTGACTGGGAAAACTACATGAATAAGTAGTCAGGTTAATAGGCGATTTGGCCACTATGTAGGGAAAGGTCAAACAAGAAGCATATGAAGAGAAGGAAAAACTCACAAGTTTGGATACACAAGGGGCCAAGGAAATCACACAAAAAGAGGCAGAGATCATCAAAGAAGTGGAGGTAGCAAAGGCATCCTCCCAAAAAACATTTGCGGAATGGAAGAGAAATAAAGAGGCTTGAGTGGCTTAGGATGACCCATAGGTGAGTGTTAGGGTCATGTTGGACATGCAGTTTTAGAATACAGTTTTGAGAAATATCCTAAGTATAGAAAAAGTGCATAGAAGAGGTGTGCATAAGATAAGAATAAGAAGGATGAGGAGGTGCAAAGTTGTGATGAGAAAGACAAAACATAGTAATCAGAATGGAACAATCAATAAAGAAAAGAGAAGAATAAAGTATAATAAAGCAGGAGAGGAAAGAAAATGAAAAGGAAATATGATAGCTAAAAGTTCTAAAGATGGAAGGAAATGCAAAAGCAACATGCAAAAGGAAAACAAGAAGCAAGAAGTTGAACAACTAGTTAACTTAATTAACCATGCAATGTAATGGGTTGTTAGGATGAATCAAGTAGGGTTTTAAGCCCTAATTTTATGTATAAATATGCAATGGGTTGGGATATTAGGAGTTCCATGTTGGGTTCCAGTCTATGATATGTATTGGCGGTTATGACAGGTTACGTTGTGTTGAGTTCTGTTTGGTTCATGTTATGAGTTTGTAACAAAGAGGAATCTATGTCTGAATGTAAGGGATGATGCCAAGAGAGAGAGGCTTGCACTGCAAAGAGGCTAGACTAGGAAAAGAGAAGGATGTCCATAATACATCTATGTAAGTGTAGTGTGTAAGCCTTAATCATTTAAGGAAAGCATAATAAAAGAATCCAATCATTGTCAACATAGACTAGAGTTGGGTGAACCATGTTAAATCCTGTGTCATGTGTATTTTATGTGATTGCTGATGAAATTATATTTGGATGCATAGTAGATTAGTTTTATCTTATGTTGAATATTTATGCAATGATCATGATTGCGACAGTAACTATTTTATGCAGTAATCTAGAATATATTGATAATTTGAATCTGAATGGTTAAGTAGGTTAATACTGAATCAAAAAAGAATTGCGTGCATATAGATAAAAGGGAAGAATGAACCAGATGATTCCCTCCCATTACCTTACTAATGCAGAATCCTGGCTCTCACAGTCCCTATAGATACCTCGGATGATACTTCATCTGCGCAAGAGGGTAATGCTGAAAGGGATAGAGTTTGGTGGGTTTTATTGTTCATAGATAAACTGAACCTAGGGTCTTACAAACTACGCAGAGAGATAAGAGATAAAACCGTCGAAAATGTATAAGAATAAAGAGAAAAGGTAAAGTTATGTATGCCAAAACATAGGATTTCATAAGAGAGAAATCCAATTTCTAGTGAAATAGATGTCATTGTTGTTTCTCCTCCATTACCTCAGGAAAATCATAGTAGTTTAGTAGAGGCAATTAGTATCCCATCAAGAGAACTTGTTGTGGATGACCAGATGATGGAGGATTTTCTTGGAGCTAATTCTACAATGGATGAAAATAGAGAGGCGATTGGTGCATAACATCATGGTGAAGAAGTTCTTCTGGTGCAACCTCTTTTTGGATAGTCAAACATTCCAAAAAATATTCAATACCATGTCCAATCTCCTCCTAGAATTGATCCACTAGTGATTGAAGGGGAAAGAACTGTAACCTTGTTAACTCTACAATGAGGAGGTCAAGATTGTTATAATAGGGGTTCATCATCTCTACCTAGATTGAACAGTTTGCAGTGAAGAACTCCTAAATGAATTCAAGTGAATGGAATTTTTCTAGCATCACTTGAAGGTAATTTACCGAACCATAGTATACATTATCATTCTTTTAAAATAATTAAAGAATATTTTGAACCAAAATACGATGCCACTAAATGTTAATTATTTTAATCTTTGTTAAAATCTAGAATTTTGACTGTTGTCGGGAGAATTTTAGGCATTAAAATGGTTGAAAGTTTAGAAACAAGTTGTCATATTGTTAGACACCTTGTGGATATTTTTCAAATAATTGGTAATAAGTTTCATTCTAAAGACTCTAATGCAATCCAATGTGTCTTATCTCAATAAATTGTTAGCAATATCAAAAGAAAACATTGTTTGCTACAACAAACCTCTTATCTTATGAAATGAAATATAAAAACCATTATAAATTAGTCTCATTGAAGAGATAGCCTCATCACAGGTGGCCCAACATATTTGTTGGCCTTCATTAGCAGGCTACCTCATTATAACATAAAGTTAGTTGGAGCAGTTAAGGGACTAGTACAAGATTTATGGGATGATAACACTAGGCCTTATTCTAACCAAAAGGATGTACTAAAATTGAGAACGGGATCTAGGGAACTTCAACCCTATATTAAACACTTTCTTGATATTCCATAGACATAATTGTATGAAGTATCCAGGACAATACATAGTGCATTTAACTTGGGCCAAATATATTTCCATAAATGCAATCCTTAGTACGTTCGAATAAACACAATTCATAACACATGTTGTTGTAGATATCACATTCAGTGTGGTTATTATTATGACATGCACACAAAAACACACACACACAAAGATATATATATATATATATATATATATATATATATATATATATTGTGTATTTCATAAAACCATTTTGCAAGAATGCTCAATTATGTTGTCGTCGTAGTCATCTAGAGACTTTATTCACACCATCTTGTGTACAAGGTCAGAGGGTTGTACATTTTATCAAAAACTATTTCTTAGATGGGACATGCCCCAGGTGTGGTGGAGTGGAATTACTAAGCAAGTGCATCCATGTCATCGATGAGTATGAATTGGGTAGGAAGGAGGTCACCTTGCAAATCTTTAAATATGTCACATATGATATTGATGGAGGGAAGGAAAGAAAAATGATATAATTGGTGACTTCCTAGGTATGCATATGTGACTGCATGAAGGAATTCATTGAAAAGACATGATAATATGTTTAACGTGTCCATGTGGCTCGATGACAGGATGAGCATTTTAGAATATGTGGAGATACATTTCCCATTGGTACTATCTTATGAATGGTTGATTTTGCTGAGAAGTACACCATTCAACCACTAAATGAGATTCAAATCCAATATTATCACTCGGAGCAGGTCATCATAATGGTCCATATCAGATATAGGCATGGTCCAGATAGTAATGAAGAAAAAAAAGTTGTATTGGAGTTTAAATTTTGTTGGATTACTGAGAGGGGGGGTGAATCAGTAATAGAGCAATCTAATCCTTTTTAACCATATAATCCAAGATTTATATCAATTTAGAATTATCATCAAATATTTGCATAGTGAATAAAAAATGAACAAATGAACAATCATACACATACATAGTACACCAATATTTTTACATGGAAACCCAAAGCGAGAGAAAACCACATAATGTTTTTTCTTATATGTATTGAAGAAGTACATTCATTGGAAGCACCAAATTCCTTTGTTTTCCAACTGCAGCTGGAAGGAGGCCCCAAAACTCTAGTTTCTCAGGCTACAACCTGAGGGAAGATCCAAATCCCCAATTCTCTGGCTACATCCAGAAGGAGGCTACAACCCCTTATGTTCTCTGGCTACAACCGGAAGGTGGCTACAACCACCTGTCCTTTCCTTGCCCAACTTCCATGATGTATAAGTAGAATGATGGAACCATTGTCACGTTATCACTGTGATATATACTTCTATAAACATATACCAATAAAAATACTCCAAACAATATGTACCAATAACATGAAACATGTATCAACCATGCATCAACCTGTATCTCAACATGTAATCAACATGTACCATAAACAAGTGCATCAACCATGCACCAACCTGTACCAACAAACCTGTAATCACCTTGTACCATAAATAAGTGAATAAACCATGAAACAACCTATACCTCAACCTGCAAACCTTCCTTAACTTTAACAACAAGAGACTAACATTTTCATCAAACTTTACTTTAGTCTCACATGACTAGTTTTGGATTAGTCAACAACCCCAACCTGAAATAATCATAACTGTGTACATAAAATGAATAAAGATATGAAAATAGTACACAATTTTCTTCAAAGTGTTTTGTGCAATTCCTCTAGGGATGACTACTTGGAACCTCTCAGAAAATGATTTATAGCAAAAATGACATACCTTGTTGAATTCTGGCTTATTCTAGAGAGAAAACTTGTAGAGCATGCCCTGCATGGACTATTTGTTGTATGGATATCAAAATTTTACACAAAATACTACAAACTTTAATCTAACCAACACATTTGTTCTTACTGAATTTGGATCTTTTATGAAGAATTTATGACATTTTTACCCGAAACACATGTTTTAGACTATTTTCAAGACAAACCAAAAACCCTATTTTCCACGGAGTGTAACTCCAAAAATACAATGACCCACAATATGAAATTTGTACAATAGCTACTTGGGTATGTTTCCTCATTGGCCTCCAAATTTCACTGTTTGAATCATTCTATAAAAAAAATTATTGCGAAAATGGTGAGATGACCTGTAAATAACATACCTTAGAAAGCATCATCAAAATAATTTATACTCCCTTGAATTTTGGCCTTCTTTACTTCACCTTCCCTATGAAATTTGGCTTATATATTCTTTAGTTACCCCAGTCACCTGTAGATATTCAATATGCTCAAGTGTGATTAAAATGAGAGAGCCTTGCCTCTTATTTATACTTTCTTGTAGCTTCCTCAAGGGGTTACCTTTTAACCATCTTAACCCAATTTCCTTATTTTAGGGATAACCTACTTCTAACCACTTTCCATAATTATAAAATTCTCCATTTACTTTATTATTTAAATAATCATCTTTGACTTTATCACTTCACTTTATTATTTAAATAATCCGCTTTGACTTTGTCACTTCACTTTATTGTTTAAATAATCATTTTTTACTCTGTCACTTCACTTTATTATTTAAATAATTTCTTTTTTGCAAGAACTTTGACTTCTTTGACCTTTTGGGGCTTCAAGCCAACATATGGGGGTCCTCCAAATTTGTAAGGCCATAACTCTCAAACCGTGAGGAGTTATGTGACATTCCACATACCAACAGAAATGACATGACATGTATTATCCATATATAATAGTATTACCTGAAAATATATCAAAACTCATACCATTATACATCAAACAAACTTGGGTCCATTACTGAAACCTTTGTGCTACCAAAATTCACTACCAGACTTTCTTCAAGGGTTGACATCAATGAAAACCAACCCAATTAATAAACAATATCCCCCTTTGGAATTGATGGAAACACTCTTATGCAATACTGAAATCATATCACTAATGGTCCCCGTGGAACCATGCCTCTATCCTCTACATCTGATAAATCTCTCCCTCTTTGTCATCAATGGAAAAGGTATATTTCCATTCAGGGCTTCTCCCCCTAACTAACTCGTCTGATCTCCCAACCTGAACTTTCCTCTTTATGGTGCTTCCTCATGTACATATAAGACATATAAGATAATCTTTCAAAATCATTAATTTTGGAGTATAAATAACTCTGAGGCTCTGGCGAAGATACTCAAAGACTTCCCGTGGAAGCGGTTTTGTAAATATGTCTTCCACTTGTTCTTTTGTGCCCACATATTCAACTCTAATGTTATTTTCTTCAAATTGTTCCCGTATAAAGTGATACTTTATTTGAATGTGCTTCATCATTGATTTCATCATCGGGTTCTTTAGGATACTAATGGAACGTGTATCATCACAATAGATTGGAATGGGCTCATCATACTCAACCTGTATATCTGCCAGAGTTTGTTTCATCCATAGAACCTATGTACACCATGTTGTTGTTGCAATATACTCTTCCTCAACTATAGATAAAGATATTGATGATTATTTCTTTCTTAGCCATGATACTAAACACTCACCCAAGGAGAACACTTATCAACTGGTGCTTCGTCGGTCATCAATGAAATCTGCCCAATATGCATATGTGTAGGAAATAAGTGATATATCCTTTCATTTTGGATACCATAATCCAAATTCTTATGTTCCTTTTAAATATCTAAAAATAATCTTCACTGATAATACATGTGATTCCTTTGATGCTTCTTGAAATCGTGCCACCTGTCCAACTTCCTGCATTACATCTGGTCTATATGCTATCGCATATTGTAAGTTACCAATCATTGACCTGTATTGTCTATGATCTGTAGACTTTGAATCATCATCTTTACTCAACTTTAAACTGGTTTGCAATCTTCCATTCCGAACCTCTTTATCATTTCTCTGATATACTTGGTTTGAGAAATAAAAATTCTTTGATTGCTTTGACGTATCTGAAGACCCAAAAAGAAGGATAGTTATCCAAGTAATGAAATTTCAAATTCATTCTCCATGTACTTCGCAAATTTCTGGCTTAACGTGTCATCAGTACTTCCAAAAATAATATCATAAAAATAAACTTCAATTAATAAAATACTATATTGATTTACCTTGATGTAGAGGTTGTTGTCTACATTTCCTTTTCTGAATCATGCCTGATGTAGATATTTATCCAGTCTAGAGTACCATGCTCTAGGAGCTTGTTTTAGACCATATAAGGCCTTATTTAATTTACACACATAATCTGCTTTCTATGAAAACTAAAATCATTCTGGTTGTTCAATGTAGACTTCTTCTTCAAGTTCTTCAATCATAGAAGATAATTTTATGTCCATTTGATACACTTTAATATTTTTGGAGCATGCATAAGCTAAAAGGAATCGGATTGCTTCCATTCTGGAAACTGGAGAAAATGTATCTTCAAAGTCGATTCCTTCAACTTGTGCATATCCTTTACATACCAATCTAGTTTTGTTCCTTGTAACCTTTCCATATTCATTCAATTTATACATGTATACCCACTTTGTGTCTATCACATTCTTATCCTTTGGTCTTGGAACCAATTCCCAAGTGTCATTTTTCTCTATTTGATTCAATTATTCATCCATGGCCTTATTCAAAAATTCATCCTTGTTGGCCTCTTGAAAACATGTTGGTTCAATTGTATATGAGAGTGCTAGGTGCATTTGTTCTGGTGAATGACTTCTTCTTCTAGTCTCAACTCTTGCATCTTTTCTTTCTATAATATAATATGAAGGATAATTCTTTTTTACTCGTCTACTAGGTGTCTTTGGAGGCACTTGCTGAACTTTCTCTCCTACTTTTGTCAGATCTTTTTCATATTCCCCTTCTACTTATTTTTCATCTTCTGCATCTTCTTTGTAAAGTTGTTCCATTGATTCATTTTCTTCTTCATTTGATTATTGTCTACCTGTTTCATCAATTGTTACGTTGATTCTTTCCACAACTTTGTTCAATCTCAGGTTGTAACACTTATATGTTTTTTTTGTACTTGAGTAACCAACAAGCACTCATTTTTCCACACGAGAGTTAAACTTTCCCATTCTACCCTCTTCTCTTTTGATGTAGAATTTGCTTCCAAAAACTCTAAAGTGCTTCACATTTGTTGGTCTTCCTTTCCATAGCTCGTAGGGAGTTTTGTTAGTTTTGTTTATGAGCATTACTCTATTTTGAATGTGAACTGTTGTATGCACTTCCTGTGTCCAGAATATATCTGTCAATTTGGAATCCATTAGCATTGTTCGATCCCTTTCTTGTGTTGTCCTGTTCTTTCTTTCAACAAATCCATTCTGTTTAGGTGTCCTAGCAAAGTAGAATTGCCTTTTTATTCCATGCCTACTGCAGTAGTCCATAAATTATGTTGAAGTGAAATCTCCTCCATTATCAGATCTCGAGCATTTGATTTTTGAATCCATTTCATTTTCAACCATTTCCTTGTAGACCTTCAATTTTTCAAAAGATTCTGACTTATTCCTGAGAAAGCAAAATGCATTCATTCTTGTACAATCATAAACTAATAACATAATGTATTTCTCACATTTTAAACCCTTTGTTGTAGTTGGTAGAACTAGATCAGTATGCACAATTTCAAGTGGTCTTGTCGTTGAATATTCTTTTGATTTAAACATGGTCTTTGTTTACTTTCCTTGTTGACAATGCTTGCATAAAGTGTTGGTTGGTTTCGTGATTTGAGGCATTTCTCTAACTGCTTCCCTTTTGTTGACTTTCACAAGGTTATAAAAATGTATGTGACCCATTCTTCTATGCCATAGCCAACTTTCATCTTCCTTTCCTAGGCAACACTTTTCATTTCCAATTTCACTTAATACATATATGTTGCTTGAATTTCTAGCAGTTGTTGGAATCAATTTTCCTGAACCTTATTTTCTTATCTCGCACTTTTGTGAATCAAAAGTAACTTTATTACTTTGGTCACACATTTGACTCACACTTAGAAGATTATGTTTCATATCTTATGCTAGTAGAACATTTTCTGCCTTGGTATTCTTGTTCCCAATTCTGATTTTCCAATGATTTTAGTTGAATCATCATTTCCAAAGGAGACTAATCCATCTCTTTCCTTTCTTAATGTAAGAAACATGTCTCTATCACCTGTCACGTGTTTTGAACAACCATTTTCAACATACCAACCACATTTCTTCTACTTAGTTTGTTGATCGAGTGTGCGTTCTTCATTGCTATACTGATTCTGCTTTCTTATCCATGTCCTTTTCTAAGGTTCTTGTCTATGATTGTTGTTGTTTTGTTGTGGTTCTCTAGGAGGGATTGTCATTCTGCAATATTTTTCCATGTGTTCGAAGTTGTTACATTTGTAGCATTCCACTTTAGTTCTCAAAGATTTAAACATGTTGTAACTTATTCTTAGTGTTTCACTAGGCCTTCTTGGATAACCCTTTTGTGTATGACTTTCAAAGTTGTTTATGTTCATGTTATTATCTCTGCAATTCACAGCTTTATGTCCAAAATTATTACATGCATAACATAAAACAAAAAAGATAGTTTGATACCTAGGAATTGAAGATCTTTTGAAAGGAAGTACTCTTATGAATCCTTGTTCTTCCTGAGGCCTATCTGTTTCTATTGGTTGTTGATTATGAAATATGAATCTTATCAGTGGAGGAGTGTCCTTGTAATATTCTTTGTGGACCTTTGTATCCCCTTTGATTCTTTCTACATAGATTTTCGAATATGTTTCTTGTTCTGTTGTTTTGGAGATTGATCCATTTTTTGTCTAATTCTATCCAATTCCAGACTTGTCATGATGAGGTTTTTTACTGTTTATAATGCCATTCAAAACTTTTGAGTTGTTCTGCATATTTTTCTTTTGAAGATCTTTTCTTAATGTGACAATTTATACCTCCAAATTTCCAATGATCTTGTCTCTTCCTTCTAGTTGTTCTCTGAGTTCTTATTCAATTCTTTTATCTTGTTCAATTTGAACCTTCAAATTTGTGATCATTTGTTCTAGTTTCTCAGTGTCTTCTTTCTTGTCTAGTTCCACTTGTAGTTTCTTGTTTTTCTTCTTTTCTTTTCTGATAACTTCTATGGCACACAACAATTTTTCTCGGTAGTAAACTTATGCCTCTTCATATTCTTCTTTAGAGTCTTCTTTATCAGAGTCTTCTACTACAATGAATATAACTCTTTCCGTCTCACTGTCACTAACTTCATCTTCATCTGATGATGAGATTTCTTCTTCAGTGCATAAGATTTTCTTGAAAACTTTCTTTGTTGTTATTTTACCTTTATATGTTTGTTTTCTACTTGAGTAACCTTCATCATTTCACTTTTTCTTATGAGGAAATTTGTTAAAAAAATGACTAGTACCATCACAGTTAAAACAAATCAAAGGAAGCTTACCTCTATACTCATCGTTTGTTCCCTTGTTCAATCTTTTGACAAAGTTGGTTGCTTCTTCATCACATTTTGAGACATCATTGTTGCTTCTTTGTTCTTTTTATTTTTTGTCTCTCTTTTTATTTGACCTTTTGGATGCTTTGAAGGCTGCTTCTTTTATATCTGGATTTTCCTATTCAGTTATCATTTCATATGCTCTGAATATTCCATGTATTTCATCCATGATTATTGAGTTTAGATGTGCTTTTTATTCTAGTGCTGATATCTTAGGGTCAAATATCATAGGAAGAGATCTTAGTACCTTTTGAACAATTACATATTCTTTGATTTCTTCTCCCAATCCCAAGATTTCATTTACTGTTTCATCAACTCGTAAAAAGTAAGCTGCAATGTTCTCATCTTCCTTCATATTTAGTTGTTCAAACTAACCTCTAGAAGTTTGAATATTTGTTTCTTTAACTTTTGAATCTCCTGCATAAATATTTCAAAGTTTGTCCAAAATATCTTTAGCGGATTTACAATGTGCAACTTTGGTGAATACTGATTCTCCAAGACCATTCAGAAGTGAAATTGTGGCTTTGGAATTATTCTGAATGAGTTTCATTGCTTTGTCATTTTTCGATGGAACTATTGGTGTTGTGTATCCATCTATAATTGATTGCCAAATTTCAAATCCCTTTGCCTGTATATATGTCTACATACTTATGCTCTGAAATGCATACTTATGTCCATCAAACTGTGGTGTTCCATTTTTATGCATGTCGTTGCTCTCCATGATCTACCTTTCAATGGTTAAATGGATTTCTAAAGGAACCTTGTCTGATACCAATTGTTGAATTACTGAGAGGGAGGGTGAATCAGTAATAGATAAATCTAATCCTTTTTAACCATATAATTCAAGTGTTATATCAATGTAGCATTAACATCCAATATTTGTAGAGTAAATAAACAATGAACAAATGAAAAATCATACACATACACAGTACACCAATGGTTTTACGTGGAAACCCAAAGCAAGAGAAAACCACAAAATTCTTGTTCTTATATGTCTTGAAGAATTACATTCATTGGAAGAACCAACTTCCTTTGTTTTCTAGCTACAACTAGAAGGAGGATACAACCCCCTAGTTTCTCAAGTTACAACTTGAGGGAAGCTCCAACTACTCAATTCTCTAGCTATAACCAGAAGCAGGCTACAACCTCGTATGTTCTCTAGCTACAACCGGAAGGTGGCTACAACCACCTGTCCTTTCCCCGTCCAACCGCCCTAACATATAATTAGAATGATGAAACCATCACCACACTATCACTCTGAGATATACTACTGTAAACTTGTACCAATAAACCTACACCAAACAACCTGTACCAATAACCTGAACCATGTATCAACCATGCATCAACCTGTACCTCAATCTGTAATCAACCTGTACCATAAACAAGTGCATCAACCAAGCACCAACCTATACCAAACAACATGTAATCATCATGTACCATAAACAAGTGCATCAACCATGCACTAACTTGTACCTCAACCTACAAACATTCCTTAACTTTAACAACAAGAGACTAGCATTTTCATCAAACTTTACTTTAGTCTCACATGACTAGTTTTTTATTAGTCAACAACCCTAACTTGAAATAATCATAACTATGTACATGTAATGAATAAAGATATAAAAATAGTACACAATTTGATTCAGTGTGTTTTATACAATTCCTCTAGATCTCACTACTTGGAACCTCTCAGAAAAGGAGTTATAGCAAAAATGATATACCTTGTTGAATTCTGGTTTATTCTAGAGAGAGAACTTGTAGAGGGTTCCCCGTACAAAATATTTGTTGTATGGATCTGAAAATTTTACACATAATACTATAGGATGTAATCTAACCAAGACATTTGGTCTTACTGATTTTGGATCTATTATGAATAAGTTATGACGTTTTTACCCAAAATACTTGTTTTTGACTAGTTTCAGGACTAGCCATAAACCCTATTTTCCACAGAGTGTAACTCAAAAAATATAATGACCCACAAGATAAAATTAGTACGACAACTACTTGGATATGTTTCCTCAATGGCCTCCCAATTTCATGGTCTGAATCATTCTATAAACAAAATTATTGCGAAGATGGTGAGATGACCTGTAAATAACATACCTTAGAAAGAATCATCAAAAGAATGTATCCTCCCTTGAATTTCAACCTTCTTTACTTCACCTTCCCTATGAAATTCGGCTTAGATATTCTTTGTCTACCTCAGTCACCTATAGATATTCAATATGCTCAAGTGTAATTAAAATGAGAGAGTCTTTCCTCTTATTTATACTTTCATGTAACTTCCTCAAGGGGTTACCTTTTAACCATATTAACCCAATTTCCTTATTTTAGGGCTAATCCACTTCTAACCACTTTCCATAATTAGAAATTTCTCCATTTACTTTATTATTTAAATAATCCTCCTTGAATTATTTAAATAATCCTCTTTGACTTTGTCACTTCACTTTGTTATTTAAAGAATCCTATTTGAATTTGTCACTTCACTTTATTATTTAAATAATCCTATTTGACTTTGTCACTTCACTTTATTATTTATATAATTTCTTCTTTTCAAGAACTTTGACTTCTTTGACCTTTTGGGGCTTCAAGCCAACATATGAGGGTCCTTCAAATTTGTAAGTTCGTAACTCTCAAACCGTGAGGAGTTATGTGACATTCAACATACAACCAGAAGTGGCATGACATGTACTATCCATCTAGAATAGTCTTACCTAAAAATATATCAAAAATCGTACCATTATACATAAAAAAAACTTGGGTCCATTACCCAAATATTTGTGCTACTGGAATTCGCTACTAGACTTTCTTCAAGGGTTGACATCAATTACAACCAACCCAATTAATCAAAAACTTATGCATAAGAAATGTTTGGTGCCATGAATTATCCTACGTACAACATTACTTTCAATTGTTTTACAAGCACCTTAAGGAGAATAAAATACACATGGATCAACATTGGATTTTGTGAGATGGTTGTTCATGCCAATTCAAAAATGCTTGTGAATTTCAATGGTTGTGTATATTGCATCAAAAACTAAAGGTACTACAAATTTGGAACTATTTTTTTTCTGGGAACGGGAAAGGGGACCAAGATGGAGTAGAAACTTTCATAAAATGAGCATTACACAAGAAATAAATGAAGTTCACAATTACTTGCCTCATTAGAGATGTGAAATCCATTATTGAATGGTGCTCTTCAGTAATGGGAGAGGGAACAAGAACCTGTAAAGACCAATCACACAAGAAATGACATGTACATAGATATATTTGAGAGGTGGTTGATGTAGATCGATCAAAGTGGTATGAATGAAAAATAATCCATGAAAATCATGGATTCCATTCAATTTGAACACATGAGACAATGCAATAGTTGAAATATGGATGAGAAAACTCTTTTTCTTCTATGGTCCATGTAGTAGTAATGAATGGGATGATTGTGAACCAACACACTGGGTTGATATATGGGATCCTATATCACTCCCCATTTTTTAACATATAACTATTTTCATAACCCTAAATTGCACCATACAAGCATACCTGTCATTTGGCCCTCTTACTTGCTAATTTTTCCAAGCCATCACTGAGAAACTCTTCTTAAAAACATTATTTTTGATGATGTACGCACACTACACCACTACTGCTCATGTACAAATTCTTGTTGCACCACTACATCCCGTGTATGTACACTCGATGCACCATTACATTCCGCGTATACCCACAAAATTTGCAAAAATTAAAAAGTTGCAAGGAATTCGTTGAGATTATGGGCTAGTGGGTAGTTTCCCAATTGATCCACCACCTATAGCCTATCACCCAACCGAATAATAATTCTTTTTGTCATATAAAAGGAGGTTTTTGGGTCTCATTCCTAGGCCAATCATAAGAACAATGAAACTTTGCCCATTTCACATTCCCTCCTTGCCCCAAATAATTGCAGCCACCTTGTGAGATTTGCATCAGAATTTCCCATTCTTTCCTTTTTTCCTCCATCATAAGCCTATGCCAATTCCCTAGAAGAAGTGTAAGAGGAGGAATATAGGTGGAAGCGCAGTTGGAGCTTGGTAAAGAGGAGCCCAAACCAGGTTCGTGGAGCAGTCATTGACCTTTGTTGTAAGTAAGCATTGTGATATCAGTAAAAGAAATACTTTTCCTGTCCCGAAATATGATGTGTCAAATGTTTGTATTCAATTTATGTTTCATTCTAACATATAACCCATGATTTATATATGATATGCATGTTTGTAGTTCTATGTTTATCTGTTTGTGAATGTAGTTTAACCTTTGGAGGAGGCTTGCAGTCAACAAATCTATCGAACGCAAGAGGATCGACACCGGACGCGGAGTAAAACGTAAAGTTACCTGATATTTTCACTTTGTCTTTCATATATGAATGTGGGATGTGTTCAGTGTAGTTATAAAGGTAGGAGACTATTAGAAGGTTAGATTTTCCTACATGTTGAACCCTAGTGTATTCCAATGGGGGGTTTTCCCTCTATAGTAGAACTGACGACCATACTGGGGAAACCTCAAGGGTTTTAGGCGAGTCTTTGAGTTGTTGATCAGACTGTTTGGTGTCTTTCGTGGCTCCCTCCGATCCACAGTAGGCCAGAGGTCAGTTTCAATATTGTCTTGTATTTCTTTTCCGCCTTTCATTTTCTTTAAAAAAAAGAGAAAAAATATTTATTTAAATTTTTTCTTGTTTAAAGCATTTACAAAAAAGAAAAAGAAATTAACATAGTGTTGTGTTTTCTTGTCATCTTGAAAACATTTCAAAATAAAAGAAATAAGAAAGATAATCCTTCTTTGCTAGTGTTCTTGTAAGTATCATTTTTCTTTTTCAATTTTCTTAACAACATCATTTGCACTACAATTTCTTTGAGTTAAAACAAGCCATTTAAAATAAACGCTAATTAAAATAAACTAGACTTTATGTTTGTAGGGTCAATCAACTAGTTTAGGCTAGATCCTTGAATTAGGTTGGAGAGGAAACTCTTCAAGGCTTATAAACAAACATTGGATTCATATCTAGGGAGTGTAAAAAGTCTAGAAAACATGAAAGCTATCTGGGGAGCCCCTCTAACACAGGGTCTAAACACAAGGTCACGTGCAGAAAGGTAGCAGAGATGACCCCTCCAAAGTTGGACCAAGCATAGTGGAGAACGCATATTGAGGACATGTCGTGGGATAGTGTCGATTCCATTTGCCTACAGAGCTTCGTGGATCCTGAATCCATTCAGGATCCTCATTTGGATTTCAGACCACTTCCTTTCGATACCCTTCGTAGGTTTCAGGCTTGTTATCATGCTGATTGTGGCCCACCCGACTGTCGACTATACCCTCCTGGTGACTGTTCAAGAGATGGAAACTTAGTTTCCTTTATTCTAGAGACTTACACAGGTTTGCAGAGTATACCCGGAGGGTGATTTCGTGTTTGAGTTTAAATTGCAACGGTAAGTTTCTCTAGTGTTGGATGGCATAACTGTTCTTCCAACTAGATAATGGTCTGCTTGATTTTCCTTTAGAAATTTTTAGTGTGTGCTCTGTGCTCCCTAGTTTTCCATAGTGAGTTACTCAGTCATTGCTTTGGGTCTCTGACCTAAGTTGGTATATCACCCACTCTGTTAGTCGTGAGGAATTTTTGGTCTTCCTCTTAAAAATGTGGAGTCGCCTCTTTATAGGCATTGTTTTGATAACACTGGTTCGTCAGAGTTAGTGTGTGAGACTTTTTACGGACTTGAATGATCTTTCAAGGGGAGAACCTATGCATAAGATATTCATGGCTAAAGTTACTGAAGATACCAACCAAGGAACCCCTTCACAAGGGGATTCTTGTGCTTTTCCTTTCTTCAGAAACGTTGGTGTCACTTTGATGGCCACTTTGTACATTACTGGGTTGAATGTGGGACTACCGGTTTGGTTGGGTACCATTCCAAATGTCTTGAATGCTCTTGATGCTTCTCATTTAAGAAATTTATGTCATGGGAATAATGTTGATGTTCCCTCGTCAACAAAGTATTCTCCTCCTCCTTCTCGTGCCTCTAGTGAAAGTACAGTTACCGGTAACTGTAATTCCAAATGAAGTAGAAAGATGAAGAATAGGAAGAAGAGGTCATCAACCTCTGCAAGTCCTGTTGAAGACCAGCACCCAACCTCTAGAATTCATGCTGGGGGCATGAACCTAGTCCCTGCGATTCATACTGGAGTTCAATCACCAACCTCTACGAGCCATGTTGGAGATAGGTCATGAACCTCTACAAGTAATGTAGTAGACCAACACCCAACCTCTACAAGCCATCTTGGGGGTAAACACTCAGCCTTTGCAAATCATACTGGGGGAAAAAGTATAGTCACTGATAATCATACTGGAAATAGGTCTGTAGCCTCTGCGAGTCATGTTATCGACCCACCACCAACCTCTGAAAGTCATGTTGGAGATGTACAACCAACTACTGCTAGTCATGCCGAGGGCATTTATTTTGTTGAGAAACCTAGACGGATAGGAAGTAAGCCTAAGTTCCCTTATAAAATTTGCAAGGGAGATCACCATGCTCATTTATACCCTGTCCTTCCAAAGGTATAAAGATTGTGGTCCCTTTCTGCATGCTCTTTTTATTTTGATTCTTATGAGGTTTCCTCACAGCCTATTCAACCAGTGGTTGAGAAGGTGGTCCTGTCGATGCAGTATTCGGTTGATCCCACTCATCTTTTTGGGGGTGATGTGCCTATAGACCATGTTGTCTCGTAGCCTATTCATCCAGTGGTTGAGAAAGTGGTCACACTGATGCAGTCTTCGGCTGATCCCGCTCTTCTTTTGGAGAGTGTTGAGTCTACCAAAGTGGTCATGTCGATGCAATATTTGACTCATCCCACTTTTCTCTTGGGGAGTGATGTGTCTACCGAATATGTTTTTAACATTTTCAGTTCACTACTTTCAGAACATGGGGTCATTCCGCTCTCTTCAAGCACACCCCCTCCAAGCCCTAGGATGGTCTCCTTTGATTGGAATGACCTTGTTGATCCTTGTATTCCTTCTTCCGCACCCTTTCAAATAAGGGTTGAATTTAATTCAACAAACATTTATTGATGTATTGTGGATGAAGGAGCCTCTGCAAGTATTTTATCCTCGGTTTGGAAAGTATTGGGATCTCTTGAGATTGTGTCTACTTCGCATGAGTTGTTGTCTTTTGACAAACATCCTAGTGAATATTTGGGTTTCTTCCTCATTTTCCTATCTCATTAGGTGGGAAGATTGTCCTTTTTGATGTTATAGTGGTGCAAGCCGCATTAGATTTCAATATGCTTCTCCGACATGATTATGTATATGCTATGAATGTTGTTGTTTCTACACTTTTTCGGGTGATGAATTTCCCTCATAATGGAAGCATTGTCACTATCAACTAGCTGGAATATGATAATCACCATCCTAATTCAACGTTAGTTCAGGATGTGCCTTTATATGTTCTTAGTGTTTGTGTAGAATCTACCCCACCACGGGTTAATTATGTTGCATCTTATCCTTGATGTTCAATTTCTCCTGAGCAGGAACTTGTTCAATAATGTTTTCCTTCTCGAGACTTGGTCTCCACAATTGATCTGTTGGTTTATACAATGGGGGCATGGGAGCCCTTGCTTCCCACTCTTGGTACGAGTGATATTGTCGAGATTACTTAAGTCGTAGCCCCCTAGAGTATTATTTTAAGCCCTTTTCACACTCTTTAAACATAAAAACATTGTCGAGCGATCTTGTTGTCCTTCATGCTCACCAAACTAAAATTTGAAGGCACATCTGTCTGACGGTAATTTACCCCTTTTTCATTCTAGATGGTCAATTGTACGAATAAAGGTATACTCTAGGAACTTTGGTTAGCTAGAAGAGTATTCTCAGATATAAGTTTAACCCTTTTTCGGGCCCGAGGGACTAAATTTATGAAAAGGGAACCCCCACAGAGTCCATAGTTAATCTCTTTTCAGACTCCCTAAAATTGAAATGATCGCCAAGTGACCTTGTTCCTTCACACTCGTTAAATTGGTACAGAAAAAAATACTATATGGAGTCCATAGTTAATCTTTTTTCAGACTCCTTAAAACTGAAAAAGATCATTGAGGGATCTTGTTCCTTCATACTCATTAAACTGGTCTAGAAGAACACACCATATGGAGTCCATAGTTAATCCCTTTTCATACTGCTTAAAATTGAGAAGATGGTCGACTGATCTTGTCTATGTCACACTCGCTAAAGACGTCTTTTCAATGCTTGTTTATCCATTTTTCTAATTGACTAGACTACCTTCGAAAAAAGTACCTCAGCGGAGTCTTCTTTTATGGTTTTTTAGACTCTCTAAAACGTGAAAAACCTACCGATCTTATCTTATCTGAGCTCATGAAAAATATATTGAAGGGGGTTTCATCGTGTCCTGCTAATCACATTTGCATCTCTGCATCTTTGGCATAATGCCGGATCCATGTGGCTCTCAACTGAACCTTTGAAGAATGCCTTATACGCAAGCCTTGTAGCACTTTGCCTCTGCGACTTGGCACCTTGACCCATGGAAGAATTTTACCCAAGTGTCCTTTTCCTACACATTTCTCCTTGATATGAGCATTAGTATGTTCCTTGCACTTGGAACTAGTATGCTGGTAACACTTGTTCCTCCTTTGTAACATATCATTCCTTTATTCTTTTTCAAGCTCTTTAAAAATATTGAAAAAGACAAAAAAAAACAAAAATACCCCAAAAAGAGGATGAGAAATATATTTTATTTTTATGGCAGCACAATGAGTCACCCTTGGAAAAAGCACATCCTTCCATTTGTTTGTCAAGATTTTGAATTTAATATGACCTTAGGAATCTTTTCTCGCTACACAGAGTTGTGTCCTCCTCCATTTGGTTATCCTTCCAAACACATGGAAAGTTTGTGTTGCCTCCTACATCATGAACTTATGTCAATGTCGTGTTGCCTGAGTTTGATAATCTATTGTTCTCTTGTCCAAGGGAATTTTTACCCAACCTGATTTGGCCTTCCTGCAGTTTGTATCTTGAACTCATGCCCAACCATCCCTAAACTCCAATCAAGTCCTTGTTTAAAATCAATGAAGTTCTCTGCCTGATCACGAAGATCCTCTTGTTTGTTCCTCAATGAGCCATCGAAGACCTCTGAGTAGTGAATTCATACACTCACATTACACTCCTACCTAAGTTTGAATATTTTGAATTTGTTGCTCGATCTCTGAAGGCCTCATCTCCAGCCATCAGGCGTCATTGGCTTTTTGAAGATGGATACTATACATGTATATCTTTGATTTTGAGATCTAAATCCATTGTATATTTCTAGTGGCTACACTTTATATAGTTATATGACATGAATATGCAATGTATTTGATTGGAAACCATGATTTATTTCACCCCGATCATGGGTATGCCTACCTCGGTGAGACAAATGTTATTTTTGAACATGGATCCTCCCAAACTTTGGTCCTGGGCTCACTCGCTTCGTACGTTGGTGAATATTTTTTAATGTATTTCATCCATCAGATGCTCTTCTGACCACACACATTAGGGGGCATCTGTTATAACCCTAAATTGCACCATACAAGCATACCTGGCATTTGGCCCTCTTACTTGCTAACTTTTCCAAGCCATCACTTAGCATCTCTTCTTAAAAAAATTATTTTTTAAGACCTACGCGCCCTGCACCACTACTTACCACATACACACACTTTCTTCACCACTACAGATCACGTACGTATGCTATTTTCACCATTACATCTTGCGTATATGCACAAAAGTTGCAAAAATTAAAAAGTTGCAAGGAATTCACTGAGATTATGGGCTAGTGGTTAGTTTCCCAACTTATCCACTGCCTATAGCCCGTCACCCAACTGAATAATCATACTTTTGTCATATAAAAGGAGGTGTTGTGGTCTCATTCCTAAGACAAGCATAAGAACATTGAAACACTACCCATTTCACATCCCCTCCTTGCCCCAAATAATTGTAGCCACCTTGTGAGATTTGCATCAGAATTTCCCATTCCTTCCTTTTTCCTCCATCATAAGCCTAAGACATTTCCCTAGAAGAAGTGTGAGACGAGGAAGATACGTGGAAGCACAGTTGGATCTTGGTAAAGAGGAGCCCAGACCAGGTTCGTGGAGCAGTCACTGACCTTTGTTGTAAGTAAACATTATGATATCAATAAAAGAAATACTTTTCCTGTCCAGAAATATGATGTGTCAAATGTTTGTATTCAGTTTATGTTTCATTCTAACATCTAACCCATGATTTATATATGAGATGTATTTTTTTAGTTATTTGTTTATCTATTCGTGAATGCAGGTCAGCCTTGGGAGGAGGCTTGTAGTCATCAGAGCTATTGAACATGAGAGCATTGACACCAGACGTGTAGTAAAAGGTAAAGTTACATGATATTTTCACTTTGTCTTTCATATATGAATGTGGGATATGTTTGGGTAGTTAGAAAGGTAGGACACTTTTAGATGGTTAGATCTTCCTACATGCTGAACCCTATTGTAGTCCATAAGGGGGATTTCCTGCTATAGCAACTAATGAATTATCCCAGTTTGAGGAGGACCAATCAAATATTTTTGAATATTATGATCACATCTCATATCTCATACTTCCAGTTTCGATGAAACCTTCTATTAAATTTTAAATAACTATCATGGTTATTTTATTCTTTGCTCATTTAGTGCAATCATGTTTTGGCACTGCATTTTTTGTAGGGAACATATATGCAGTGGTTGCACCAAGAGGTAATGAATGGCGCACCGAATATTGGCTGGCACATTTCTCATAGGGAAATAAAAATCTCATGCAATCAACAACAAACTCAGAAGACATTGAATTTCCGATTGGGTTGATGGTTATTAAAGGAGAATATCTTACACATGATGAAAAAACAAAAAACACATGTTGTTATGTATTTCAATATTATAGACTAGATGAAGTTATATACCAATTTACAAAGTTGGTTGTTGGTACAAACCTCCAAATGAAAACAATGCCAAGTTCGAACTGCTCAAAGGTACTATACTTCTTGACTTATTATAAGAACGAGAAGTTAGTAGAGACCATCAATATTATAAGTGATCCTAATGGTATACCTGAATGACCATAGATATGTAAATGGAATAATTGAAAAAATATTTCACTTTTATGAATGATTGAAAATTTGGCTTCATTCTATGGTTATTATGGCATTCTTGTATGTGTGGTTCCTTTTTGTTTGTTAAGGAACTATGTTTATCCTTCTCTTTCCTTACCTTTCCAAGCCATGTCTTTCCTTTCCATCCCATGCCCTTCAGAGCCATGCCTTGCATTCCCTTGCCTTGCTATGTCATGCCATACCATGAAATTCCTTTCCTTTCCATGCCTTTCCATCCCCTTCCATGCCTTGCATTGCCATGCCATGCCTTCCCCTACCATGTCATGCCTTTCATTCCCTTGTCTTGTTATGTCATTTCATACCATGAAATTCCTTTCCTTTCCATGCCTTTCCTTTCCTTTCCTTCCCATGCAATGCCATGCCTTTCCATGCCTTGGCACGCCTTTCCATGCCATGACATGTCGTGCCTTGCCTTTCCTTCCCAATCCATGCATTTCATTACCATGCCATGCCTTTCCCTACTATGCATGCCTTGCCTTGCCATGCCATGAATTTCCATGTCATACCTTGCCATTCCTTTCATTACCATGCCATGCCTTGAATTTTCTTACCTTGCCATTCCATGCCATGTATTTCCTTACCTTGACATGCCATGCCATGTCTTGCATTGTCTTTCAATGCCATTCCTTGCTGTAACACCCTCATTTTAATCCCTATGAACTCTAATGTATTATGTGATTGTGACTTAGGCTGGTGAGCCAGTAAAGTTGAAAAGGGGCCAGAGTTCCTAGGAAATGTAATACATCTATATACACTGATATAATTATACACTATTGGTTGCAAGATGAACAAGGACAAAAGAGATAGGGAGCTGTGATTCCATGAGAGAGGGGGCTTACGGGGGTAAGTCTTTTTATGATATTTTATTTACCCATAATTGATTTCATGGATAAAAGTGGTTACATGGGCTTCTTGGGAGGAAGGCCATGTGGTTCTTGTTTTCATGTAATTATATAAAAATCCCTTGTGGGTTGTTTTGCAGGTTCACTTGTTCTTATTCATTCACTGTTACACCCTTCTCCCTCTTTCATTTTTGGTTCCTCATTCTTAATAATTCATGTGCTCTTGCTATGAGCATGGAAACGAATGGTTGGAAGAGGAAAGCCATTGATAGATGGATATAATAAATTATTGATAATTCCAAGAGGGAATGGATTCTTGAGTGCATGATATTGATGGAAGTTCATAAAGAACTATCCACAACTAATAATCCTTGATATTTCCCGCAGGGATGTTTCCTGGCCAGTACCATTGGATCCTGGAGAGAAATGGAACAAACTGAGGGACTGCATGGTGGAGAAAAGTGTTCATTTATTTGGGTTTTGCAAGCTGAAGGAGAAAGAGACATGGAAATTAGGATTTGATGTGTGGTTGGGAAACCTAAGAGCTAGTTAGCCAACTATTGTGTGTTTTAGATTTGGCCTACGGCTCATCCTTGTGGATTCAAATCCCTGGCTCGGGGGTGACCTATTGTTGATATTAAATGAACAAAAATGTCTATGGTTGGGAGGAACATCCTTGGTTTGCATCCAGTTGGTGAATGTTTACTTGCAAAGATAAGTGCTCTCTGTGCCTTTTGTACAATGTATATTTCGATGTGTATTTATTTATCTCTAAAATTAGTATTTATAATATGCATACTTGGTTTTAATTTCTATGCATGGCATATTGTTCATTTCTTCTATGTTGTAGCATGGATATTGAGTAATGCATGTGAGTATTTCATGCTTAATTTCGAATTAACTATTATCAAAATTCAAAATCAGTTTAGAAGTGAGTTTTGGAGGTAGTGTGTCGAGCCTATGGGTGGTTTGGTATGTTACAGATTGGTATTAGAGCTTCTGGTTCAACACCATACTAGTATGGGCCAAAAATTTTACAAATTTGTCAAATTCATTGTTGCATATTTGTCTGTGATGAATTTCAGGGGGAAATGGAGAGAAGAAAAGTGAAATCCCCAAATTCTGACCAGATTTCAATTTTCAGTTCTTTAGAGTAGTTAAAGAAGTGATTTATAGCGTCGATCTACAATTACAGAGTTAAATTTGGTTCTGGAAGTCAAATTCATGTGAGTTTCATGATGACTCTATAGTTTTATGGATTAATGATCCAGATTAATTCGACCTGGAAACACAACATTCAAGATTCAATCTTAGAGGTTTGAGAAAGGCATTCTCAATAGGCCTTTGGGAAGGAAGTGTTAGAAGGACTTCGGATTCAGGCATGAAGAGAATCCTGATGGTAGAATACTGAAATAATGAGAGTTTTTAGATTAGTAGGGATCATTCTCAGTTGTTAGATCTCACAGAGATGTTCTTTCAAAAGTGTATTTTTGGAAGATATCATTAAAACGAGTTTCGACGGTATTGAAAAGGGAATATTCTTCAACCATTCATTTCAGAGTAGTGAAACTCCGTCAATCCTTTGAACTTTGAATGAAACATTTCGATGGTATCGAAAGGGAATATTCTTCAATACCCTCTGGTCAGAGCAACGAATATTACCTATTCTTTTGAACTTCGAGTGATAATGTATCAAAAGGGAATATTCTTCGATACCCTCTAGTCGAAGCATAAAATATTACCTAATATTTTGAACTCCGAGTAATAAGTTTCGACGACATCGAAAGGGAATAATTTTCTATACCCTCTGGTCGGAGTGGCAACACTTACCTAATTTCCCGAACTCCGAATGAAAAGCTATGATCGTATCGAAAAGGAATATTCTTTGATAGCCTCTTTTAGGAGTCCCTTTTGAGCTTGATTCTTCAACACTCTGAATAGGAACCTCAGACATATGGTCCAAATATATTCTTATTTTAAGATCAACAGTGCATATTGCCCCATAGAAAAAACTTCTCCACTGTGTAAAAAACAACAGAGTCGGGAGACAATTTCTTATTTTTTCCATAACTGGAGCATATTAAGTCATATTTAAATCAATCTTATGGGTTTTTTCCACATATACCATCTCTACAAAAGTGTCAGAGTGGGTCATTGTCCATTTTTTCTTGGATTTATCAAAAATGATGAAATATTAGTTTTTAAAGATGGGGGTCTAGATCATTTCCAGAGGTCCAAATTAAGTTGAAATTAATTGAGATTGTATATAAAGGAGATACAAAAATAACCCACAAAAAGGCTGAATAAATCCTAAGGGGATTGGAATGGGGATGTTGAAATAGGCCAAAATCCACTATTCTGAGCCACTTTTTTGGGATTTTTAGGATTTTCGGAGGAAGAAAAGTGACCCCAGATCACAATAATGAAAAAATTTAGTTACTTGACATTTTATTTACTCATCAAGAAAAACAAATTTGAGTTAGTGAAAAAAATCTAGAAGTACACATATTGAGAGATAGCCAATTTTGTTGAAAATTCAAAGTCTGGAAAAAGAGGTGAAAAAGGGAAAAATTGTCATTTCCATATTACTGTGTCTTTTGACTGGAGGATCGTATTGAAAATATGAGAATTGTTATGAATTAATTTTAATTTTATTTATCTATTCCTAATATAAAAGTTTTTTTACCTCCTGACATATTTTCTTCTGTAGTTGACTAAAGTTGGCATTTCAATAAAATTACACCAGTGGAGAAAATGCACAAATGGGGTGAATGTGGCTTTTTCAGGAATCCATAAATTTCAACTCAGAAATCATATCAGAGCAAGAGTATAGTTGTTTGAAACATGATTTATATGAGAATGACCTCAAATTATTATAATTTGAATAAATGTGATGTAATTCTTCATGAATTGAGCAGAAAAAGTACATGTAATGTTAATTGACAAATTTCTATGATATGTATAGTTCTAACAAAATAGTTTCTTGCATATTTGCAAGAATTAGAGGTATAATTAGATCAATTATAGAATAGGATTTGATATCAGAGTCATGGAAGCATGACAGATCTTACATAAGTTGAATGAGGCAATAAAGAGTTGCATGAAAAGTAATGAAAAGTGGATAAAGAACTCGAGAAGAGAAAAATAGAAGGATTATTATTTAGTTTCTACAGAATGTGAATACATTGCAGGTACAAAAAATTCAAGAATAGTCACATAGGAAATGAAGCTAGAAGGTGAATAATGTCATTAATGGGCATAGAAAGAAAAATTAAAGCTCCATAACCTTGAAGGTAGAGATGTGTAGGCAGTTGCAAGCTTGGTGTGAAAGAAAACAAAGAGTTTAAGAGGTTATGTGTGAATAATCTCTATGTGTCAAGCATAGGATTTCCAGAGAAGTATTTTTTACATATGACTTAGCTAGTTTTCTAAAAGTACTCGATGAAAGAAACCCACTTCTGATATCAGAGTTCACAGTGGAAGCAAGATGCCAATGCAAATAAAAAAATGAGTTATCTTTAACTTGAAAAGGGCCACTGAATGAAAATAGACTTCCATTGGGAATTGTATTAAGTGTGAAAGTATGGCTTCACAGGGGAATGTTAATGAAGTAACCTAATGGAAAACTAGGAGTAACAATATTTGATTCAAGAATGTTGTGGTAGTAGAGTGATGGGATGTTCTAAGCTACTTCATTCCAAGGTTCTGGAATGTTTCATAAAGGTAAATTTTGGATATGACTATCTAAGAAAAGTTGTTGCAAATAGAACACATCCGTTGGATTGCAGAATGGCTAAGTGGAACTTGGCTAGAAAGTGTTCAAATGATGGAACAATAGTGCAGATAAGAAGAATGGGAGCACACTGAGAAACAAGGATATGAATAAATTCAAGGAAAACCAACTACAAAATAAATAAATAAACAAATAAGTGAATTGAAACATAAATGCACTAGACTGCTTGACGCATACCATGAAGTTATAATGCATATGCATTAGTAGGGATGTTGATAGTAAATGATTGGTGCATACAGATGTGCATTGTGCATATGTACATGCTTGGATATGAATATTGCATGATTGAGAACTTAGAATAGTTGTTGTTATATACATGCAATGATGATATGGATTGTGGATTATGTATTCAAGAAAAATGATATGGCATAGTTAAAGAGGTGGATGTTTCTTCTACATGTGAATTCGATCTATGTGAAGACCCATGAGGGTGGTAGTAATGGTGATCAAAAGGATGGAGGAGAAAGTATGTGAGCTTCTACATATACGAACTGATTAGATACCATCAAGTAGGTTGAGAACAACAAAACAGTTACACATTTAGTTTCTTTTAATGCATAGATGTTGAAGGGAATTGAGGTAAGAATTCCCTCAATTAATTTTTCAATATTTAAATTTATATTTAATGGACAAAGGCATAGAGTATATAAACGTTGTTGATGTTAGAATGCATTTAGATAAAATTTTAGTTAAATATTGTGTTATGATTGGTTATGGGATCATAACCATGTCAATTCAGGAGACATACTCTTGATATAACAATAAATATCCATAGAGTTAGTCATGTGTGATACCATGAGATGGTTGGATATGGAAGGGATATTCTGCTATGTGAGTGCTCAATGGTAGCTACTATATAGTTGATGTTTGGACTGCAACCTCTTTGTCGACACTGAAGAGAAATTAAGAATTATATTCTTCGTGTTGTGTTTGGGTTGAAAAGGAAGGCATCCAAATAGTCAGGAAAGTAGTAGGAAGTTTATGGATGATGTGTTGAGGCATTGGCCAAACCTTCCAACTCACCTTGGTGAATGCATGACATAGTTATGTGGTATTATGTAGTCAATGAAGGGATGCATTTCATAAACGTGTCCATGATTATTGGCACGTCGTTTTCTATTTTATTTAGTAATTAATTGTTGCATTATGAAAATATCATGGTGCTGAAAATACTTAGTGATGGATAACTACATTATATTTAATATGAATACTAGCTGAAAATGATTGAAATGTTGTTTGTTACAATGTTGAGATCACTTTTTGGAGCTATTAAAAATGTTACAAGTGGTATTATAGGAATTATTGAATGCATTTTGGTGAATGCATGTATATATTATATAACATAGAAATGATTATGCTAATATATGAAACGATGTGAGTATTGCTAACTCATCGAGTTGGAAAAACTTCAGGAGATTTTAGATATTGCAACAAGAAAGATGCAGGTTAAAGTAGTTACATAATGATAAAATATGCAAAATCTCTATTAGGGGAATAGAGCGATAGAAATATTGACGGATAGAAGAAAGAAAACATTGGCTGATAATACATGTGTAGAGAATGATGGGTTCATTCCAATTGATAGTTGGATTAATGGAAGTGATTGAATTGTAGTTGTAAACAATTATGAGATCACTTTGTGAATTTTTTTTTTAATTGTTACCATGAATATATATATATATATATATCTTGTACATGAAATACTAACATTTTTTTTGGATGAGTGTAAATTGAGAAAATTGTAGGTAGAATGGTCTTGGATATGGAAGGAATGTAATCCCATAAGGAAGACCAATGCCTGGTGTTGCAAGAGCCAAACATTATGCACAACAAATTCATGCCTAGGAATTTTATTTCCTATATATAAACAGATTTGAGAGATAAAAATAAATAAATTGTTATGATATGCTAACAATTGGTTTGGTTAATTGAAGGTTGAGAGAATTGTAGGAATAATGGTATTGGGTATGACATTATTGTAATACATAATAGACATTGATGCCTACAACTGCAAGAGCCAAATGAATTATGAGCATTAAACTCATGCTTGGAGAATTTTATTTTCCTGTACAAAACATATTTGACATGTATGATTGAAAATTGTTATAATGGTATCTCATGATGATTGTATGTGTATCATATAGATGATATGTTGTCTATGCAATATGGAAGCTCATGAAAAAGAGAGCTAGAAGGAAATCAAGCTCAATGATGAAGGAATCAAATGAAGAAATTCTAATGGAATTGTGGCAGCTAGAGTTCTTGTAGTTGCAACTCTAAAACTATCTAGATGAGTGCACTGGATCCTTGGAGAGAAGTGGAACAACCCGAGGGACTACATATCAAAAAAAGGGATTCATTTCTTTGGTTTGTGCAAGTTGATAGGGAAGGAGGGCCTGTTGGTTGGAACTACTGGAAGAAATATAAATTATGAAGATCATTATACATGTTTTTGGTCATAATGCCTATGTATACATGTTTACTTTTAGGCAAGAGTGCCTATGTATATAAGAGTTGGCTAGATTTCATGTGTGGATTAAGGCCAGGGGGCCTAGATTTGTAATGTTAATAACATTGGAATGGTTTTGTGCACTAAGGACAATTCCAAAATAAAGGGAGGGGGATATAACACCCTGGTTTCAATCCCTATGAATTATAATGTATTATGTAATTGTGACTTAGGATGGTGAGCTGGCAAAGTTGAAAAGGGGCCAGAGTGCCTAGGAAATGTAATACATCTATATACATTAATAAAAATATACATTGTTGACTGCAAGATGGACAAGGAAAAAAAAGATATGGTGCTATGATTCCACAAGAGAGGGGGCTTAATGGGATAAGTCTTTTTATTATATTTTATTTATTCATAATTGATTTTATGGAGAAAAGTGGTTACATGTGATTCTTGGGAGGAAGGCCATGTGGTTCTTGTTTTCATGTAATTATATAAACATCCCTTGTGGTTTTTTGGGGGGTTTCACTTGTTCTTATCCATTCACTATTACACCCTTATCACTCTTTCATTTTTGGTGCCTCATTCTTGCTAATTTGTGTGCTTTTGGTATGAGCATGGAAATTAATGGTTGGAAGAGGAGATCCATTGCTAGATGGATATAATAAATTACCAATCATTCCAGGAGGGAATGAATGCCCGATTGGATGAGATTGATGGCAGTTTAGAAAGAAGTGTCCATAGCTAAGAATTCTTGGAGTTTCTAGCAGGGTGATTTCCTGACCAGTAGCACTGGATCCTTGAAGAGAAATGGAACATCTTGAGAGACTTTATGGAAAAGAGAGGTGTTCATTTATTTGGGTTGTGTAGGCTGAAGGGGAAAGAGAGCTAGAAATTAGGATTTTTTGTGTGATTGGGAAACCTGAGAGCTAGTTATCTAGTTGTTATGTGTTTTATATGTGGCCTATGACTCGTCCTTGTGGATTCATAGACTTGGCTCGGGGTTGATCTGTTGTTGAGAGTAAATGAACAATAGTTTCTATGGTTGGGAGGAACGTCAATTGTCTGCAACTAGTTGGTGAATTTTTACTTGCAAATATAAGTGCTCTTTGTGTTTTCTGTACAATTTATTTTTCGTTGTGTATTTAATTATCTATGAGATGTATTTCTGTGTGCATTCTTGTTGTTTATTGGTTGTACATGTAATGTTGTTTATTTATTTTATGTTGTAGCATAGATCTTGATTATTGCATGTGAGACTTTCATGCTTCAGTTCAAATTAACTATTATCATAATTTGAAATTGGTTTAGAAGTGAGTTTTGGAGGTAGCATCCCTATCCTGTGGGTGGATGGGTACGTTACACTTTCCTTTCCTTTACACTACTTACCTTGTCATTCCATGCCATTCCATAAATTACCTTTCCTTGCCGTGATGTGTCATGCCATGCCTTTCCTTTCCATGCAATGTTTGTCCTTTCCATGCCTTTCCTTACCATGCCATACCTTACATTTCCATGTATTTCCATTCCATTCCATGCCTTTCCATGACAATCCTTTCCTTTCCTTTCCATTCCATGCCATGTATTTCCATACCATGCCTTGCATTGGGTTTCCCTTACATTCCTTTCCATGACAATCCTTTCCTTTCCTTTCCATGCCATGCCATGTCTTTCCATACCATGCCTTGCATTGGGTTTCCATTCCATGTCTTTCCTTGCCTTTCCAAGCATTTCCTTGTCATTCCATGCCATGCCATGCCATGCATTTTCTTTCCTTTTCATGCCATGCCATGCCTTTCCTTTCCTTGTCATGCCATGTCATTCCATGCCTTGCAATTTCATTCTATGTCTTGCCCTATCTTTCCTTTCCTTTCCTTTCCATGTTATTCCAAGGCATGTCTTTCCAAGCCATGCCATGCCTTTCATAGCCTTGCCTTTCCATGACCTAACATACAATGGCATGTAGTTCCATGCCATGCCTTGCATTTCCTTACCATTCCATGCCTTGTGTTTCCTTTACGTTCCATGTCATTTCATGCCTTTCCTTTCCATGTGATTCCATGCCATTCCTTTCCATGAAATTCCTTAACATGCCTTGCATGACCACTCCATGCCTTGTGTTGCCTTAACTTTCCTTTCCATGCCATGCCATGGCATGCCATTCCATGGTATGATTTTCCATGTCTTTCCTTTATGTTTCTTTCCTTGTCCTACCATGCCATGATTTTCATTTCCATGCCATGTCATTCCATGCCTTTCCATGCCATGCCATGCCTTCCCATGACATGCATTTCCTTGTCATTCCATTCCTTACATTTTCTTTCCTTTCCATGCCATGGCATGAATTTCCTTGTCTAGCCTTACAAGATGCTAAATTGTCAAACATATGTAATAAGCATTGAGTAAAAACCTAGTCCCATAGATCCTGCAACAAATTATTTTTGGGGCAATAGAATGACATCATAGGAGAAGAACTCGCTAAAATTTTGTGTCCCAGATCCAATGTAACCGACGCTTCATCCATCCGAGTCTTAGTTTGAGTTTTATCACAACTTGCAACTCACCTCCTCAAGACATCCATGGACATGTTGGAAATTTGGTCTAGGGGCATAAAATCCAAACTTAGTAGAATAATGGAGTTTCTTAAGATCTCACATGTTTATTTTTCCAAGGATCATGTGACCATGCTAGTGACAATAACCTGACACAATGTTTGTAAAATCAACCTCGTTTTTATAATTTTCACTTTGCCTCATTGAGCAAAACCCTAGTCCCAAAAATCCTACAACAAATGTTTTTTCGGGAAACAAAATGATAGTATATGGGATACACTAGATGAAACTCAGTGCCCAAGATATAATGCAATCAATGGTTCATCCATTTGAGTCTCAGTTTGATTTTTATTATAAGTTTCAACTTTCCTCCTTAAGCCATTCAGGGACATGCTGGTAATTTAGTCTGAGGGCATAAAATCCAAACTGAGCAACATAATCGAATTTTTTCAGCTCTCACACATATGTTTGGCCAAGTCCCATGTTACCCTTATACCCATAATCACCCAACATACTTTTCCTAAAAATTGACCTCCTATTCAGAATTTGCACTATAATGCGTCATTCAACAAAACCATAGTCTCAAAGATACTATAAAAAATGATTTTATGGGAAATATAATTACAGTGGAGGGGCCCCACTAGATGAAACATGGTGCGCAATATACAATATAATCGATAATTCATCCATCTGAGTTGTGGTTTGAGTTTTACTATGAGTTGCAACTAGCCTCCTCAATCCATTTAGGGGCATGTTTGTAATTCGGTCCGTGGGAATAAAATCCAAACCGAACAACATAAAAGAGTTTCATAAGCTCCAACATGTTTTTTTGTCCAAGGCCCATGCAGCCAAGCTAACCACAGCCATCCTACACAATGTTCTTGAAAATTGACCTCTTTTTCAAAATTTGCAGTATGCCTCATTGAGAAAAATCCTAGTCCCGAAGATCCTGCAATAAATGCTTTTTTGGAAAATGGAATGATATTTGAGGGGCACCACTAGATAAAACCTAGTTTCCTAGATCCAATGAAATATATGGTTCATACATTCAAGTCTCAGTTTGAGTTTTATCACAAGTTGCAACTCACCTTCAATCCATTGAGGAACATGATGGCAATAGATCTAGACATAAACCATGACCATGACATAGAACTATAGTTAGACCTAAACCATGACCTAGATGTATACCTATACAAATACCTAGACCTACACCATTACCATGACATATAACATGACATAGACCGTGACTTAGACCATGGCAAGAAAAGACATGACAAGGCAAGGAATGGAGAGACAATGTCTAGGTATAGGTCTAGGTATATCAATGCAAGGAAAGAAAATGAAAGGAAAGGAAAGACAAGCCAAGGTAATACATGAAAAGGATAATAAAATATAGACAGTGAACAACAAGGCAAGGTCTAGGTCTAGGTCTAGGTCTACATGTTATATCTTGTTATAAATGTTATTGAGTTGAAATATTATTTTTTGTTTCTTTGATTTTAAATAAGGCATTGACGTTATGTTGTTTTTCATGCAATCCAAAAGTAATTATGGATCAATAGTATAATGAAACTATGGCATAAGGATGGAACATAAACCTATTTAGTGACGTTCCTTTCTATGAAAATCCTATTAATTATGATAATCCATGTTTTACAACTATGAAGATACCTATGATATATGAATAAAGAGAGCTTATGTTATGACATTGAAATTCTCATGCAAGTATTTTATCAAATATAGATGGGATAACAAGTTGTAGAATTACATGTTCGATGAATCCTTTGATTGCAAGTTTTAGGTATTAAACATGTTCATTTAGTACAAGCATTATTTTTTTTAAGAAAGAAAAAAGGTATGATACATGAATTCCATTATTCTTTTATTAAATTAACTTGAAAACAAATTCTCTCTAACGATGAAAATAACTATATTTTTACAAACGATGGTTTTTATGGATATCATAATGAAAGTACCTTTTATATGAATTGTGGTTAGCCAAGGCAAGGAAAAGCAATGCAAGGAAAGGAAATGGAACACAAGGAAATGCAAGGCATGACATGGCAAGTCAAGGCAAGGCATGGCATGGCAATGAAAGTCAAGGCATGGCATGGAAAGTTAAGGCATTGCATGGCATCACATGGCAAGGAAACAGATGGCTTGGAAATCCAAGGCAAGGCATGGCATCGCAAGGAAAGGAAAGGAAAGGCATGGTATGGCAAGGAAATGCATGGAATGGAAAGTCAAAGAATCACATGGCATGGAAAGACAAAGAATCGCATGGCATGGAATGGTATGTGAAGGAAAGGATGGGAAAGGCATGGAATGAAAAAACAAGGAATGACATGGGAAGGAAAGTTAATACATTGCATGGCAAGGCAACGCAACACAAGGCATGGAAAGTTAAGGCATTTCATGGCATGGTATGACTTGGGAAGGGAAGGAAAGGTAAGGCATGGAATGGAATGAAAAGGCATGGCATAACATGGCATGGCATGGTAAGCCAAGGCGTGGCATGGAATGGCATCGATTGGTAAGGAAAGGAAATGTAAGGAAAGACATTGCAAGGAAAGGCATGGAAAGGCATGGAATGGTAAGGAAAAAAAACTTCATTGGATGGAAATGAGTGGAATGACATGGAATGAGATGGAAAGGGAAGTAAAGGTATGTCATGGCAGGGCATGGCATGGCATGGCAATGAAAGTGAATGAAACAGAAGGCATGGAATGGAAAGGAATTGCATGGAAAGGAAAAAAAAATTAATTGGATGGAAAGGCATGGCATGGAAAGTAAATGGATGGCATGGAAAGTAAATGCATGGAATGGAAAGTAAATGCATGGCATGGCATGGCGTGAAGTGACATAGAATGTCAGGTCATGTTATGGCATGCCATGACATGCCATGCCATGAAATGAAATGACATGGAATGTCATGGCATGGCATGGCATGGCATCGAAAGACATCACATGGCATGTCAAGGAGAGGAAAGGCATGGTAACGAATGGAAATGAAATGCATGGCATGGAATGGAATGGCATGCCATGGAAAGACAAGGAAATGCAAGGCATGGCATGGAATTCCAAGGAAAGGCATGGCATGACATGGTATGGAATGGAATGGCATGGCATGGAATGGCATGTCATGAAAAGGAAAGGAAATGAAAGTCATTCCATGGCAAGGGAAATCAAGGCATGGCAAGGAAATGCATGTCAAGGAAAGGAAAGACATGGAATGCAAAGGAATGGCATGGAATGGCAAGGAAAGGAAATACAAGGCATGGTATGGCATGCCATGGAAAGGAAAAGCATGGCATGGAAAGGCAAGGCAAGGCATGGAATGGCATGACATGGCAAGGCAAGGCATGACAAGTCATGTCATGGAAAGGAAAGGCATGACAAGTCATTTCATGTAAAGGCAAGGCATGCCATGGTATGGAAAGGAAAGTCAAGACATGGAATGGAAAGGCATGACATGACATGGATAGGGAAGGAAACACATGACATGAAATTTCATTGCAGGGCATGGCAAGGCATGATGTGGAAAGTTAAAAGCATTTAATTGAAAGGAAAGGAAATTTGCGATATAAAGTTAAGTCATATCGCCCTAGTATTTTTTTTTTTAATTTCTTAGGATACAAAATGTTCCTTTTTTTGTGATGCTTGATTCATTACAATCAACCTTTTGATTTGAATTTTCCTTGCATAATGTTATGAAAAGATATATATTTATTTTTGTATAGGTTAAAATTGGAAGCTACATGGAAAGAAATCTGAGGGATTACTCTATCTTAGATCATAGTTGTGTTCTGGGGATTTGTAAATGTAACAACCTATATTTTGTCCTTAGAAGGTTAGAACTTTGATTTTTAGTTATCTCAGTGATTCATTGCTTATTATTTGTTTGGTTTAGTAAGAATCATATAGACATTTGATATGTATACATATGGATCTATTTATGTGTTGCATGATATTATTTTTATTGTTATATCTTTATGATGATGATAGTTTTTTGATTTGTTTAAACATGAAAATTGAAATGTGGAACTTTGGTATGTGGATACTAGTTGATAATTATGTATAATAGATACAAGGAATTGTGTAAATAAATAGACATTTCTTAATTGAACATTAATACAGATAATAATTTTCATTTGAAATGTGTAATGTATATGCATGGATATGAGCTATGTGATATCCAAATGACTATAGTGTTGATATGACCAAGGCATGGAAAGGCAAGGCATTCCATGGAAAGTCAAGCTAAGGCATGGAATGACATGTCAAGGTAAATAAAGGAATGGCATGGAAAGGTAAGGCATGCCATGGAAATTCAAGCCAAGGCATGGCATGACATGGAAAGGTAAATAAAGACATGGCATGGAAAGGAAAGGAAAGGAAAGGCATGGAAATGCATGGCATGGCATGGCATGGAAAGGCAACACAATGCAATACATGGCATGGCATCGCATGACATGAGATGGAATGGCATGGCAAGGAAAGGAATGACATAACAAGGCATGGCATGGAATGTCAAGGAAAGACTTGGCATGGAAAGGAAAGGCATGAAAAGGCATGGCATGGCAAGGCAAGGCTTGGCAAGGCAAGGCATGGCATGGGATGAAAAGGAAAGGCATGGAATGTTAAGACATGGCATGGCATGGCAAGTCAATTAAAGGCGTGATAAGGAAATGAAAGGTAAGGGAACACAAGAAAATGAAAAGGCAAGGAAAGGATAGGCAAACAAGGAAATTAAAGGCAAGGTAAGCCTAGGGAAGAAAGGAAAGGAAAGGAAAGGAAAGGAAAGGATAGGAATTGATCACATAATTTATTGTGCACACTCGATCCACTTAGAATCTTTCACATTCATCCATGAAGTTGGCTACCATGGAATTCACAAATGTGAATTTGTTGCATGCATGTAAATTCTTGGAGGGAATTGGCTTGATGCCTATTTTTGGTTGTGTGTCCCCTTCATGGACATTATTTGGTGCATACTACTACTATTTTTGGATGAGGGTGAATTTATTTGGAGAGGCTAATGTATGCATGTTTTAACATAGTCAACCATGGATTGAGGAGAGATCTAAATAATTAATTATTATAATATTTATTTGATTTTTCATTGAGTTAGGGAGAATTTGTGTATTTAGGAGATATACGCTTTGGCTACATTGTAGAACATTTTTGCAAGATTAATGGAGAATTTGAGGTATATTTTCATTTGATGTGATGCTTTATTGTGCTCTCATATTGTCTTTTTATTTTGTATTAAGAAATCCTTGTAACATGTTGTGATTTCCATTATAATGAACCATGCTTAATTTTGGATAGAGTAATGTGAGGTTTCAATTCTCTTATTTCTATTATGATTATGTTATCCTACACGATTGTTATTATTCATTCCTAGAGTCTTAACTAGGTTGGGTCTTCAATCTTTTGTCAAATTTAGGTAATGAGAACCATTAATTGAATATGGGTTTAGCACTTAGTAATATTTTCCACCATAAGATATTTGTTAATGCGTAACACAAATATTTATAATAAATTTAGAAAAAATAAACTATTCTTACTTACATAGAATTCATCAACACTTTAAAAAATAATTAATCAAATTAAATAAATTCATACATTCATACACATAAAATTCATACATTCATCAAGATAAAATGCATAAACAATGAGATTCATAAAAAACGTGCCATGAATATATATATATATATATATATATTCAACATCATCTAAATTGTACATTTTTTACAAAATGACACCTCATGCCCAATGTAGAAAATAACAACAAGTGCCCTAACATAAAAAATAGCCATATGGTGGCTTAGATACAAAATGATAGTCATTGGTCACTCATTGACCACTTCCACCCTCACTACCCTTAGGAGCATCCTCGAAATTGATATTTCTTCTCTTTCCTAGAGAACCACCTCTAGTGGTTTGGGGCATAGGTGTGGTTCGGCACTACAGAGAATGTACAAACAAAAAGAATTCTTATAAGTTTTTTCCACATTGAATTAAAGGACTTACCAAATGATACTTTGTAATTAAACATAAGAAAACTCACCAAAGATGGTACAAACAATTGTGAGGCTGTTACCCTCCTCCATGACCCTAATCTCTAAGTGATTCCACCCTCCATCATTTATAAGGATCAAATCATGAAATTTTAAAAAATATGCATAGAATCAATTCCATTCATGATACATAAAATTTTATCATCAACACATTATCTCACAATGAATATCTTAGGCCTCAATGGAGAGTCGTTTATAGGTAGAGAACTCGGCTATACAAAATTCTTCGAGGGAACCTCTACCATGGAAGCCTCTATGGATGAATCATATGGAAATGGTGGTGGAGGTGGGTGGCATACCGATGCATCCACTATGGATGGATGCCATGGAAGAGGTGGTGTGGATGGGTGGAATGTGAGTGCATCCACTAAGGATTCCTGAAACAAGAAATATGATGGGGGTGAGTGATGATGGACCCCCATAGACTTTACAACTAATGGAAGAACCCTAGACCTACAGTAAGGTAACTTAGAATTTGTGGGAAGGTGTCCAAGGACAGGACTAGTACTAAAAACAGAAAAAATATCGGTAGCCTGCATACATATTAATAATATTGAACTATTAATAGAAAATAGTAAAATTCAACAACATAAATACAAAAAATTTAAGATTTAAATGATATTTAACTCTATGCATGATACTTTTGATCCTACTAACTTATTGATCCAAGGTGGACATTGCTTGGCGCCGCTTGGTCCCACAACCTGTAAAAACACAAGAACATTAAAAATTAGAGGATTCCATAAAATAAAGAAATCACTATGGTGAATTTATCAAATGCGACACATACCTGTGTATGAGGTAGATCAATTAAGAAGGTTGCATCTACTATTGCATCAATGATGGAGACAAACATTGATGCATCCATGGGAATAGTGGGTCTTCTACACGGGCATAGAAATTGAAAAACAACATAAAATTAAATATTGATATAAATACACATAATACTATATAAATATATAATGATGAAGAACATAGAGATGGATAAGATACTAACCTCCTCCATGAAGCTTTTTTTTTCACTAGACTCAATAGTCCCATATCAAGTTTTCCTTCAACTCTAGCATCTGTGAGGTTCACATGGACGATTTCTATGTCCATGTGCCCTATCCTCACTGAAATTTGTTCTACAAGGTGAAGCTATTAACCCTCTATCAAACTCACAGGAAGACACCTCCTACCGAGATAGTGCAACAAAGATTCCATGTTGCAATAGGGTCCGAGTTAATGATGATATGGTGACTTGTACATGTTGCAAGTTCTCTGCAACATGAGGATATAGGGTAGGAAAGTAAGGTCTTATCCTGCGAGAATGAGGACCTAAAATGGGATCACTCCTAGCATGCTCTCGGTCCTGTCCAAACCATGAAACCACCACCTGGATGTCACCTATGTTGAAGTAGTTGACATGTCAACCCAAAATAAATTCATGCAATAATTTTCAAAAAAAATATAAAGACGCCTCCCTGTTATTCCAGGGAGGTTTATCAAATACCATGTATGGTATCCATCCAATTTTGACTAATTTTTGGGTGGACGCATATTTCAATTCAAATGTGTTTCTTGGTCACACGTTGATCGAGGTGGATATTGGTGGCCACCCACCTATTCCAACTGACTCCTCTTGACATTTTTTAGTTCAACATGTTCTTATGTACTTATTTTTAATTGTGGGTTCTAGACTTTCGAGGCTGTCTAAATCCCTACACATCTTCCAAGTGGATACTGGTGGCCTCCCACCTAATCCAACTAGATTATTTTGTATGTCTTCATGTCAACACATCTTTCTATACTTCCATGGCCATTTTGTGGCCCTAAACAATGTTTTTTTGGCTCTCCATAGTCAAAATGTACAAGGAGCCAGAATTTGACAACATAATGTGTATTTCTTGAAAATACCTTTCCAACAAGCTATCATGTGCCTAAAACGGAGGTCGTATGCAAATGTTACGACCTTGGGAAGTTCACATACCAACTTACCCATAGGAGCCCACATAAGTTTTGGTGTTTCATCTCCTAGGGTTATATTTTTGGATGCATAGGGTTTTGGAATTCATGAGTAATGTGAAAAAGTCCTCTGGAGCCTCATTTTAAATATTCTTCTTAGACCGATGCGCGTAGTAGCCACATCTCTTCTCAAAGATAGCTACCACCATTTGAGCAAGTTGTTTTTGTTCTGCAGTTTTACAGTTCCAGCCTATTTCATTTATTCAATAGAAGATATTTCTCATTGGATATATGTGTTGTTCTCCATATATATGTATTTATTGTATTTAGTATGTTAATCAATTCATTTTTCTCCTAAATTTGGATCAGTGGTATGAGAGCAATCTGTTCTTCATTTATTTTTCTTTGTGCAGGTCCCTGACAAGATCTGGGTACTAGAAGTTGGGAATCTAACCAATCAATCCTTTGCAAGATCAATTGCGTTGAGCTCGACAAAAACCCATGGGGGACAAAAATAAATATGATGGAGCAAGAGATCCTTTTAAAATGTTTCTCGAGGAATCCCTTGCATGACAAATCAATGAAATGATGGACAACTTTGCCCAGATCCTTTGATGGCTACACACAAGAGAATATTCATCAAGTGTCCATGCAACCCCCTTCAAGGTATAGGTAAATTTTTATATTCCATTATTTGAAGGAATGATAGATGCAGATGTTGTAGATAAATGGTTGAATTTGCTTGAAGGGTATTTTTCAATCCACAATTTTTTCGATAGGGAAAAGATTACTTTTTCACTCCTCAAGGTCGATCCCTATGTTAAGGATTGTTGGGATACTTACTCTGAGAAGTCCATAGAGGAATATGCCATATTTTTTTTCTCCCCTACATGGGATTCCTTCCAGGATTCCATTAAATAATGGTACTACCCTGTTGGAAGCTACGAGGATCAATAGACCAGATGGACCACCCTGCGTCAGGAAAGGGACCAGACAGTACCAAATTTCACCAATATTTTCCATACCCTGCACACCAAATTGGGTATCAAAGAAAATGAGTGACATATGGTGCTCAAATAACGTAGTTGTTTGCATAGACACATTCAAACATAAATGGATTTTCTAGACATTTCCTCATTAGGTACGACTTATATATATGTTGTCAAGATTGAGCAGGAATTTAAGAAGAAGAGGTGAGAGTTTGGGTCTGCAATATCCTCATAGCTGAAAGAGGGAAAAGGCGGCTACAACCCACACAACAAGGGACATAGAAAATATGGCCACTCTCACGACAGCCAGTCTAAGATGCAACACAAAAAGGGTAATGAGAAGATGAAGGACATGGGAAAATGGTGTGAATATCAGAAAATCCCTTGGCACAACATTGAAGAATGCCTCTACAAGTAGTCACTTATGGCTGAGATAAAGGCTTCCGAGTCAGAGACTAATTCTGACTCCGAATCAAATCTTGAAGGAGGGAAGCATATTATCAATGCTGAACACAATGCCACTATCGCTACCACCAAAGTCCAACCAAGCGAACCATAAGAACCAAAGGAAGGGGAACACCTCTTTTACTCACGGATGTGGGTAAAGGGGGCTGTGCTTCATTTCATTTTTGATATAGGCATTCAGAAGAACCTGATCTTATCAAAGGTCATCAAGTGGTTGGAACTATTGATGACACCACACCCACAACCCTACACCATCGACTGGCTTCACCAAGGAAGATATCTATGTGCCTGCCAACAGTGTCGTCTGCCATACAACATCAATCCTTTCAAAGATGAGGTAATGTGTGATATTTCTCCCCTTGAGGTTTGTGATGTTCCTTTAAGAAAAACATATTTATGGAAGCACCATGTTGTGTATAAGTCTAGACCCCACAGTGTTATTATAACTTTGGGTAGAAAATTGTATAGGATCCCAGAGGCAGTGTCGCCTAGTTCTATTTCTTTAATATCTACTAAGAAATGTACTAAGGTCATTTCATAGACCGGGAAGTTTGTATTCTTTGTGATCTGTGCTCATAATAAGAAGAAGGTCGATGCCACATCCATGGAATCTACACAGAGCCTCTCTTTGTAGCAGAAGAAAGTGGAGGGGATCATGCAAGAGTACAGAGACATCTTATCCTCACCATCTGAGGTATCAAAGCACTACCAAGTCAAGCATCCAATTGATCTAACCCCCAGTGCACCTATTCCTAATGGACCATTCTATCATTGCTCACTGATGGAAAATGATGAAATCAAGCGTCATATCCAAGAGCAGGGATGATTTTAGGGGCTAAATTTCGCTCATGGGCTAATTTTCCATGGTTTTTCCAAAAACGAGATTCGCTATTTTAAAAATGATTCGCCTAAATTCTATAGGATAATTTTTTTTTACCTTAAAATCGCCAAAATTTTATAAAAACTATATAAAATACTTAGAAATTTGAATATTTTTACAAAAATATCGCCAAACATTTATAGTTGACATATGAAGGATTCGCAAGATTCGCTAAAGTTTCTACATTTTAAAATAAATTTCCATCCTTAAAATCATCCTTGTCCAAGAGCTTATTCAAAAGGGGTACATTAGACCCAACTCCTCAGATTACGAAATCCTGATTGTACTGGTGCAGAAGAAGGATAGTCCCTGTCAACTCTAAATTGATTATAGAAAATAAAAATAAAACACAACCAGGAACCGGTACCCTATTCCCATAATTGATGGCCTTCTTGACCAACTCAAGGGGGGGAAATTTGTTCAGCAAGATTGAACTAAAGTATGGCTACCACCAAGTTCCCATCAAACGAACTGATGTATGGAAGACAACCTTCAAATCTAAAGAAGGTATTTTTGAATGGTTGCTCATTCCCTCTAGCTTAACAAATGCACCAACCACTTTCATGAGGTTGATAGATGATGTATTGAGACCCTTTCACAACTCTTTTGTGGTGGTATATTTGAATGACATCCTCATCTTCAACAGGACTTGGGAGGAGCACATGCGACATATTCAACAAGTTTTGAGCACTCCGTGACAACACAAGCTATATGCCAACTTGGAAAAATGCTCCTTTGGCATGAACAGGGTCTAATACTTGGGCTACATTGTTGATGAGCATGGGGTACATGTTGATATAGCTAATATCCAAGTCATCCATGAATGGACAACCCCAACCACACTAACCGAGATTCAAATCATCTTGGGACTGACCAACTTCTACCGATGGTTTGTGCTGGGATTCTCCCATATTGCATGGGCCCTCAGCCAAGTGACCAAGGGTGATGGAAGGGAAAAGTTCATGTGGGGGAAGGAACAACAATGAGCATTTGATGAAATGAAGCATCGCTTGTGCTCAGCTCCTGTACTCTCCTTGCCCGATCTACAACAACCATTCAGTATTGAGACTGATGCATTTGACTATCCCCTAGGCACCATTCTCACTCAACATGGTCATACAATGGCATACCATAGTGAGAAAATCTCAAATATTGTCCAGAAATACCCCACCTATGACAAGGAAATGTATTCCATTGTACAAGCTTGTCGTCAATGGAAACATTACATTCTAGGAAAGGAGACAATCATCCACACTGATCACAAGCCTCTGTAGTCCATACAGACACATGGTATGTTGTAGAACGACCAACATTAGAGGTTTTCTACCTACCTACAATAGTTCCATCTCAACATCAAGTATAAGATAGGGAGCAAAAATCATGTTGTTGACTACCTAAGTCAACCTCATGTGGCTACAATCACCATTTTTCTTCATTCCTTTGGACACGAGGCATCTAAGTGGCCCCAAATTTATCAAAAAGACCCAGACTTCACCACCACCTATCATCTCTTGGGTACAGGTGTGAATGCCATTGATTTTCACATTCAGGATGGACTGTTATGCCACCTGGGCCATCTCTGTGTTCCTTCAAGTGAGTGTGTAAAGCTTATTTGAGAATCCCACTACAGTCAGAGGGCAAGACATTTTAGTAGGGAGAAAAGTGCAGCAGTTCTACAGAAACATTTTTATTGGCCAAAACTTCGATAAGACATTAGCAAGTATATCAGATATTGCACAGCTTGTACCAATTCCAAGCCATCCATCAAGAAAAATTCCTATATACCCTTGTTCCTATTCCTGAGAAGACTTGGGAATCCATCTTGATGGATTACATGTCTAACCTTTTGTTCACCAAGAAAGACAATGATTGTGTATTTCCAGTAGTTCATCGGTTTTCAAAGATGTCCATACCCACAGCTTGCAAGAAGAACATCACAATGACCAATATTGCCAAGTTCTTCTTTGAAAGAGTGTGGGTCCATTTTTGGATACCACAGACCATCATCTCTAATCGGGACAATAGGTTCCTCAATACGTTTTGGTCGAGTCTCTAGTCATTGTTGGAAACCGATCTCACTAAATCCACTACTTTCCACCCCCGAACTGACAACCAAACAAAGGTTTTCAATCGGATGATTGTGCACATCCTATGCATGTAAAACTCTAAGAATCTACATACATGGGATGATAGTCTCCCCTATTTTCATTATAGTTACAACATGGATCTCCATAATACCACCAACCATAGCCCATTTCAATTGGGGTTGGGATTCCAACCCTTGGGTCCCATTGATGTTGCACTACCCCTTGCAACCACAAAGGAATATTTCCATGCCCATTCTAAGACTGACAAATCCAATAGATTCATTGACAAGATTCATCGCATCCACAAATAGGTCCATGAGATTTTACAGAAAGTCAATGCTAAGTACAAACAACACCATGATCAACAAAGGGTACCACACCAGTTTCAAGTGAGAGACAAGGTCTAGTTACATTTGCAGAAAGAGAACAGTACTGGGCCCCATCGAAAGCTTCTCCCAATTCTCTATGGGCCTTACACTATCACCAATTCCATGGGTAGAAATGATTTTTATCTCAACACTCCACCCTTCCTTGGCTTGCACCTCGTGTTCAATGTGGACCTCTTTTAGCCATATTTTCCACCATTATTGGACACCTCTGAGACCAATAGAGATCAACCCTGATTGCATGGAACAAGCATCCACTGATCAAATATTTGACACACAAGTTAAGGACACTTGCCAGCATAGGATATAGCTTTATCAGGTTGTCAAAGCAAGACAACTCCTACACCAAGGAAAGTGGCTCACCCAGAGACAAATTTAGCAAAAGTTTCCTCATCTGATGGGGAAACTCAAAGCAATGGATACCATTGCTTCCTAAGGGGGGAGGACTGATCCAGGTGGATATTGGTGGCCACCCACCTATTCCAAATATCTCCTCTTGACAATTTTTAGTTCAACACATTCTCTTGTACTTCTTTGTAATTGTGGGTTCTACACTTCCGAGGCTCTCTGAATCCATACACATCGTCCAGATGGATACGGGTGGCCTCCCATCTAATCCAACTGGCTTATTTTGTATGTTTTCATGTCAACACATATTCTGTTAAGAACCAAACATCAATATAGCATAGAAAAACCTCAGGAAAAGTACTCAACGCCTTGAAAAAGAGATAATTTCAGATAATAAGCCTCTT
>ML782753.1:239288-279885 GCA_009831015.1 Picea engelmannii | reverse complement strand
CTGTTGGGAGGGAGGTGGGTGTTAGGGATGCAGGGAGACTTGTGGCCGCTCCTTTTCTATCCTTTTCTTGAGCGCATAATAATGTTTGACAATAGAATAAATAGTTATTATTTTATTAATGTTAAAAAAACATAACTAATAAAGTAAAACAAACTTGAATTAAATTTAGATGGAAAATATGATTTACAACTAACTTGAGGTAGTGTAGGGTGAAAAAATATAATATAAAAATTAACTTGAGGTATTGTAGGGTAGGGTGAGGTAAATTATGGTTCTAATTTTCAATTTTTTTTTTTTTATTATTATATTTTTATCTTAATATATAATAATTTTAGAGGATAAAGTAAAGAATTATTATTAAGCTTAGATCATCTAATTGTCAAGTTCAAATAATTAACAAACTTAATTGAAATTATAATTTTATTTCATTACTAATTTTTTATCATTTTATAATGTTAGATTTATATTTGTGCCATCAACTATTTCATATTCTTAACAAACTTAATTGAAATTATAATTTTATTTCATTACTAATTTTTTATCATTTTATAATGTTAGATTTATATTTGTGCCATCAACTATTTCATATTCTTAATTTCATCTTAACGGTAATAATCACCAACAACCATTTAGTTGATGTGCTAGTTTTATTAATGTTAAAGAAATATTGAAATTCAACCAAAGATCAACATTTACATTTAATTTTATAATAATGTGTTATTATTAATAATAAAATTAATGAAGTTAAATTTATTTTTAATATTATTTTTATTATTAGGATTGTTTTTATTATTAATTTTTAAATTAAATTAAAGTGATAATAATAATATACATTGTAAGTGATATTTATAAGAATTAAATTAGATTCAAGATAATAATCAATATTCCCATCCCAAGGTAAAACCTATTAAAAATTTTAGTTAATGATAAATATATGAATTTATAATTTAATCAATTTTTCAATGTTATATGATTATAAGAAAATAGTAAAATTTATGATTATAAATTCTAAACTTGTTTTCTTTTAAGAGAAATTATATTCATCTAGTCTATAAAATAAATCAAATTTTATATTAATTTTAGTGAAGTAAATAACATTTATGGGGTGTATATAGTTTTATACTATTATTATTAAATTTGAATTATTATTGAAACTCATTTGATATTATTATTAAATTTAAATTATTGTTGAAACTCATTTTATAATCTAGTGTTTAATATAAATGTAAGGTGGATAATGCTTATATCAAAATAATAAAAAAACAATAATTAGTGATATCTATGAAGGTGAGGAAAAAAACAATAATTAGTGATATCTATGAAGGTGAGGGATACATAGCCATAGAGGATGATAATCCAGTCTCACCTAACCTTCTGATGTTACAAGTAGTTAACATGATTATCTTAATATTATTGTTTTTATGAATACTTATAAACTAGGTTAATTCCATTATTAATAGTAGGTTCATCACTTATCATGAATTTTTAATTATTAAGAAAGAAAATTTATTTAAATAAAAGTTTACATTTAAAAAGAAATTTTAACTCTCAATACTTAATAAATTTATAAATAGTAAAAAAGAATTGCAACTTATCTTTCTCAATAAGTTTATAAGATGTTTCATCTTTGTTTAACCAAACTCAATACAATTTTTTTTTCCCAAATACAAATTTGCATAGAACAAAATGAGTGAAAGGTTGATCTTAAGTGTTATCCCAAAATTAATAAAATCTATATAAATAATTTATAAGATATTTCATCTTTCTCATCTTTCTCTACCGAGACACAATACAATACAAAATACATTTTTCTCACATGCAAATTTGCATAGAATAAAAAAAATTGCATAGAATAAAAAAAGGTTGATCGTGAATGTTATCTTAAAATTCATAAAATCCTTCATTTTATAGATTGTTTTTAATATAATTATATTTGTTCATTATAGTTTCTTTTTTATTAGAAGAATTTATTAAATAATTTAAAGGGATAATTTGTGTTGTTTATAAAAATGGATGTTTAACATGTTTTTTTTAAATGAATTTGCATAGAAGGAGAAAACATTCTTCATATAAACTATCTAAGCTAAACCTAACTGATTATCACTTTATATGTTATTTTATCATATTAATATGTATGTCAGGTTAAATATTATTTTTCTATATTGACATATATCTATATATTAGAATGTTTTTTTATATGAATAATTTTTTTATTTTTTTTTTCCTTTCATTTTTAAGATTTTTATGTTTTATTAATTTAAAATATTTTTGTCATATTATTATATTAAGGTAAAAATAAAAGAGGATATCCAAAATATTATAAAAAACTAATATTTAAGATATGGGAAGATTTTTTCCATCCAAAAGGTATATTGGAAGATTGTTGGAACAATATAATTTTGGGAGATACAAAATAAATTAGTAAGGAGATAGAAAATAAATTAATGGTATTTTTTCTATTTCAATATTGAATGTGTTATGTGATTTGTTTGTTTGAATAACATAATTTTGGGAGATACAAAATAAATTAATTAGTGGTATTTTTTTTATCTCAATATTGAATGTGTTATATGGTCTTTTATGCTTAAAGATTTTTTGGTTTTTCTATATTTTTAGGTGTTGATCCTTTAATTTCCTTCTAAGATATCTAGGTGTTGAATTAAAATGGATTTAAATTGATATAAGAAAAAAATTAATATTCATTATTAATTAATATAATATTTATGTATTTATAATAAATTTATATATTTATATATTTAATACTATTTTTTTTTTCAATCAATTTATTTATAATATGGTAAAATATTGTTTAAATATTTATGAGGATGACTATAGTTGTTTTATAGTCCTTGAGAGTAACAATGTTTAATTTATTTATAATATGGTAAAATATTGTTTAAATGTTTACGAGGATGACTATAGTTGTTTTATAGTCCTTGGGGGTAACAATGTTTATATAGTACAAATAAATGAAACCTAAACTAATTATTATTAAAATCTCATTTCTACATGTTATCATGGTAAAAATGAGTACAAAGGTTATGATAGTTTTGGTAAGAAAAAAAAGTACTTGTAATTAATATGTGGAAAACTGTAAATTTGTGTCTTATATTAATATGAATTGGGATAGTTAAAAGAAATAAGGAAACGTTATCATTGTTAATTTATTTCACTATTTTTTTTTTTAAAACTGTAAATTTGTGTCTTATATTAGTATGAATTGGGATAGTTAAAAGAAATAAGGAAACATTATCATTGCTAATTTTTTTCACTAATTTTTTTCTATTAAGATTTTTTTGAGTGAGTTTTTTTATGGAGGTCATGGATATTGGTAGTGATTTTGGAAATATTATTTTTTTTCTTTAAACTTATAATATTGGAAAAATAATTAGGATTAGGCAATTAAAATTTATAAAACCATTTTATTGTTTCAACTTCATATTTCTAATGTTTTGATATTTTCGAAGTATTACAAATATTATTAATTTGACCATTTTCCTTTTTATTCTAATAGTTGAGATAAACCTTAATATATCCATCACAACCTCCTTTATATTAAAAATAATAACATGAATTCCATCCTTTCTCAAATTGAATAAATCATAAATCATATTTATATTCTAAATATGTGATGATGGTTTTAGAATCCATAAAAATACATTCAAATTCAAATTCACTAAGGGTAATTAATGTTGCATTTAACTTAAAATTATATGTTATAAGATGTGTTTGGCTTTTTTCAATTTTATTCCAATTCACATGAAATATGAGATATTATGTGAAAACTTCATAATCTTAAATAATAAGTAGAATAAATAATAAGTAGAATTAGTAAAGTGTTAAAAATAAAAAACTTGAACATGTTAAAAAGGTCAACATTTTTTGAAGACGATAATTAGCTTTCTAATTAAAAATGGTTTTTTGACCACATTTTCATTGTAGTTGAGATTTCTATACATTATTGTTCATCTTCAAGTGTGTTATTTCATTTTTAATCAAAATAAATATAGATTATATTAAAATTATGTTTTGACTGAAGTTAAAAGAAAACAAAATAAATGGAGAATTGATCTAAAGAAGTTTGACATGTTACTATAAATTCAAATAAAATACCATGTTATAATTTAAACTTGAAGAGAATAAACCTTGATAAAGGTAAGGGAAAACATCCATGGGAAAATTTCTACTCATTATGAGTTTTCTCCCTTTCAATAGTTTCATCAATTTCTAGGCTTGATGACTTGGTGAATTGTATCTTCTTCAATTTTTGTGTCTCTTAGACATGAAACTAATGTGTTGGGGATTCTATCAAAAACATGAATAATTTGAACAAATATATCATGCTTAGATACCATCCTTTCAATATAAGTATTCTCGACATCTAACTTTATCTCTAAATAAAAAAAATTATGTTTAACTTCTTCCATTTGGTTTTGGACTTTGTTTTCAAATTGGGATATGGTTGACTACAATAACTCTAGTTGGAAATATTAGCATCAAATTAACTTACAAAATTTAACAATGTCATAAGCGTTTCCCCACTACAATGATTTATACTCTCCATTGAAGATAAATGTGATGGAATAAGAGTTGGAAACACCCAAACCTCATTCTTCCTTCCTAAAAGGAACCTCAACCAGAAAACACTCAAACTCAAACCATTAACAATCCATGGTGCTATTATAGACTTTGTCTCTACCACCATTTAGAGAGTGAACACACCTCTTAGGATTCCCTAAAATTGCAAAAAAAATTCTATGAAGTGAATTGAAACCACACCAATATCCTTTATCCCACTTCCAATGGTTAGGCTCATTCCTCCCTCATTTAAATCCTCAAGCATGTCAAGAGATTACATGGGTATAGGGGGAATGGAGTGAATTGAATTGCTTTGTTTGGTGATGTAATTCAAGGTCTACTTGTCCAACGATTCAATGTTGGTATTCATGCTATAGTTAATTAGTGAAATGGACATGAGAGATAATGTAAAAGGATTTCTCCCCCATTCTACATTATTTTACCTTGGTTCAAGAGAACAACCCTATTTTTAATGTGGGTTGGTTTAGAGTTTAGATGATGAATAACATGATAAAATGTTATTTGATAGAAATTTCCCATTATTCTTTCAATTATTTCTATGAATATAAACTAGTTAGAGGATCTCATTGAAGGATTTCTCATTTGCTAAATTATCACCATCAATGTTTTTGAGTTTTATTGTATGCAACAACATGAGACATTGAAATATGGATAGGGATTTATCTTGATGGTTGGATGCCTCTCCTAATTCCCAGGTGTCGATTAATTCTTGTTGTGATTTGAGGTTTTAAAAAACCCTTCCCTTGTCACTTACACCCCTTGGATACCTTTGGAAGCATCATAAAAAAGGTGATGAATTATTGTTAATGATATTTTGACTCAATAAATTTCTCTTTATCTATTATTAGAAGCAAATAGGAATCTAAGTTGTGACTCCTAGCATAGCACAAAGATTGAATATATCTTCTAGTTAACATTTCTTTAATCCATGATCTTTGGAAGCATCATAAAAAAGGTGATGAATTATTGTTAATGATATTTTGACTCAATAAATTTCTCTTTATCCATTATTAGAAGCAAATAGGAATCTAAGTTGTGACTCCTAGCATAGCACAAAGATTGAATATATCCTCTAGTTAACATTTCTTTAATCCATGATCTTTTCTAGACCTCTAGATTACTTGCATAATTTCCATCAACACCTTTTATTATAATGTATTCAACAAGTAAGAAATGATCATGCATGGCTACATATCTAGAAGCAACCTTTTTTGGATTAAAGATGTGTTTATTTATTTCCATTCAAATTTTCCAATATAATAATTTTGGCATACTTTTTTGTACCTCGAATGGATTTGTTATGAAATTATCTTGGATATTTGGGTTTCCTCAATACAAAAATTTCATGTCAAGTAGTAGGTTGAGAAAAATTATCCCCAACGTCATCAAAGGCCATTCTCTAGACTTGAGTGGTGAATTGACATTCCATAAAGATATGAAGAATAATTTCATTAGCTAATTGACACAGAGCACATCATGAATTCCATTAGATTCTTTTCTTTATTAGATTATCTACCATTAGAATTTTCCCATGAGCTAACATTCGAAAAAATATGTTCACTTTGGGAAACTCGTCACCTTTCCATATACATTTCCATAAAGAGAACTTTTGAGGATGAGGATTGTTGTGAAGTTGCACCTCATATCCACCCTTAAATGTATATTCATTTCCATTGGGCCCCATACTCTATGATCATTTATATGTTTAAATACATTCATATGTTTAAATAAGGGGGTAGACCTTTTAGAAGAGTGAACAAATGATGAGATTGTTTTAACAAGTTTGCTAAACATGCCATGATTTTCTAGATCTACCAAATTCATGATTATTGATCCCATTTAAAGAGAATGAATAAGGTTTACATGTCATTTTCACACAACCATTCTCTTATTCCATCTACATCTATGATGAAATCTCGAGGAGCCATACCTTCAATTTACTCATTCCATATGTTGATACATTTCCCATTCTTGAGAATCCATGATAAATGATCAAGAATAATGTGAGAAATAGCTTTGCATAATTTCCATTTAGAGAGACATTTACTTCCCAAAGGGAATCTCTCCATTCAAATTAATATTCATAAATAAAGGTACTTTTCACTTAATGCTAATTTCCAACATTCTAGCTCCCATGAAATGAGGCTCCAAATAATTCTATCTCTCATAGCAAGATTCATTAACTACGGGTCCTTAATCACTATCCCTCTAAATTCTTTAGTTTCTCTAATTGTATTCAAATTATTTGACTGAAGCTTTTTGGTGTTGGTTTTTCCCCGTACCACAAAAATTTCCCTATTTCCGTTGATATTTGTTGCATTATGCCGAATGTAGCTAGCTAGTAAGGATGAGCATTAATAGATGGCCTTTGAAGAAAGATTGGCTTTGGTTAGAAGAACCCGACTAGCTAGATTTTCCCAAACAGATCCCCAATATTGCATTTTCCCTTTAATATTATGGACAATATGATCCGATTTTAAATATTTGGGGACTCCCAAAGATATGGGAATTGCGATATATTTAAAGTATCTCCACTCTAAAACACTAGGGGTTCAAGAATTTTGGAAATTGTCCTTGGCAATGAATGAGAATAGTTCCAACCATAGACGTGACACTTACCATTATATATATTATCCCTTAAATCATTAATAAATACGTTTCGGATTCTCATGAAACTCTTAGTGATTAGAGTTGAAGCACCTCCCTTATAATGTTAAGGGGAGAATCCTGTCAAGTTTCCCCATCGTTGTGTCAAAATATATAATAGGCGCGATAGAAGGCATCGTGATGAAGACATCGCTTTCTCTAAAAGAGAGAGGTTGGTTTACCTTTAACTAAGGAAGATATTGAAGGTGACCCTATACAATATATATATAGAGAGAATGAAGCTTTTATAGAAAGAAAATATATGAAGGGCATCAAATAGAGAAAAAGGATAAATTTTGTCAAAAGCATGTGCCATATCAATTTTGATAATCATTTCTTTTTCTCGATTATTATAATTCAAATGCATTGTCAAAAGCATGGGTAATATCAATTTTGATAATTATTTCTTTTTCTCCACTATTATGACTCAAATGCATTGTTTTTTGGATCAAAATTATATTATCTACTATTTTCCTTATTTTTTCATGAATTGTATTTGATTTTTTAATATTGATTCTCGAAAGATATATTTTAATTGATTCATCAAGATTTTTGTCACAATTTTGTAGGCACGATTGTAAAGTGAAATAGGTATAAACCTTATAGAATAGGAAGGACAATTTTAATTTGGAATTAAGGTTAAGAAGGATGAATTTGTACTACCTTTGAATTTTTATTTTCTTCCTGTTTAATTTGGAATCCAACACAAATCATATTTTGTAATATGCCTACCAGCTCTATAGAAATAAAGTGAAATAGGTATAAACCTCACAAAAGAGGAAGGACAATTTTATTTTGGAATTAAGGCCAAGAAGGATGAATTTGTACTACCTTAGAGTTTTTCTTTTCTTCTTGTTTAATTTGGAATCCAACATAAATCATATTTTATAATATGCCATCAAGCTCTATAACAATGAACTGAAAACATATCAATCCCTCGATCCTTGTTAGGCTCAAGACCCCAAATAGCTTCTATAACATTAGACTCATTATTCCCCTTACCCAATTCTATGTTGTCCTCCTAGGATACTAGTTTTGGAATCGCCTCCAACAATTGTGTCGCTACCTCAACCTCCATTTTCTCTTATTGTGTATATAGTTGATTAAAGTGACTAAATGCTTCTTCTTTTATAGATGTAAAATATTTTATTTTCTATTCATTATGCTTAGTCATTTATTTTACTTTATTTCTCATTTCTCTTGATTTTTATTATTTGTGAAAGAATATTTGTATTCTTATCCCCTAACTTTATTCATAAAGTTTATGATTTTAACCACCAATGTTTCTAATCCCTATGATTGAATTGATGAAGATTATGGGTTAATATTCTCTCCTCCACAATGATTTGTTATGTTATCCCTTCTTCCTCCATAATTAGTTGGATTTTTCTCAACTTTTCATGTATCTCAACCCTCCTCATTTTTAATCCCCGTGATTGAATTGACGAAGATTATGGATTAATATTCTCTACTCCATGATGGTTTTGTTGATGATTACAATTGCGTGAGACATCCTCCAGGAAACAGACAGATTGAGTAAACCTGAGAGAGAGCCCATGAGTTGGGTGTCTAGTTCCTATCTGAGGAAGAACTGGAGTGATGTGTTGGCCTCCTCCTTACAGAGAGTCGAGTTGAACTCCATATGATTCTCCTTTGTAACACAATGAGAAATAAGATATGATGATTTACACATACTTGTGGCTGGGCACAGGGGAACGCGTGAATTCCCATGAGCTGGGTGCATTGTTCTGAGGCAAAGATGAAAATGATGTATTAGTCTCCACTGAGCAGAGAGTTGAGATGATGAACTCTAGATGAATCTCCCATGTAATGCAGTGGGAAAGAGGATCTACTGAGTTGGATGTACCTGTGGATGAGCATAGGTGAATGTGATCCTAGTGGCTGAGCACTAGTGAGTGTGGTTCTCTTGTGATACGCAGTGAGATAGAGATATGGACATCCCTATTCATGTTCCCCTAGTGGTTGAGCACTTGTGGGTGTATGAGATCCCTTGCTATATTGTTCAAGAGTCAGACTTACCTGTAAACCTAATTGTAATGTAAAGGGTACATGTCGGCCCCACCTTAATGTAAAAAATAATTAATCTAGTAATTATTAATTATATTATGAGTTAGTGAAGTCAGCCCTCTTGTTCCAATAGATACTTATTTTGATAGGTTCAGTCTAATATAAGTAAAGGTAAATTCTCCATTAAGGAATCATATCTTAAGTGTGAGTTTGGAAATTTCAGCAAGTGCATCTTCTTGGGAAAAGTGCGCACCTCTCTTGGGTGCTAGTCTTCTAGGGTTTGTGAGCACCCTTTTGTGTGCTAGGTTTTATTGGTGGTGGAGGTATTTCTCTTGAATAATATAGGAAAGTATTGGTTGGGTTTTCTTCCCTTGTTGATAAGTGTTTCTGAGGATACTTCTTGTGTACTTGTGGATGGTGTTTCTTCTTGTGATCTTGGTTGCAGAGACAAAATTGTTTATGGCTTAAATAAAATGCTAAAAAGGAATGAAGTTCATGCTTAAAACTTTCCTATTGAAAAATAAACATGGTATCAAAGCATAGGTCTTGAAGAAGCCCTACACAAGAACTTCAAAAGCTAAGGTGTCCTCCTTCTACAATTATGTATGACCTCTAGGGTTTCTGTAGAAATCCGTATGACCCTCAGTTGTTTATCCTTTTCATCATCTTACACGTGGACGCTGGGGTTGAAACTTGGATAAAGTTGTATGGCCTTCCTTGACGCACCTCCAAATATATTCAAAGGGAATTTTCGAGGATTTTTCATTTTTCTCCCTAGGGTTTCTAGGGTTCCGAATTTTCAACAAAATCTTGATCTTAGGATTTCTACAACTTCTTGAAGAAACATTTCAGCTCAACAAGTATTCCGGTGAAACTCTCAAAGTTTATTGTTGGCAGTCATAAGCCCAACAAAATCTAAGGCTCTAGTCCAACCTAACCATTAGGTTTTCCAAGTGTGGTTGGAGAGAGTTTGTGAAGAAATACGAAAAAAATGAAGAAAAAAGCTTTAATAGAAGATACGCTTGATGGATCAAGAAACTTCATCTCCCAGAAGTCAAGGCTTCAGGTCACCCTTTAAGAATATGAACTTTTGAATGTAGTAACAAAAACTTTACCAAATACAACTACCGATGAAGAGAAGGGAATAAGATGTCAAGGAAAGAAAATTAATCATCTTCTCCGTAAGAGATCATCTCTTACCTCATATTTCCAACCTAAAGACATCTTATGAAATGTATGAAGCACTGAAAGATATGTTTGAAAGTGACAAAACCCTCAGAGATCTTACCTTAAAGGGCTAGCTTCAAAGTAACAAGATGACAAAAGATGATACAATTGCTACCTTCTTAATGAAGATATCACAGATCAAAGAAAATATAGGTGCCATTGGAGAAATCATGTTCAACAGAGAACTTGTCTTATATACTCTCAAAAATATTCCAACACATTGGGATCCTTTTCTTCAAAGCATCAGTGGAAGAGAAACGTTACCAACATTTGATCATCTGTGGACATATTGTACTCAAAAAACACTTAGACTTAGAAATAGAGGAGTTGAAGACTCCCCTAATGAAAAACACGCTCTTGCACTTCATACAAAGAAAGGAGGAAGATTCAAAAGAAAATTCATAAAAACATTCAGAGATGAGAAGTCTCCATCAGCCTCAGGTCACAATCAAAGAAGAGATGTTTCAGAAATTCAGTGCTTTAGATATGACAAATATTGGCACTATGCAAGAAATTGTCCAACCAGAAATAAAGGAAGACAATATTCTTCCATCGTTGACATTGATCTAGACCCACCCAAAAAGAATGAAGATAAGAGAGAGGATAAGTACTTCCTCTAAAACAAACACATAATTTAACATGACTACAGATCCAGGTAATTGGTTGACAAATAATTTTATAGTTGATTGCATTCTTAATAAGTGAAGGGTATTATCTCCAGTGTGGGATCCCTCATGACTTGGACCATTATCCCTGCTACGGGAGTCCAAACCTTATTGATTGATTATTATGTTGGTCAAGAAGACATCAAATATCTAACAAGAAAATAAAATAAGACTTCCATTCTTCATATTTCAAAGAAAGTTAATTGACTCAAGAGGGAGTCAAAACAAAATGAAAACAAGGAAGAGAAAATACATTCTCCCCCTTTAGAATTTCATAGAGAGACAAACAATATTCCATTCAATTCAGTTGCTCCAGTTGATATGCCCAGAGATATTGTAGTAGGGCATAAAATCCCTGCCTAGGGTCAAAAAAACCCTGCAGGAGACAGAGAAAGATACAAGACCCTCAAGGGACATCCTGAGAAAGAAAAAGTGATTTTCAAGCTACCCTTTAGCCATGATCCACTCAATTGGTTCTAAGACTCCCTCTCATGGAAAAATGATAGGTAAACATGTATGGAAAAATGCCATAACATAAGAATACCAATATATCTTAAAGGATTATGTATGAGACATTGTTCCAAGACCAGAAGGGAAATCTATGGTAACTTCTAAAATGGATCCATAAAAATCAAGCATGCAGTTGATGGAAGTGTCGAGAAATACAAACCGAGATTTATATCCAAAGGATTCTCACAAGAAGAGGGAGTGAACTATAATGATACATATTGATTCAGTAGACTGATGCACTTTCTTCTACACTACCATCAATGAGTTGAAAACTACATCAGATAGATGGATTCTTGATGATTTTTGGTTTCAGCAAAAGTGTTTATAATCCAAACCTATATTACCACATTGGTGATGAAAGCCTAATTTTGATGACTTATTCAGGAAGCCGTGTTGTTGTATAAAAGAAAGCCTCAACTTATGAATTCGAGATGAATGATCTAAGTATGATGCACTACTTCTTGGGACAAAAAGTATGACAAAAGGCCAATGAGACATTTCCTAAGTCAAGGAAAATATATAGTGGAGATATTAAAGAAGTTCAGTATGACATAATGCAAATCCATGTCTACATTGATGGTGATGGATTTGACGAAAAATAAAGGATGATGATTCAAATGAGATTGATCCACATGTGTATCAACAACTGATTGGAACATTCATGTATTTGGTTAACACTAGACCTGATATATTCTATGCAGGAAATGTGCTTAGCCAATCCATGAGTCAACTGAGAGAGACTCACTGGATAGCAGTGAAGCATGTATTGAGATATATACGAGGCACAGTTGGATATGGCATGAGATATGCCTCTAGTGTGATCTTGAATTTGCAAGGATATACCGATACAAATTGAGCACAGAGTACAATGAACCGGAAGATCACATCCGATTGTTGTTTTAGTGTGAAGTTTTCCATGGTTTCCTCGTCCATCAAGAAAAAAATCTCTGAGACCTTCAGTACCATAGAAGAAGAGTATATGGAATTGAGTGTGCAAATAAGTCTGGCTTCTGATCTCCTATTATCACTTTTGATAACCAGAGATATGTGAAAGCTCCGGTAGAACCTTGTAATTCATGATAGATTGAAACACATTGAGATACAATATCATTTTCAGAGACATGATGTAGAGGAAATAAGTACACATGCAATACCTTCCTACCCATGAGTAAATTACAAACATCTCCACCAAACTGACTTGGTGAAGAATACCTCTCTAGTTGACAGGGAGTGTCGATGACTACAACCAAGACAAAGTTTAAGTGTTACGTGTGAGATTTGTCTTGATGGGGAATCCCTCGCTAGATGAGAGGAAGTGTTGATGATTATAGTTGCGTGAGACATCCTCTAGGACATAGAAGGATTGAGTAAACCTGAGAGAGAGCCCATGACTTGGGTGCGTGGTTCCTATCTAAGATAGAACTGGAACGTTGTGTTGGCATCCTCCTTAGACAGAGTCAATATGAACTACAAATGATTCTCCTTTGTAACGCAATGAGAAAGAAGATCTGTTGAGTTAGATGTACCTGTAGCTGAGCATAGGTGAACATGTGAATTTCGATGAGCTGGGTGCACCGTTCTAAGACATATATGAAAATGATGTATTAGTATCCTATGACAAGAGAGTTGATATGATGAGCTCCATATGAATCTCCTATGTAATTCAGTGGGAAAGACGATCTGCTGAGTTGGACGTGCTTGTCGATGAGCACGGGTGAACATGATCCTAGTGGTTGAGCACTAGTGAGTATGGTTCTCCTATGAGATGCAGTGAGATAGAGATATGGAAATCCCTATGGATGTGCCCCTAGTGTCTGACCACTACTGGGTGTATGAGATCCCTTTCTATGTTGTTCAAGAGTCAGACTTACCTGTAACCCTAATTGTAATGTAAAGGGTACATGTCGGCCCTACCTTAATGTAAAAGATAATTAATGTAAACGATAACTAATACAATAATTATTAATTATATTATGAGTTAGTGAGGTCAGACCTGTTGTGCCAATGAACACTTATGTTGATAGGTTTAGTCTAATATAAGTAAAGGTAAATTCTCTATTGAGGAATCATATCTTAAGTGTGAGTTTGGAAATTTTAGCAAGTACATCTTCTTGGCAAAAGTACGCACTTGTCTTGGGTGCTAGTCTTCTAGGGTTTGTGAGCATACTTTTGTGTGAAAGTTTTTATTGGTGGTGTAGGTATTTCTCTTGAAGAATATAGCAAATGATTGGTTGGTTTTTCTTCCCTTGTTGAGAAGGGTCTCCCAGGATACTTCTTGTGTACTTGTGCATGGTGTTTCTTCTTATGATCTTGGTTGTTGCAAAAACATTGTTTATGGTTTAAATAAAATTATAAAATGGAATGAACTTCATGCTTAAAAATTTCCTATTGAAAAATCAACATGGTATTAGAGAATAGGTCTTGAAGAACCCCTGCACAAGCACTGAAAATTATAAGCCATCCTCCTTCTACAATTTTGTTCGACCTCTAGGGTTTTTGCATAAATATGTATGGACCTTACTTGTTTGGGATTTTTATCATCTTACACGTGGACATCGAGGATGAAAATTGGAGAAAGTTGTATGACCTTCCTCACTGCACCTCCAGAAATATTCAAAGTGAATTTCCAAGGATTTTGATTTTTTGGCCCTAGGGTTTCTAGTGTTCCGAATTTTCTGTAGAATCTTGATCTTAGGGTTTCTACAACTTCTTGAAGAAATGTTTCAGCTCAAAAAGTATTCCTATGACACTCTCAAAGTTTATTGTTTGAATTCATAATCCCAACAAAACATACGGCTCTATTCCAACCTAACCATTAGGTTTTCTAAGTTCGGTTGGCAAGAGTTTGTGAAGAAATCCGAAAAAAATGAAGAACAAAATTTTAGTAGAAGATAGGCTTGATGGAACAAGAAAATTAAGCTCCTTGAAGTCAAGGCTTCAGGTCACCCTAAAGAATATGACCTTTTGAATGTGGTAAAAAAATCTTTACCAGATACAACTACCGATGAAGAGAAGGGAATGAGAAGGGAAGAAGATGTCAAGGCAAGAAAATTAATCATATACTTAGTAAGAGATCATCTCTAACCTCGTATTGCCAACCGAAAGACAACTTATGAAATGTATGAAGCACTAAAAGATATGTTTGAAAGTGAAAACACCCTCATAGCTCTTACCTTAAAGGGTCAACTTCAAAGTACCAATTTGACAAAAGGTGATACAGTTTCTACCTTCTTTATGAAGTTATCAGAGATAAAAGAACAATTAGGTGCCATTGGAGAAATCATGTCCAATAGATAAATTTTCTTATCTACTCTCAACAATCTCCCAAAAAATTGGGATCCTTTTCTTCAAAGAATCAACGGAAGAGAAAAGTTACCAACCTTTGATCGTTTCTGGACATAATGTATTCAAGAAGAACTTCGACTTAGAAATAGAGGAGTTGAAGACTCCCCTGATGAAAACCATTCTCTTGCACTTCATAAAAAGAAAGGAGGGAGATTCGAAAGAAACTTTAGACAAACATTCAGAGATGAGAAGTCTTCATCAACGTCAGGTCACAATCAGAGAAGAGATGTTTCAGAAATTCAATGCTTCAGATGTGACAAATATGGGCACTATGCAAGAAATTGTCCAACCAAGAACAAAGGAAGAAAATATGCTTCCACTGCTGACATTGATCTATACCCACCCCAAAAGAATGAATATAAGAGAGAGGATAAGTACTTCCTATAAACCAAACACATAATTGAACATGACTATAGATCCAGGTAAATTGGTTGAGCATTAATTTTATACTTGATTACATTATTAATAAGTGAAGGGTATTATCGCTAGTGTGGGATCCCTCATGAATTGGACCATTATCCCTAGTATGGGAGTCCAAACCTTGTTGATTTATTATTATTTTGGTCAAGAAGACATAAAATATCTAGCAAGCAAATAAAATAAGTCTTCCATTCTTCAAATTTGAGAGAGAGTTAATTGGCTGAAGAGGGAGTCAAAATAAAATGAAAATAAGGAAGAGACAATACCTTCTCTCCCTTCAAGAGTTCATAGGGAGACATACAATATTCGAACCAATTAAACTGCTCTAGTTGTTATTCCCAGAGATATTGAGGTAGGGCATAAAAGGCCTGCCTAGGGTCGACAAAACCCTGTAGGAGGAATAGAAACATACAAGTCCCTTAAGGGACATCCTGAGAAATCAAAAGAGATTTTAAAGCTACCCTTCAACCATGATCCACTCCATTGATTCCGAGACTCCCTTTCATGGAATATGATAGGTGAACAATTATGGGAAAATTCTGTAACAGAAGAATACAAGTATACCTAAAGGATGATGTATGATACATTGTTCCAAGACCAGAAGGGAAATATATGGTGACTTCTAAAATGGATCCATAAAAATCAAGCATCCAATTCATGGAAGTGTCGAGAAATACAAACTGATATCTATGGCTAGAGAATTCTCACAAGCAGAGGGAGTGAACTATAATGAAACATATTGATTTAGTAGACCAATGCACTTTCATCCACACTACCATCCATGAGTTGAAAACTACATTAGATATATGGATTCTTGATGAGTTTGGGTTTCAACAAAAGTGTTGCTAAACTAAACCTATATTACCACATTGGTCACAAAAGCTTGATTTTGATGACTTATTCAAGAAGTCGTGTTGTTGGATACAAGAAAGCCTCAGCTTCTGATTTCTGGATGAAGGAACTAAGGATGATGCACTACTTCTTGGGACAAGAAGTATGACAAAACACCAATTAGAATTTTCCAAAGTCAAGGAAAATATATAGTGGATATATTAAAGAAGTTCAGTATGACAGAATGAAAATCCATGTCTACACCGATGGTGATGGATTTAATGAAAAATAAATGATGATGATTCAGACGAGATTGATCCACATGTGTACCGACAACTGATTGGATCATTGATGTATCTGGTTAACACCAAGCATGGTATATTGTGTTCAACAAATGTTCTTAGCCAATCCATGTGTCAACCGAGACATACTCATTAGATAGAAGTAAAGCATGTATTAAGATATATACAAGGCACATTTGGATATGGCCTGAGATATTCCTTCAGTGTGAACTTGAGTTTGTAGGGATATACCGATAAAAATTGAGTAGAGATTATAGTGAACCGGAAGAGCACATCCGATTGTTTTTTTACCGTGAAGTTTGTCATGGTTTCATGGTACATCAAGAAACAAAGCTCTGTGACCTTGAGTACCATAGAAGTAGAGTATATGGCATTGAATGTGAGAAGTAGTGTGTCTTCTAACATAATTAGTTGATCATGATATGGATCCTTTTATCACTTGTGATAACTAGCGCTGTGTGAAAGCTCCTTGAGAACCCTTTGTTTCATGATAGATAGAAACACATTGAGATAAAATATCATTTCCAGAGACATGATGTAGATGAAAGAAGTACACCTACAATACCCTCCGACACATGAGTAGATTGCACACATCCCAACCAAACTTACTTGGTGAAGACTACCTCTCTATTTGAGAGGGAGTGTTTATGAATACATCCAAGACAAATTTCAAGTACTTTTGTGTGAGACTTGTCCTGATGGAGAATGCCTCCCTAGATAAGAGGGAGTGTTGATGATTAGAACTACATGAGACATCCTCCAGAACACACATGGATTGAGTAAACATGAGAGAGATCCCATGAGTTGGGTGTGTGGTTCCTATCTGAGACATAATTGGAACGTTGCGTTAGCCTCCTCCTTACAAAGGCTCGAGATGAACTCTAGATGATTCTCCTATGTAACATAATGAGAAAGAAGATCTGCTGAGTTAGACATACCTATGGCTGAGGACAGATGAACGAGTGAATTCCCATGATATGGGTGCATCGTTATGAGACAGAGATAAAAATGATGTATTAGCCTCCTCTGAGCAGAGATTCAATATGATGAACTCCAGATGACTCTGTTGTCTAATGAAGTGGGAAAGAATATCTACTGAGATGGACGTTCCTATGGATGAGCACAGGTGAACTTGATCCTAGTGGTTGAGCACTGGTGAGTGTGGTTATCCTATGAGACACAATGAGATAGATATATGGACATCCCCATGGATGTGCCCATAGTGGATGAGCACTAATGGGTGTATGAGATCCCTTGTTATATTGTTCAACAATCAGACTTACTTGTAACCCTAATTGTAATGTAAAGGGTATAGATCAGCCCCACCTTAATGTAAAAGATAATTAATCTAGTAATTATTAATTATATTATGAGTTAGTGAGGCCAGCCCTCTTGTTCCAATAGACACTTATGTTGACAGGTTCAGTGTAACAAACCCACTATGGGAACTAATATTTTTTGGATTTTTTCTTCTTTTCCCCGAGGAACAGAATCCTTGAATTCCTATGGGGCCTGATGTAGACACTACGATCCCTTATCCTTACCCATATGATCATTGTCTATGACCGCAAGCCTTATCAAAGAGTTTCTTTCGGCTTTCACGATTCGGGAAATCACGATGCATGTGTTCCCCTTCTCTCTGGTCTCTTGAAGTGTCGAAATCCAAAAGGAACCAACAGTTCGTCACATCTAACAATGCCTCAGATTGAAACCTGGCATTCCACCTTTCAGAGTTTCGCGTACCGGGTTTCTGCGGTAGAAGAGGTTGAGGGATTCATGCCCTTTGGTTTTTTGAGTGCCTAAACACCGAAAACCAAATATACATGCTTTAAGCCATATCGAAATTTCACAAGTTGGGAATTCGGAACTGGCATGTACCAGGGACTTGCCTCTATATATCCCGGGTGCTGAAATACCGAGACATCAAGACTTATCCATGCTATTATTATTTCATAGTTTCGCAAGTCGGGGTTTCGTGATATGCGCAGATAAGAGGTCTCGCACCTAGGTTTCCCGGGAGCCAAAAATCCTAAGCCTATATTCATGGCTAAGCTCATTTCGGGGTTTCACAAGTCGGGACTTCATGACTAGCGAGTATAAGGGAACTGACCCTTGGGTTTCCTGAGTATCGAAACACCGAAACATCCAACTCTATACATGCTATGCCATTTCGGGGTTTTGCAAGTTGGGATTTTGGGACTAGCGAGTACAAGAGACTTGCATTTAGATATCCCGGGTGCCGAAACATTGAAACACCATGTCTTATCTATGCTATTATCATTTTGGGGTTTCGCAAGTCGAGATTTCAGGACTGATGATTACAAGAGATATTACCCTTAGGTATCCCGGGTGCCGAAACATCAAGACTCTAAACATGCTACACTATTCCAGGGTTTCGCATGTCAGGATTTAGTGTCTAGTGAATACAAGGAAACTGACCCTTAGGTTTCCTGGGTGCCGAAACACCGAAACATCCAACTCTAGACATGCTATGCCATTTCGGGGTTTCGTAAGTTAGGATTTCGGTACTGGCGAGTACAAGAGACTTGCCTTTAGATATCCCGGGTGCCGAAACAACGAAACATCAAGACTCTGAGGGAACCATTCTTTCTGGTGCAAGGTCTCCAAAATTAGGCCATAAAATCCTTCAATGGATTCTTGGGTAATTATCACTAGGCTTGGGGACATGACTGAAAGGCCTTCTTAACTTATCGAGTTATGAACTCTGTGACAGGGGCGAGGTAAGCTTAGATATTTACTTAAACAATAGTCCTTTCAAGGAATTCAATCCAACTCTGGAATTAGTGAGGCAACTTTCCCAGAAGGGGTTGCCTTCAAGGAAATCCAACAAAGACATCGTCTGAGTCAAGTAAATGGGACATATCTCCCGAAAACAGACCCGGAATCTGAACTTGTTCAATGTATATATATATAAACCGAATATGTCCATAAAAGTATAAGCATGCATCCGCCCTTTCCGATCAAACACATCAGGAAAACACTTCTATACAGAAACCATTCATGAGTGTACAACCATGAGAAGGCATTCCAGGAACATTCAATTTGAAATAGATGACATATATACTTATCAGAAAACACCAAGTGTAATGCAACTGCTGAGAGGGGTGCTCATTTCCACCCAACCGCAGGCTCAACGACTCCAAATGGATTTACCACTAGCCACCCCCGAGCTAGACCATGATGTTTTGAAACTTAGTCTCTTATTTCCCACTCATCAGAAGTCTAGGATGAAGGTTACTCTCCTTCTCCTCTCCTCATGACTCACTATATTTCCCAGAGTTCCCCTGGTTCTCCTTCCGCGATTCCTGTCGTGCATGTGTGTGTGTGTCTATATGCTCTTCTCGCCCTCCCTTCCACACTTCTTTCCTCCTACGAGGTTGCATGTGGCACAAAATTCCCTGTTCAATGGCCAAGTCTGAGAGATTCTACGGATGGGTGGTTTGCCCCATCCCCTCATTTACTCTTGAGGAGCCTCCCCACCTACCATCCGGGTGGGTAATTCATTTTGGGGTCTGAGAGTGAGCTTTGGTTTTCCAGAGCACGTACAAACCAGTATGGTTTTGGTTCGGTGGAAGTTAACGCAACCACTCCTGACCGCTTCCACCACCTCTCATCAGCCATCGTGGTCTCTTTTCAACACATCCCCCTCTCAACAGTTATGCAACATATATTCATACATCATTTACATTCCTCAGACCTTTTATAATAAGGTCTGTTAAATCAAACATTCACAATTTTTGAGTTTGCCATAGTTCTTGGCCAGTATAGTTATTTTTACAGACTGGGGGAAGCAGGGTGTTACAATTCCCTCCCCCTTTTAAAGGAACATCGTCCTCGATGTTCTATCTATCAATAGAAAATGTAGGTACAGAAGTAAACAAAATTGGATATGCTTGTTTCATGGCATCTTCCATTTCCCATGTAGCCTCATCTGGGCCAAAATGTTTCCACTTCACCTTGACCTCTGCAATGGTTCAGTTCCTGAGTGGGGTTTCCTTTCTATCCAGTATGCATTGAGGTTCTGGTAGGAATTCTCCCTCCGGTTCCACTTGGATCACATACCATTCGATTATATGATTAGAATCATGTACATATTTCTTGAATAATGAAACATAGAAAACATTATGTGCTTTTACTTTGGGAGGAAGTGCTAGCCTATAGGCTACAGGTCCCACTCTATCTAGAACTTCAAAGGGTCCACAATATCGAGGTGCCAACTTGGAAAATGCTCCAATATTCAGGGAAATCTTCTTGGGCCTAACTCTGAGGTATACGTGGTCTCCCACCTTGAACTATCTTGGAATTATCTTTTGGTCAGTGTAAATTTTCTGTCGGTTCTAAGCGACTTTTAGATTTTGTTTTATCTGAATCACTTGTTGTTCCATTTCTTTCAACATTTCGGGTCCAATAGTAACTCTGTTTATGGGATTACTCCAACTGATTGGAGTATTGCATGGCTTACCATAGAGGACTTCGAAAGGGCTCGTCTTCAGGGATTCCTGGTAGTCGTTGTTGTAATCAAATTCCACCAGTGGCAGGAAATATTCCCATTTGTTGGGTTGATGCATTACATGCATCCTGAGCATGTCTTCTAATATTTGGTTCACCCTTTCTATCTATCCATCGGTTTGAGGGTGATAGGTTGTGATAAATAGTAACTTGGTCTCAAAACTATCCATCTGTGATTTCCAAAAGTTGGAAGTAAATTCCGTGTCTCTGTCAGACACTGTCTCTTTCAACATACCATGAAATTTGAATATATCCTTCATGAATACATTGGCGATGTCTATTTCCTTACTAGTCGACTTGATGGGGATAAAATGAGCGGACTTGCTCAATTTATCAACCACTACCATGATGGCGTCATTCTGTTTGGTTGAGGTTGGTAATCCGGTGATGAAATCCATGGAGATGGTTTCCCATTTCCATTCCAGGATTGGTAGAGGTTGTAATAATCCTGTTGGGTGTCAGTGTTCTACTTTAACCTATCGACATTCTATGCATTTGGCTAAGTACTCGGCTATGTCTTTCTTCAATCCAGGCTAGTAGAATTGTTTCCTGGTGTCTATGATCATCTTCTGGTATCCTGGATGACTAGTATAGGGTCTTTTGTGCAGTTCATCCATTATGAACCTCTTCAAGTCATCACAATATAGGATATACAATTTGTTTATGTAAGTGAGTAGACCTCCTTCCATCATCTGGTAGCCTCCATACTTAATCCCTGTGGGTTCTTGCTATAGGTAGGAGGTCACGATCTGGAAGAATGTGTCTGTCTCTTGTGCATTTTTGACTCTTTCCTTGACATATGTCTCATAGGTGCTTATCGCTGCCAGGTGAATTGTTTTCATGCTTCTGCTAAGGGCATCGACCACCCTATTTTCCTTTCCCTTAATATGTTTGATTTCAAAATAAAACTCGTTGAGGAGGGCCATCCACCTAGATTGTTTGGCATTGATATTTGGTTGGTCAAACCGATATCACAATCCACAGTGGTCTGTCATAAGTACACATTTTCTTCCTAGGAGGTAATGCCTCCACATTTTCAAAGCGTGCACTATGGCAGCCAGCTCTAGATCATGGGTCACATAGTTGACTTCGTGCTCAATAAATTTTTGGGATTCATAGCAAACCACAATTCCTCCTTGCATAAGGACTCCTCTGAGGCCTTCCTTATAGGAATTTGTTCACACAAAGAAGTAATCTTCAGAATCAGTGATCTTTAGTATGGGTGCATGGGTCAGTAGATGTTTCAGGGTTTGAAATATTTCTTCACATTTTTGTGTCCACGTGAATTTTGTCCCCTTTTTCTGGAGGGTAGTGATTGGACACCCAATCTTGGAGAATCCTTTTATAAATCTCCTATAGTATCCTGGAAAGACCGTAAAGGATCCGATATCCAAAACGTCCTTCGAGGTAGTCCATTCCATGATAGACCTGATCTTATCAGGGTCTACTACTACCCCTTCTTCGGAAAGGACATGGCCCAAGTAATGTATTTGCTTCTAGAAGAAGTCAAAATTGCTAAATTTGGCATAGAGATGATGTTCTCTTAGAACTTGAAGCACAAGCCTAAGGTGTTCCTCATGTTCCTCTCTATTCTTGGAGTAAATTAATATGTCTTCAATAAAAACCAGCAAAAATTTGTCTAGGAATCTACTGAGCACACTGTTCATTAAGCACATAAAAGTGGCAGGGGCATTGGTCAATCCGAATGTTACTACCACAAAATCATAGTGACCATATCTCATCCTAAAGGAAGTTTTGTGGATGTCTTCACCCTTGATTCGGACTTGATGATATCCCGATCTCAAGTCAATCTTCAAGAAGATAGAGGCACCTCCCAATTGATCAAACAAGTCATCGATCCTGGGTAAGGGGTACTTATTCTTTATAGTTACCTTATTGAGTTGTCTATAATCTATGCATAGTCAGAGGGGACCGTCTTTCTTTTCCAAAAATAGGACTGATGCTCCCCATGGAGACACGCTAGGCCAGATATAGCCTCTTTCCATCATTTCTTTCAGTTGTAATTTAAGCTCAACTAGCTCAGGTGTGCTCATCCTGTAGGGTGTCCTAGACACTGGCACCACTCCTGGTGCAAGTTCTATTGAGATTTCAATGTCCCTTCTTGGAGGTAGACCCTGTACCTCTTCCAGAAATACATCTCTATATTCTCTCAGTGTGGGGTGGTCTTCGAGGCTTGGTTTTTCACCATCAATTGTTTTCAACACCTGTATTGCATATAGTGGACATCCTTTTCTGCCATACTTTCTCATTTGAAGAGTTGATATTTGTCTCACCGAGACGGGTTTTTGGATCCCTTGAAGGGTTATCCTCCTTCCTTCTTGACTTACGCATTCTAAGGTTTTATGGTAACGGTCCAGTTTGGCTTTATGGGTGGCTAGCCAGTCCATACCAATCAACAGATCATATGATCCCAGGGGTAATATGTTAAGGGTTTCTTGGGTGGGGAATTCGCCCATAATGAATTGGCAAGCAGGTATGACCTTTGCTACCCTTCTTTTGGTGTCAGTGGCTAATTGAACCAACCATGGCTTGGCATTTTTATGTGGTTGTAGTTTACATTTATCAATAGCCTTAGGGGATATATAACTCAAATTTGAACTAGGGTCAATCATAATAGATACTAGATTGTTGGTGATCATACCTTCGATTTCCACCACTAAATCTTGGTGGTCAGCTTGGTTATTATCCAAGGCTGCATAAATTTGTGGCACACTCATGGCCATGTCATTGATGGTGGTAGCTTCTTGAACATTGTAAATTCTTTGGTTGTTCTGTTGTCGGTGCAGGAAGTCCCTTAGTAGATTTTCTTCTCCACAACCCTAACATTTCAAAGGTTCTCTCTTTGGGTTATCAATCTTTACTGGGGAAGATCCAGAAAGTTTATTTCCGCTCATGGAGGGAAAGTTTTGTTGGTGTACACTTCGGGCTGGGAAACTCAACCTTGAGTTCTTTTTATAGTCCTTATATCTTGGGGATTTAAACCCCCTTTTTTGGAATCCCTAACTATTCTTCTGCTTCCAGCCTTCGCGAGGTCCTGTCCGGTGCCCAAGCTATTCATAACAATATCTTTCCTTTCGGATAATATCTTCTAGGGTCTTTGGTTTGTCAAATTCAATCCTGTTCTGATAGTCCTTAGGTAATCCACTGATGAATCATTGCACCTTTACCTTTTTTTCCTTTATGTAGGGTACATACCTTAGTAACTTAAGGAATCTGTTGACATATTCCTCTATGGTGAGTTTCCCCAGCTTGAGTTCATAGAATTCTTTAGTCTTTTCGTCGAAATATTTTTCCGACAGATACTTCTTCCTGAAGTATTTCTCAAACCGTTCCCAAGACAGGTCTTCTTTGTGAATCCCTTTTACATTCTTAAGGTCTTCCCACCAAATGGAAGCCTTTCCATTCAAGTTGAAGGTGACTACTTGGGCCTTCAAGTTTTCTAAGAAATCATGGACTCTGAAACACTTATTTAGTCAAAGTAGCCAAGCCTTTGCTTCCTCTCCTTTCTTTATTTCACCGTCAAAGGAGGGTGGTTTGGCCTTTGTTAACTCTTCGATATTATGACTCTTGGAAAGTTTCTTCTTCTTTCATTTTCTTCAGGAATGAGAACTAGTTATACTGCTAGAAGATCCCTCCAACTCACCATCTTCCTTTCCAGAAGAATCGTATGACGCTTGTCCCTTATCTCTGGGGTGGACCTTTCTTGAGGTACTCCTCTCAGTGTGGCCACTAACATGACCATGTTTCTGTGTCTTAGGTTAATGTTGCAATTGCCTTTGTATGTCGGATAAGCTCTGTAGTAAAATTGCATTAATTTCCATTTACTTCTCTTGCTCTTTTATCATCCTTTCGTTGTCAGCCTTGCAGCTCTGTAATTCGACCATGAGGCTCCTCACAGTCTCATCTAGATCTGGAGGGGTCCCTATCGCCCTCCTTTCGTCAGACTCTTCGTCCCTATTGTGGGATCCCTCCCCCACTTCATGGTGAGTCACCATTCTATACGTCTGAAATTTCCCGCAGTTGATTGTCCACTTGTGTGCAAAAGAAAAATGCTTGTTTTTAGTTAATATTTATATACATTCATAACCCACGCAATATTCATATTTTTCACATGCATACACACAATAGGGGTTTTTCATTCTTAACTTTGACTTTTGATTAAGGGGGTTAACATAGAGGGTTACTCCTGTTAAGAGTGCTTTGAATGGAGTCTTTGCACAACCCGTTCATGAACCAAAGCAGGCCAAGTGTTGTAACCATGCTCTAATACCAATTTGTAACACACCCACTACGTGAACTAATATTTTTCGTCCTTTTCCTTCTTTTCCCCGACGAACAGAATCCTCGAATTCCTATGGGGCCTAATGTAGACCCTACCATCCCTTATCCTTACCCATATGATCATTGGCTATGACCACAGGCCTTACCAAAGAGGTGCTTCTGGCTTTCGCGATTTGGGAAATCACGATGCATGTGTTCCCCTACTCTCTGGTCTCTCAAAGTGTCGAAATCCGAAAGGAACCAACAGTTTGTCACATCTAACAATGCCTCGGATTGAAACTTGGCATTCCACCTTTCAGAGTTTCACGTACTGGGTTTTCGTAGTAGAGGAGGACAAGGGGTTCATGCCCTTCAGTTTTTTGGGTGCCGAAACACCGAAAACCAAATCTACACGTGCTAATCCATATCGGTATTTCACAAGTCGGGAATTCAAAACTGGCGTGTACTAGGGACTTGCCTCTAGATATCTCGGGTGCCGAAATACCAAGACATCAATACTTATCCACGCTATTATTATTTCGGAGTTTTGCAAGTCGGGGTTTTGCGATATGCGCAGACAGGAGGTCTCGCACTTAGGTTTCCTGGGAGCCGAAACTCCTAAGCCTGTATTCATTGCTAAGCTCATTTCAGGGTTTCTCAAGTCAAGACTTCGTGACTGACGAGTATAAGGGAACTGACCCTTGGGTTTCCCGAGTGTCGAAACACCAAAACATCCAACTCTAGACACGCTATGCCATTTCGGGGTTTCTCAAGTCAAGATTTCGAGACTGGTGAGTACAAGAGACTTGAATTTAGATATCTTGGGTGTCGAAACACTGAAACACCATGTCTCATCCACGCTATTATCATTTCGAGGTTTCTCAATTCAAGATTTCGGGACTGGCGATTACAAGAGATCTTATCCTTAGGTATCCCAGGTGCCGAAACACTGAAACATCAAGACTCTAATCACGCTACACTATTTTGGGGTTTCGTAAGTCAGGATTTTGTGTCTGTCGAATACAAGGAAACTCACCCTTGGGTTTCCTGAGTGCCGAAACACCGAAACATCCAACTCTAGACATGCTATGACATTTCAGGGTTTCGTAAGTTGGGATTTTGGGACTGGCGAGTACAAGAGACTTGCCCTTATATATCCTGGGTGCCAAAACACCGAAACATCGAGACTCTGAAGGAACCATTCTTTCTGGTGCAAGGTCTCCAAACTTAGGCCATAAAATCCTTCAACGGATTCTTGGGTAATTATCACCAGGCTTGGGGACATGACTGAAAGGCCTTCTTAACTTATCGAGTTATGAACTCTGTGATAGGCATGAGGTAAGATTAAATACTTACTTAAATAGTAGTCCTTTCAAGGAATTCACTCCAGCTCTGGAATTAGTGAGGGAACTTTCCTAGAAGGGGATGCCTTCGGGGAAATCCAACCAAGACATCGCATGAGTGAAGTAAATGAGACAGATCTCCTAAAAACAGACCCAGAATCTGAACTTGTTCAATGTGTATATGTATATATATATATATATATATATAGTCATACAAGTATAATCATGCATCCGCCCTTTTCAATAAAACACACCAACAAAACACTTCTATATAGAAACCATTCATGAGTGTACAACCATGAGCATGCATTCTAGGAACATTCAATTTGAAATATAGGACATATATACTTATCAGAAAACACCAGGTGTAATGCAAATGCTAAGAGGGGTGCTCGTTTCCACCCAACCGTAGTCTCAGTGACTCCAAATGGATTTACCACTAGCCACGCCTGAGCTAGACCACGATGCTTTGAGACTCAGTCTCTTACTTACCGCTCATCGAAAGTCTAGGACGAAGGTTACTCTCCTTCTCCTCTGCTCATGACTCACTGTCTTTCCCAGAGTTCCTCTAGTTCTCCTTCTGTGATTCCTATTGCGCGCATGTGTGTGTCTGTATGCTCTTCTCCCCCCCCCTTCCACACTTCTTTCCTCCTACAAGGTTGTGTGTGGCACGAAATTCCCTGTCTGATGGTCAGGACTAAGAGCTTCTACGGATGGGCAGTTCATCCCATCCCCTCATTTACTCTTGAGGAGCCTCCCCACCTACCATCCGGGTGAGTAATTCATTTCGGGGTCTGAGAGTGAGCTTTGGTTTTCCCAAGCACGTACAAACCAGTATGGTTTTGGTTCGGTGGAAGTTAACGTAGCCACTCTCGGCCCCTTCCACCACCTCTCATCAGCCATCGTGGTCTCTTTTCAGCACATCCCCCTCTCAACAGTCATGCAACATATATTCATACATCATTTACATTACTCAGACCTTTTATACTAAGGTCTGTTAAATCAAACATTCAAATTCTTTTAGTTTGCCATAGTTCTTGGCCAGTATAGTTATTTTTACAGACTGGGGGAAACAAGGTGTTACATTCAGTCTAATATAAGTAAAGGTAAATTCCCCATTGAGCAATCATATCTTAAGTGTGAGTTTGGAAATTTCAGCAAGTACATCTTCTTGGGAAAAGTGTGCACCTCTCTTGGGAGCTAGTCTTCTAGGGTTTGTGATCACCCTTTTGTGTGATAGGTTTTCTTGGTGGTAGAGGTCTTTCTCTTGAAGAATATAGGAAAGGATTGGTTGGGTTTTCTTCCCTTGTTGAGAAGGGTTTCCTAGGATAGTTCTTGTGTACTTGTATATGGTGTTTCTTCTTGTGATCTTGGTTGTTGCAACAAAATTGTTTATGGTTTAAATAAAATGATAAAATGGAATGAACTTCATGCTTAAACCTTTCCTATTGAAAAATCAACAGATTTGTTATGTTATCCCTTCTTCCTCCATAACTAATTGGAGTTTCTCAACTTTTCATGTATCTCAACTCTCCTCATATCTAGACTAATATAAGATTTTTTTTCCCAATGACTTAACAAATATTTAGCTATCCTTAGCTTGGTATACTAGACATATGATGGTGAGCCAAAAATAATTGTGCTCCATGCATTATAGATTATCTAAACAACTTTGGGATCTTACAACCATGGAAGATTGAAGTGCATTGGGATAGGTCCTAAATCATTAAATAATCTTGAATTATCAAGGTTATAGGATTATGATTATAAGATCCATGTGCCATAATTTGGGGGGATATTTCTATATTCTATAATAGGAAATTTATATGAATGATAAAATTGTCCAATCGAGCAATGATTTTCCCATGTCCAGTTCTCCTATTTCTCCATGTTAACCACTCCTTCTTTGGAATGATGACTAGGAGATCTCACTCAGGAATAAAATATTCCAATTTCTATCTAAAGGGATTATTGATGATGTTACCTCCATTATGTTTGTTTTATAAAGTTAGATTGAAAACACTTGCAACAATGTCTTGCTTATCATTATCTAGGTTTTTCATTTCTATTAAGAAATTCCAAAAATACTATTTCTCCCCATATTACATCAAAGCATAAGCATTGTATAAAATGAATTGTTTACCTAATCCTTTTTGAATTAAAATAACTAGGATCCAATGTTGGGTTGAATGGTGATGAGCAATGTCAAACTTCCTAGAATTTTAGAGACAACATGGAACTCCAAAAGTCCTTTGATCACTAAATATCATACCCTTACCATTTCTACATATTATAGATCCCACTTACAACACTTCTTTCTCTTCCATATTTGTCTCCTAAATGCAGATGATTGAGGAGTTTTTGGATTGAATGAGATCCCCTACTTATCCATATTTTATTTTACTGATCAGTCCCCTACAATTCTAAGAGACAATCTTTATTATTGACTTGATGAAAAGGTGATACTATCTACTTGAGGATGTATTGTTTATGCATTCCTTAGTGTTTTTCTAAAATAATTGTAATCCTTGATCCATAAGAACTATAAATGGTGGCTTCAAGCCCAAGATTTGTTTCTTTTGATGCAATTTATTCTCTCTTTTCTTTGGTGGATTTCCTTCCATGATTTTTTCGAAGATGTTCCTCTTTCGATGCTTCTTCCTCTCCAATTTGTTGTTGGGAATTTTCCCTAGTTACCATAGTGGTTGTCTAAAGAGACTTCTCTGCAATAATCTTATGTGATTCTTAGGGTCAAGGAAACCCTTTTACAGGGGCACATGGAATTTTTGGAAAGAGGGTTTACCCTAATGGAAGAGGTTTCTCCTTTCATTTAGTGTTTAAAGAATGATGACCTTCAAGAGGTAGAAATTTCTCCCATATTTCTACTTATTGAGCATTATTTTCATTGGCTTATTACGATTCATTATTTTTTGCCAGCACTTTCAGATCTACTTTTCCTATTTCTACAAATTGATTTGAGGTAGAAACTATGTTATCATATGGACCAAACTTTTTACTTGTAGAATTAAAGGAAGGACCTATATTCTTACTCCCTAAAATATTCAATCTTCTTTGTTTCTTTCGATTTATATTCTTTTGAAGGAGGTGCTTGGGGTGGAGACACTTGCTTACAATCCTTTGCAAAATGCCCATATTCATGACATATCTTGCATTTGAAAGGAAATTTCTTGTAATATAGATTTTGGGTATGATTCTAGTGATAGAGAGGGAGATTGATAGCCTTACAGAGACCATTTTATATATCTACTTTCTCACAAACATAGACACATGCAAACATGTTTCCTTTCGGCTCTAATTTGTCTATGTATTTATCAAAAGCATTTTATATTTAAGCCAATGAATTGTTCCCTAGCAATGGAGAGGAAGATGAGGAATAAGAACCCCAATTGAGACCACCGATGGCACATCAACCTTAGACTCAAAATATAGAGACCACCAATTCATGTACATTCCTCATGGTCCAAGAAAATCTGGTCCACTTATGAAGATAAGATCCCTATCCTCCTTGTGTAGAAACAAAAACTCAAAGATTATTCGATAGTAGAATTAAGAAATGAGGTTTCCTTTGATTAATTTTTTTTTGTGTTTTCACAAGCCATATTTCCATTTCCCTAGGGGATGACCACAATATAGTGAACTGGAATATAAAACCTCTTTCTACTAGAGTCAGTTCCTTAAGGAGATTCATCGTTAAGGGTAGGGAGACTTCCAAAATATTCTCATCTTTGTTGAAAAACCAAAATGGAGGGATTTAGGGCTTGGAATAGTTTATAATTGAAGATTCCAGGGCCTAAAAGGTTGTGGCCTCGGGGGAGGGAGAAGAATGATTCCCCTATATTGCACCATTAAGAAAACAATAATGGATTCAAGCTAGGGAAGCATACTGAACTCCTCAAAACCTCCAATTTACTAAGTTAGTATCCTTACTGCGTATGAGTCTTTTCCCTTCATACAATTAATGACTCTTCAAGAGTGTTATCATCATACAAAATTGAAGTATAAATTTTTTTTTCAAATTTACTTACCATAATTTTTGTTTATGAATGTTAATAGTAATTCATATTTTTACAATTGTTAGTGAAATTTAAATAGCTTGAGAAAAACTTCAATAATTTAAAAAAAAAAAACAATATGATCATGTACCTCTCATTTTTTAAACTTTGCTCAATTTTATTGATATAGATGACAAAAAGGCAGAAGAAAAGAAAACACCATTGCTTCACACCAAAATTACAATTAATTTCCATTGATCATTCATTATTACATGTCATCTTCATTATAATATTTTCGTAGAGCTTCATAACAAAGAGTTGATCTCTAAGACACAATGTTAAAGGATTTCCTAAAATAATCAAAACAATAGATAACATATTCTATTTTTGTCTTTACAATTCGCCACAATAAGATTAAGCGTTCCTTACTCTTTTGATCAAAATTGTTTTAATTAATTGAGTTCTTTTTTCAAGGATGGAGTTAAATAATTTTATTAAAAATGGGCTAATCATAACATTCTAATAATTTATTGGATCATTTCAATTTTCAAATGAGAGAAAAAAATTAAACTTTTATTCATTAATTATATATATATATATATATATATATATACATTAAAACCAAATTATTTTTAAAGGGTTATTTGGAATTCTTGATAATTTTATTTCTATGCTGAAAAAGAATTAAGAAAAACATTTCAACATTACTATAGTTTTTTAATTTCAAGGATTAGAAGGATTGATAATTTGAAAAATATTTTGAAATTGAGATATAATATAGGTATATGATGGAAATTCTAAGAGAAAGTGCTTTTCTTATTCAACCCTATTAGCGTCACACAGGTGATAGAGTCTTCATCCCATGAAATTTTGGCAATTGATCAATGCCTAGTTTCACTATGGAGCTCATGAAAATTTGTTCTTATTTTAGAAATGTTTCTTTTTTCTTTACACTTGTTAAAAAATAGATATATTTTTTTATCTTGTATATTAGGGTTGACTACCTCCTTATAATAACTTAGTTTTATTTTTCCGTTTAATTTTTTATGGTGCCACTTTTTGTCATTAAATTTTGATGTAATAATATTATTGTTTTATCCTTATTTTGCAATATCATCTATTCCCTTATTCCCCAATGTTTTATCCAATATTGGGCATCCTTATGCCATCCCGGCTTGAGTCAAAGGTGGTTTTGGATGGATTTTGAAGCAATTTTTGGAATCCTTTTATCTTCTATGTTGTTTAACTTGTTCTTTTACAATAGGCATCTAGTCATATATGTGTTCTTAATGGGGGTAAGGATAACTTCTCTCAGGAGGATAGGATATGGTGTATTTCCTTTAATTTTGGGATTATAAGTTATAAAATTACTTTAGATCTTCTCTATATTTCTCCACAACTCTCTAGAGATATTGCATCCCCAAAATTTGCATCCATATACAATAACATGAGTAATAAGAGTCTCAAAGATAAGTATTTTTTTATTACATATATAAAGATCCATTGATTTACAATTGTTTTCAATCCCGTAATAATCTTTCCACCCTCCATTTTTTCTTTTCTTGGTGCTATAATTTATTTTAGTCTTGTGTTGAATATCAATTACGAGATATTTGTATTAAGGAACTTCATCCAAATTGTTGTTTTCATATACAAAAGTATTGTAGGTGATCTTATTGGATTTAATTATCATCACTTTTGTTTTTTCAGTATTAATAGTCATGGCCATATTGGAGCATAAATCCTTGAGGATTCTTACTTGCTTGCCAATATTTTGCAAACTTCTTTACATTAGAACAATATCATAAACATAAAGAAGAAAAATTATGACTAAACAAATGAGAGTTGGAATAACACAAGATACTTCTTGCAAACAATATTCTAACTTGTCAATATATATGCTAAAAAGGGTAAGGGACAAGGGACAACATTGCTTGACTACAATATTCTCATTAATTTATTTTGAACAACCTTCAATGTTCAGAATAAAATTCTCATACAATCTTATTACAACAACCCTCAACTTGAAAGGAACTTTTATTTCTTTCATCATATCCCAAATGTTTGTCCTAGGCACTGTGTCAAAATCTTTTCTGAAGTCAACAAAAGAACATAGGATATTGGTTTCATTATTGTGGAACTCCTCTGTAATGATCTTAAGTGTAACATGGTTGTCCACTGTTGAATGATATCTCCTAAATCTAGTATGGTCTTTAGCTATTTTTCATGGCTTTCTAGCCATAGGCTAATCTTCTTTTACAAAATAATTATGTACAAATTGGCTAAAATGTGGTTAATCATAATGGTCCTATAATTAAAGGAATTTTTTTTATCCTCACCTTTAAAAATAGGTACAGCAAGGATTTGTGTCAAGGGTTTATGGAATCCATACAAAATCTTTAAATTGAAGAGCTTGTGTATGCGAGGGATGAGGATAACCCCTCTGATTTTAAAAATTACATATTGGTAGCCTCCAATGTCCTTAGCTTAGCAATTTCCGATTCACTTAACCACGAATTAGAATTATTCTCTACAACTTCTTAGGATCAAGCTCAAATAGGCATAAAGGACACACTTGCTTTCTATTCATATAGTACATATTTTCCTTTTAATTAAGTATTTGTATGTGTTTATATTATTGAGTTTTAAGGACTCGTTAGAAGAATCCCTAATGAATTTCCTAGCAATTTTACATTTGTTATCATACCAAGGGTTGGTTGTTGTATTATTATTTTTATATAACATCTTGAAAGAAAACTTGTTAATGTAAGTGGAAAGTGTTGTTGTAAAATTATGATAGAGGTCTTCAATGTTCGCCTTATAATTTAGATATTTAATTTGGTATTTAAATCCTTTAAGAAAATAGCAACTTTACTTTTGTTAAAAGTAGGTGCGTGTGATTATAAAAAATTTCTTCAATGGGGATTTTCTACATGGAAAAGCATAGAGTTAGGGTTAAAGTTCTATGACCGGAATCAGGTGCATGGTTGTTGAAAAGGTCAAAATTTATTATTTGGTTAGATACAAGAAAATTAGATATCATATAATCCAAGATACTCGTTACTAATTGCTTGGATACGAGGATATCATATATCACATAATGCATGACACTAGTACCTAGTCCATGAAGACAAATCAACTAGTTGGTGTTTTCCCACTTCATTACACCATTACAAATTATTAGGTCTTGAGAACCATAGAGCTTCACTAGCTCGACACCAAACAAATTCTCACTTAGGTCTTCAAAGTTTCTTTTGTACTCATTAGCTAAAATACGATCCTAATCTAGCCATAAAGGATTAGGGTTGGAATTATTTTTTAAAAGAATAGCTTGGTTAGTTGTATTTCTATAATTATTTCAAGGAGGACATTACCTTTACCTTCATTTCTGAGCGTATAATAGCTTGTTCTAGGGTATTATAGGGACAATTTTTATCTATAATATTTTTTTTATAAAAGGTAGAATTAATAGGTGGGAAATAACAAATTTCTATTTAAATATTCTTAGCATTGATGTGTGATATTTGCATCTAAATGTATTGATTGATAGGTTTTATCTTATGAAGTTGAATGTGAGAAGAAATGTTCTTTTCTATATAAGAGACTATGCCTCCAATCCCTCTACTATAAAATTTATTCTTCCATGTAGACCATAAGATTCTATGTTTTGGACCTTAGACTCTTCATTCTCCCATGTTTCAATTAGAAAAATAGTATCAATATCACTTGGGATCCAACTTAACATTGGACCTTTGCAACATGGAAATCCATAGCAGTTCCAAAAAAGTATCACACTGTCCCAAATTCCTATTTATTATTATCAATTTGGTGTCTATCCCTAATCCCCATTTTCCTTTTTTCCTCACTTATTTTACCTTTTGAATTTTCTTCCTTATTTAGTTTGGTCTTCTAGAATGAAGCCTTCAATTTTAAATATTCCAGACCCTTTTAAGTTTTGAGCGAGTATGCAATATTTATTGTAATTATAACTTACTTTGACACCGATCAACATTCTTAATTATTTGTCCTATCTTCTTTGCTAACTATGAGGTAAGTTATTTCAAATTATGATTTATTTTTTAGCTCTTCTTTTACTATGGCTAGCGTGTCTTTATTTTCCTATTCTTTTATACCAAAAATGATGAGATTCAAGGTTCTTTTGTTATTCCCATGATCCAAATGGATTAGCTTATTCTTTCCTCTTTTTATGGGTTTGATATCCAATTTATTTTTGAGACTACTTATGATCAAATTGTTAGTTAATTTTTCTTCTAGTTCTTTAATCCTGCATCTTATCTCTTAGGTTGAGATTTTCTCCAATCTCCCCTTCTTAAGTTTATTGTTTTAATTTTTGCATTTGTTATACTCTATTCTCCATACTCTATTCTCCATTTAATATAGAACACTAATATTCTATCCTTTATTTTATTCCCCTTATATATAACACCTATCTTAATAGTTTCTTCCAAATGATCAAAATTATATTTTTATACTTAGTCATTCCCCTTACTAAAATTGATTTAAGTTATATACATAGTTTTTGCACTTGTTATACTCTAATCTCCATTTAATCTAGAATCCATCTTCTTTATATATATATATATATATATATATATATATATATATTTCCAAATTATATTTTTATAATTAGAAATTTCCTTATTAAAATTGATTTAAGTTATGAGATAGGTGATATTATGAGTTGACTTTCTAAATTAGTTATTATTATATTAGTTTTAATTATTATAATAATCAAATTTATAAAAATATTAATTTTAATTAAAATTTAATTTTAGGTAATGTAATCTTATCTTCTAAGATCTAAATTATATATAAAACACCTATCTTAATAGCTTGTTCCAAATTATCAAAACTATATTTTTATAATTAGTAATTCCCCTTATTAAAATTGATTTAAGTTATGAGATAGCTGATATTATGAGTTGACTTTGTAAATTAGTTATTATTATATTAGTTTTAGTTTGGAATAAAATTTATTGATCATTTACATGCAGACAGAGTAATTTCTTATAATTAATAAAAAAAAAATCAAAAGGAAAAAATTGCAACCATCAATATTCAATCGTGTTGCCCACGGCTTGAAATCGTACTGAAAGCAAAATAGTCCGTCCTGGCTAGTCGAAGTATCGGATAACCGAGGATGCGCATATTGTGCGGCAAAAACAAATAACAGAAGGCAAGGCCAGTTGACTCCTGCGCGCGTTTGAAAATGGGCGCCAGTTGACTCCAACGCGCCTTTGACAAGGATGGACTCCTACTATAAGGGTTGCCTGACAGTTGTTGTGATTGTGATTGCAGTTGTACAGGTGCAATGGCAAATTTGTCTGCGGTTATCACTCAAGCGTACTGTCTTTTTGGTGCACTCATGGCAACCTGAATCCTTCCCTATTTCTCATCTCAGATAGAAGCTTCGGTGGATCGAAGAAGAAATTATGCAGGCACAGTTGACTTATTTCTCTCTCTCATTACTCAGCTAATATTAAACCCTATAAATTTTGTTAGCGTAGGTTGCTGCAGACAAAGAAGCTGCCAACGCCGGTAGAGTCCTGTTATACATAACGCCCTAATGGGAGAGGGAGGGCTTGTTAGAGATGCAAGGGGCGGGGTTGCTAGGGATGCAGGAAGGCTCGTGGCCGCTCCTTTTCTGGTGAAGACGTATCGTTTAGTGGATGATCCCTCCACGGACCACATCGTTTCCTGGGGAGACAATCACAACACCTTTGTGGTATGGCGCCCAAAAGAGTTCTCAGCGTCTGTACTGCCAAGTTATTTCAACCACACCAATTTCTCCAGCTTTGTTCGGCAGCTCAATACTTATGTAAGAATTCTTTGTTTTTAAAGATGTTCTACCTATTTTTCTAATGTAAAATTAGGTTAACGAAGAGAAGAATGTGGGTCTGTTAATGTACTTAAACGGGTTTTGGTGATGTAGGGATTTCGAAAGATAGTACGGGGGCGTTGCGAATTCGCGAATGAGTTATTCAGGAAGGGCCAGAAGCATCTCCTCTCTCATATCCAGAGAAGAAAACCCTCTGCGTCCCCCGCGCAGATGGATTATGGTAACTACTCATTATTCCCACCTATTTTGTCGACACAACACTCAGACGTTTCGATAGAGGCCCCTTCTCTGTCCGAGGAGAATGAGACATTAAGAAGAAATAATTCGTTGCTCCTATCGGAGATTTCCCGCCTGAAGAATATATGCAGCAGGGACATCACGCTGTTTATTCTGCAGAATACCATTGATCCTCCCGTGGTCGACAAGGACAGAAAAATCCACAACGCTGGTCCTTGTAGTTCCATGAAAGACGTTGCGAAGGAGATCAGTATGAGTCCGCCAAAACTGTTTGGAGTCCCTCTCTATTAGGCGCCTTCTTACAGAAGTAACAGAGATTAATAGGGCTTCAGAGGGCTTCGTTGATATTTGAGGTCATGTGTCGAACTCTATAGCTTCCACATTATTGAAAAGCCATTTACAATAAGTAGGTTTTCTGTTTGATTTTCCTTGTTTATAATAATAAGATCATTTCTGTGAGATTTGTAAAAAAATTATGCGTGGATTGTGCAAAAACGAAGACGTCGCAGTATATTAATATAGATAACATAAATTTATATACATCTCTAATCAAATAATAATAACTTCTCAGATTTTATTGAAATTGTTTGGGTTTTAATCAATTTTCCTGGCTTTTGTTTGATCCAATCCTATCTCTCGGACATGTGAATTGGACGTGTACTGTGGTTAGTCCTACCGACATGATAAAACTGTCAAATTAATTTCCAATTGGAGATTTTGAATAAACTGGCAGGCCGCGTCAAAATTGTTCTGGTGGATCTTCCCACAGCACCGATTGCATCTTAAAATAAAGCTGCCCATCCCATGTCAAAATAGAGGTGCCCACAAATCTATATAATAATCGAACTTCATTATAAATTTAAACTATGTTTGACCTTCTAAACTTGATTTCTTTTCTCTTTCTTAAAAATTCTTTAAGCCATTATATCTAACAAATTACTACCAAATCAAACTGTGTATACAGCTATTGACAATGAGCATAATTAATCACCTTTTAATCTAAAATTCTAATCTGATGGCTAACAATTAAAGATGTTGGCATATTCTTAGTTGTCCTCCCAAATCAGTGAATATTTCCTCTTCATAACTTCCTTGTATTTTTGAATGCATCCGTTAACCTATTTACCTTTTAACATTTACCTAATCATATTAAGAAATTATTGTAGCACTATATGATTGCCAAGTTTAAATGATTAAACTTTGGATTTACCACGCTGACTGTTCTGCTAGTATATATGTGAGTAATTGATTTTTCTACTCTTCTAGAAATTCCTTGACCCATTATATCTAACAAATCATTTCCATAAATATATGTCAATGTATCTATTGTATTGTATTGTATCTTAAAGATTTTATGAAAGATATTTCCTTTTTTGGGTTTATATGATTGTTTACTTTTTGGGTTTATACGATTGTTTAAGCTTGGGATATTTGCTCAAAATCTGGTTAGAAATTGTTAGATTGGTAGATTTGAGTGATTACTCTGTATAATCCTAGTCCTCCAAGGGTTTTTCACCACGTTGAATCCATTTGTACATTCAAAAATGGATTTTGAACAATAAAAAAAAGTGATTCCTATAAATTTATATCACCAAATTGGGCCAAAAAAAACATTTCCTAGAAGAGCTAGACAACACCTATTGTTTACTCAAAGGAAAATTTTAAGTAAAGGTTTTCACATCAGCATAGGGCATGACAAATCTGAAGTTAGGTTATGACAAATCTGAAGTTAAAACTTATTTACACAATTATGAGTTACCAAACTCAAAAGTTAGATATCATCAATAATATGCTTATGTATATGGTTTAGATGAATTTGATCTTTTAAAATTTATTAAATATTATTTTTTAATTTAAAAAAAATAGATACTTTTGAAGCTAAATAAGGATTAAGATGAATTCTGATAAAATAATAATGTTGAAGGATGAAGACAATGAATACTAAGAAAATAATAGTATTCTTAAGATAGATTAAGTAAGTGACCAATCTCAATATGTTTTCGTCATCCTATCAAAAGGGTCATTCCAACTTTATATGATACATATAATTCATTTTGATTTTCATGCATGGTATATAACAATGCACTCTAATCCTCGTGGGTTAGCTTTAATGGTTGGGAGTTGCGGTTTACAAACAAGATTTCAGGAGGTCAAGTCAAGACATATATATTATAGATATTGTTTGTTGCACTTAAGGCCCAGGATGTGTATTCCATCAAATAAAACAAAATATAGGACTTCATTTTATGATATGTATTTTTAAATTGGTTTGGGTTGTTTTATTGTTAAAGTCACTTCACTTTAGTTTATTCTTTTTTCAATTAAAGTTTTAAATCATTTTTCATGTGTCATCATTGAAATGTATTTTTTTCTTTTCTCTAAATCAATTTTTTTAACATCATAATTGAAATCAATATACTCTATTGTTTTGTTTTATATCATTGTTGAAATCAATGTATGTACGCAATGCATGATATTATATTCTTTATTCATTTCCATGGTTAGAACATATCAATAGTGTAAACCTCTACCACTTAAATATTGTGACTTTCTTCATTTTGATAACCCATTAAAGCATAATTATATATTTTAAGAGGATTTTCATCCTCCTAATATTGAATTTTTATCTTAATAATATCTTTACCCCAATTTACTTTTTGTTATTTTACATTTGAAACAATTAGAAAATGGAAGATATGATATGATCTTATGGTGATTAAAAAGAAAAACATGGTTTAGTTAAACAAAAAATAGGATTGAGTGAATAAAAAATATTAATTTATGGAAATTGAAGTAATTATAATTATAAATGAATGAAGATGGGACTACTTTTGTCATAGGGTGAGTGTAATAAGTTGGTGGATGGTAAAGTGGCAAAGGGGTGAGGAGGAACATGCACCTGCAGGAATGCTTGCACATTTCCAATAACTCTCACACATTCTTGATGTGACAGGTTCGGAAAACCACAAACCTCCACTCAAAGAGCCAACACGTTTCCAAGAATGCATTCATGTTTAAGAACACATGAGCATTCTTGAAAATTCATGTGCATTCCTAGGAACATGTGTGCCTTCATGGGAATGTGTGTGCGTTATTAAGAATGCACATATGTTATTAAGAACATGTTCCTAAGAATGTGTGTGCATTACTAGGAACACATGCATGTTCGTATTGAGCATTTCTTAAGGGCCTACAAGCACGATATGTGGTCATTCAGACCACACTCTACTTCACGTTTTTTATTTCAATGAACGAATTTGAAGGGGAAAAAAACCAACCATCTACAAGATATGAACACCATCTCCAACTCGATCTAGGTATGTTTGATTTCCCTTATTTTCCTCCCACTCTAGTAATTTTTAATGTTGACAATGGCTCTTGAATATAGAACAAACTCCTTCTATGTGCATATGGTAATGGATGTGCTTCTCCATGACTTGATTGTCCATCTTCCATTTGTAACCGTGAAAAAATGGAAATCTCCAATTTGGCCTTCAATGCCCAACAAACGAATCAACAATAATAATAATATGTTGAACTGGTCTAATCAACTCAACATGGATCTTCTTCTCTCCTTGATTGTTTGATCTCTTTCTGAATGTATGGAATATTGAATTTGTATATTACTACAATGTAATATTGATTTATTTTCTTTTCTTTCACAACATGGCCCATTTGGATAAACTAATGAACCTCAAAATGCCTTCCATCTTCATAAGGCCTTGGGAATCCTCAAGGTTTGGTTTCTTTACAAATTTTG
>ML782753.1:204831-239019 GCA_009831015.1 Picea engelmannii | reverse complement strand
AATATATATACACATTCTACAATAACCACCACTCTATTGTGTAATCAATATTGAAACCATACACTTTCTCATATTTTCCTTGATCAATATACCTTTGACAAAAACTATGATACCTATCAATTAAACTTTACTCTCTTCATCAAACTCATCTTATACACAACTTGCTTAGAACATCATGCCCATAATCAAGTCTTTTTCATGCACAATTCTCCTCTTAGGTGACAAGCCATTGGAATTGTTGTTTTGCACAATTTCTACATACTCTTTTAGAAAATATTCTCCTAAAAAATTGTATGCTTCCAAGAGATTTCAACTTCATCATTGTGTTGTATCCCTCGCTCAACTCTTCTCCAAACAACATCATAATGTTCCTTCATTTATTTCACCATTCTTAGGAACTTTGAAAACTCTAGAAACACTTATCTATGGTCTCCATCCTTCAATGGAAATAATTGCATCATTTCATCATCCTTCTTGATGGTATAAGAATTTTTTCTTGTATCATATATTCTTCATCTGTCAAACTGTCATAGTTTTCAAAATATAAAATGGAAATATATTATGAATATAAAATAATGTATGCATGTGCGCATTATTATTTTATCATTTTCTAAATTTCTTAAATTATTTGTTTGCATTTTTTTAAAATTTTCTATTTTAATTAAAAAAATTGACCTAATTTGTATGAAATCCCTTATTAAATTGTAGCAGATATTATTAATATGGAACCCAAAGACAATGAAAAACCCACATAAGAAAACGAAGTTGTAGAAAGGAAAACCTATTACAAGTTCCTAAGAACAATTAACTAGTAGTTCTTAATACAAGGCTAGGATGTTGAAGTATTACAAGAATGGACTCAATAAAAAACAAGTTAGAGACATGAATGTTTCAAAAAAATATTTGATGTCTCTATTTATTGATCCTACATCTAGATTACAACCACATGTGAACAAGATACATATTTGTATGGACTTGTGCATCCACCCACAATTTATTCATAACTGGATGGATAGATGGTTCATGGTATTTGATTAACCTCCCTGTAAGAACAAGGAGGTTCCATTATATTTATTGAGGAAATTATGGGAGGAATTTATTTTGGGTCACCATGTGAACTACTTCGACATTAGTGATTTCTAGGGGGTGGGTCGATGGTCTACAGAAGATAGAGAGAGTGTTAGGTGTGACCCTATGTTAGGTCATCATCCTCTTAGGTGAAGGCCTAGCCCCCTTCCCAACATCCTCCAATTGTATAGGTCATCTAACATGCACACATATATTTATCATCATTGACTTGGATTCTAGTGAAACATGGAATTTTGTTTGCACTATCTTGGTAGGAGGTGCCTATTTGTGATGTTGGAAGAGGGATCATACCTTCAACCCCTACATAAGAGTGCAATGAGGAGAGGGAACATGGACATAGTAGTCATTCAAGTGGGCCTTATAAATTCTTGATATGAGAGAATACTTGCTATGGGACGATGGAGGCCAAAGAACATCATTTCTTCATGGAGGAGGTAAGTATATTAATCACATCTATGTTCTTCATCGTTATATACTTATATAATATTATGTGTATTTATTTTGATATATTATACATGATGTTTTCAAGTTATACACCCCTATAGAAGACCCTCTATGTTGATATATGCATCAATGTCTATTTCAATGATCGATGCAACAATAGAGACAACATGTTCATTCAATATACTCCATACACATGTATGTGTCACATTTGATAAATTCACCATAGTGGTTTCTTTATTTTCTAGCATCCTCAAATATAATGTTCTTGTGTTTCTACAAGTTGTAGTACCACATGGTGATGAACGATGTCCACCTAGAATGTACAATACACCACCTTCAAAGGTATCATGTGTTGAGTTAAATCTCATTTAAATCTCAATTTTTTTGTATTTATGTTGTTCAAATTTACAATTTGGCACTAATAACAATATTATCAATATGTATGTAGGTTGTTGATCTTTTCTTGAGTTTTAGCAATAGTTCAATCCTTAGACACCCTGCCACGGATTTTGGTTACATTTTTCCATGCCAAGGGTTATACCATCCCTTGTACAACCCGTCGAGGCTCATCACTATTCACCCCCATGAAATTTCATATTCCATGCATCTCCAGTGGCTGCACTCGTAGGCCATCTCCATGCACTACCTCTTCCATTGCATCCATCTGTAGTGGATGCACCCATATGCCACCCACCCCCACCACCATTTCCATATTTTCCATCCACCGAGGTTGCCACAGTAGATGTTTCCTCGGAGCAAGTTGTATCGCCGAGAACTCCACTTGCCAGTGAATCTCCATCATTTCCTGAGTTATTTACGATGAGATAATGTGTTGATGATTAATATTTATGTATCATTAATGGGATTTATGTTATACATATTTGTTTACATTTCATGATTTGGTAATTGTAACTAACACAAGGTGGTATCACTGAGAGATTAGGGTCATGGAAGAGGGTAACACCCTCACGATTGTCAGCATCATTTGCAATGAGTTATCTTATGTTGAATTAAAAAATATCATTTTGTAAGTCTTTTAATTCATTGTGGAAGAAAACTTCTAAGAATGTTGTTTCGTTTTCAATTCTTTGGATCGATGAACCATACCCAGGTGAAAAACTACTCAAGGTGCTTCTTTGAGTAAGAGAATAAATATTGATTTTTGGGACGCTCTTGAGGGTGGCGCGGGTGGTAGTTGTCAATGAGAAAACAATGACTACCATTTTTTATCTAGGCCACCATATGGAAGTTGTTTATGTTAGGGAACTTGTTGTCATTTTGTGTATTAGGAACAATGTGTTATTTTGTAAAAAATGTACACTTTAGAGGATATTTAATATATATATAAACACATTTCATGTCACATTTTTTATGAATTTCGTTATTTGTTTACTTTATGTTTATGAATGTATGAATTTCAAAGTGTTTCTATTTGCACTCTTTTCTTCTATATATTAAATTGCAAGAAATAAATCTAATCTAAATGGATTTAAGGAAATTTATTCTCAAATGATAACTCTCAAAAATAGTAAATAGAAACAACTTTGTATCTCTATTCCTCTAAGAAATATTTCCACATAAAAATATAGCTACAAGGATATTCCTATGAATCAAAGATTTACACTATTATATAAAGGGAGAAATCTACATGAACATCACAAGCACTTTTATATTTGATTCATACTTTTTTACAACAATAATTCTACAACAATTAATGCAGTAAATGAAAAAATATCTATTACAAAAAATAAAAGAAACAAATTAATAAAGCACATACAACTATTCATTAAAGATAAAAAATTAATTAATTTACTCAATATCATAAGATAACTTGATAGAATCAAAATCCTTACTAGATACATAAGGCATCAAACTAACAACAAAATAATCTATGATTTGAAATCAATTCACACAAAAATATTCAACAAAACTTTCCTTAACTCTAGAAAGAGTTTATGAATTAGTCTTTGAAGTAATTCTTAGTACAATTCATCACCACTCCCATGGCTTTCCTTTCCTTTCCATGTCTATCCTTGACTTGCCTTGCATTTCCTTTCCTTTCCTTGACTTTTCATGCAATGAATTTCCTTATCATGCCTTGCAATATTCAACAAAACTTTCCTTAACTATAGAAAGAGTTTACGAATTAGTATTTGAATTAATTCCCAGAACAATGCATCACCACTCCCATTCCTTTCCTTTCCTTTCCATGTATATCCTTTCCTTGCCTTGCATTTCCTTTGATTTCCTTGACTTTGCATGCAATGATTTTCTTTGTCATGCCTTGCCTTTCCTTGCCATGCCTCTCATTTCCTTATCTTGCCTTGCATTGTCTTGCTTTTCCTTTCCATTCCTTTCCTTGCCTTTCCTTGAAAATTATATCCTTTCCTTGCCTTGACTTGCCTTGAATTTTCATGACATGCCTTAACTTTCCATGCCATATCATGAGATGCCTTGTATTACCTTGCCTTGAATTACCTTTCCTTGCCTTCCATTTCCTTCCCTTTCCTTTTTCTTTCCATTCCATGCCTTGCCTTTCCATGCCTTGCCTTTCCATGCCATGCCCCTCCTTTCCTTGAGTTTCCATGCCATTGCTTGCATTTCCATGCCTTTCATTACCTTATCATGCCTTGCATTGCCCTGCCTTTCATTTCCATACCTAGATCTAGACTTATACCTGGACCTTTCCATTCCATGCCTTGCCTTTCATTTCCTTACCATATCTATCCTTGACTATCCATGTCATGTCTTTCCTTTCATTTCCTTTCATTTCCATGCCTTTCCCTTCCATGTCTTGACATGTCTAGACTTTCCTTGTCTTTCATTTCCTTGTCTTTCCTTGACTTGACATATCATGTCTTTCGTTTCCATTCCTTGTCTTACCTTTCCATGCCTTTCATTACTTTTCAATACCTTTCCTTTCCATGCCTTTCCACATCTAGCATTGTCTTTCCTTGCGTTGCCTTGAATTTCCATGCCATGCCTTGTATTTCCTTTTCTTGAATTTATTTTCCATGACTTGTCTTGTTGTGCCTTTCCTTGCCATGCCATGCCATTCCTTACATTTCCTTTCCATTTTGAGCCTTGTATTGCATTTCCTTTCCTTTCCTTGAATTTCCATTCCTTTCCTTCACATGCCTTACATTGCCTTCCCTTCCCTTTCCTTTCCATGTCTATTATTTCCTTTCCTTTTGATTGTGTTTCAATTCCTTATCTTTCCTTGACATGCCTTGACTTTCCATGCCATCCCATTCCATTCATTTCATTTCCATGTCATACCATGCCTTTCCTTTACATGACATGCCATTTCTTTCCTTAACTTCTCATGCCATGCCTTTCATTTCCATGCCTTTTCTTTCCTGTCCATGCCTTGCATTACCTTTTCTTTCCCTACCATACTTAGAACTAGACCTAGACCTAGACCTTGCCTTTCCATGCCTTTACTATCCTTTCCTTGACTTTCCATGTCATGCCTTGAATTTACATGTCTTTCCTTTCCTTTCCATGCATTTCATTTCCTTTCCTTTCATTTCCATAGCTAGACATACATCTAGACCTAGACCTTTCCTTGACATGCCTTGTCTTGCCTTACCTTCCCATGTTTAGGATTTCCTAGCCTTGTTGTGTCTTTCCTTTCCTTTTCTTTCCATGCCATGTCTCTCCTTTCTGTGACTTTCCATGTCTATAATTTCCCTTCCTTTCCTTTCATTTCCTTACCTTTCCTTACCATACATAGACCTGAACCTATACCTACACCTTTCCTTGCCTTCCCTTGCCTTTCCTTTCCTTTCCAAGTACAAACTTAGAATATAATTTGCATAAAAAATGTACTTGTTTTCATTCAGAAGTTTGATGTAAATCATAAACCATGTGTCCATCCAATTATCAATAAATTATTGATAAATGCACAATTCATGCAAATACATTAGTTGCTAGAAAGAATTTGTTCACTAGTTTTAGGATTAATAAACATCTGCGTGATCTTAGCTTTTTAAAAAATATTTCACTTCTTTATTACTTAAATGAATTTTATAATTCTCATAAATATGAGCCTTATAATTGGTCATATTAGTCAACTTTCATTTTTCATAGCCAATTCTTTCCTTGACATTTCATGCCATGCCTTGTCTTTCCTTTCCTTTCCTCACCTTTCCTTGCTATGCCTTTCCCTGCATTTCCTTGTCATTCATTTCCATGCCTTGCCTTGCCATGTCCAACCTTTCCTAGCATTTTCATGTATATCCTTGGATTTCCTTGCCAAACCATGCCTTGTCTTTTTGTTCCTTGTCTTTTCTTAACATGTCTCGCATTGCCTTGAATTTACTTGCCTTTAATTGGCTTGAATTATCTTGCCTTCCCTTTTCTTGCATTATATTGCCTCACGTTGCCTTGAATTTCCTTACCTTGCATTTCCTTCTCTTGCATTGCATCGCATTGCCTTGTATTGGCTTTCCTTTCCTTGTGTTTCCTTTCCTTTCCTGTCATTTCCATGCCATGCCTTAAGTTCCCATGCCTTGGCTTGTATTTGCATTCCTTTCCTTTCCTTGCCTTTCCTTTTGATACCTATACCTAGACCTAGAACTAGATTTAGACCCTAGATTTCCATGTCTTTCCTTTCCTTTCCTTGTCATGTAAAGACTTGATTATCCTTGCCATGTATTTCCTTTCCTTTCCTTTCATTTCCATACCTTGACTTGTCATTCCACACCTTGCCTTTCCATGTCTATCATATCCTTTCCTTGCCATCTCTATCCTTTCCTTTCATTGCATTGCCTCGACTTTCCATGCCATGATTTTACTTTTCATGCCATGTGTTTACCTTATTTTCCTTTCCTTTCCATGCATTTCCATGTTTATCCTTTCCTTTCCTTGAATTTCCATGCTATACCTTTCCTTTCCATGTCATTCCTTCCCTTCCCATGCCTTTCCTTTCCTTTCCATGCCTCAAATTTCCTTCTCTTTCCTTGTGATGCCTTGCATTGTCTTCCTTTGTATTTCCATGCCTACACCTATACCTTACCATTCCTTGCATTTCCTTTCCATGCCTTGCCTTTCCTTGAAACTTGGTTGGGACATTATGCCCCAAGACCAAATTGCCACATGTCCTTGAAGGACTTGAGGAGGCGAGTCACAACTCATGATAAAAGTCTAACTAGGGATCAAATTGATGAATCATCAGTTGCATTGAACTCAAGGAACCATATTACAACTATGGGTACCTCTCCACTCTCATTATGTTTCCTCAAAAACTGCTTGTTGGAGGATCTCAAGAACTAGGGTTTTACTTAGTGAGGTGTAGGGCAATTTATGAACGAGTGGTTGATTTTGAATAACATTGTGCCTTGCGATTATGGGTAGTGTGGTCACATGAGCCTTATCCAAGTAGACATGCAGGAGATCACAAATATTCATTATGTTATTGGGTTTGGATTTTATGCGCCCAAACAAAATTGCCAACATGTCCCTGAATGGCTTGAGAATTCGAGTTGCAAATCGCAATAGAGCTCTAATCGGGCCTTAGATTGACGAACCATTGATTTCAATGGACTTGGGGAATCGGGTTAAAATTAGGGGGAAACCTCCACTGTCTTTCCATTTCCTATAAAAAAGTTGGTTGGAGAATCTCAGGAACTAGGATTTTGCTAACTGAGGCACAGTGCAATTTCTGAACAAGTGGTTGATTTTGAAGAACATTGTGTTGAGATATTGTGGGTAGCATGGTGACATGAGCCTTGCTGAAAACACGTGTGGGAGCTTACAGAAATCCATTATACCAATCGTTTTGGATTTTATTCCCCCAGACCGAATTTCCAACATGTCCTTGAATGACTTGAGGAGGCGAGTTGCAACTTGCGATAAAAATCTAACTATGTGATGCAGGAGCATCGCCATTAACAATTAAAGAGGCCGAGTGGAGGAAAACTTAGCACCCTCCGTGCACTTTTCATATCAATTTTGATCCCAAGGAGAGCACGTCATTTATGTTTTTAAAGCATTGTAAATTAGATCTTTTAAATGTTTAGAGGAAAGAGCCATCACATAAGGTCACCGACAATTGTAATCATATTAATTATTTGTAGGGTTGTACAGTTTTCGAGCATAAACTCGTATCTAAATGTAATGGCCATTTATTCTAATATGCCTTAGTAGATAGGTGTTTTAAATTGTGATAGGATAACACTAAGACAATCGGAAGGAAGACTCAAGAATCCTCTATGTGTATAAATATATGTAATCGATGCCCAAATGAGGTTGTTGAATGTTATTGTTATCGCTGCTAGTTATTGTAGAGAGTTGCAGAGAGTTGTATGAGTCCATGCGCATAATTTGTTAAAGGAATGAAAGTAGAGAAGTTTGATTCCAAATGTATGTTGTTGTATTCATCTTAGTTAATTCAGTACATGTGATGTTTCTTTATGTTTTATGTGTTTTATTTTCTTGATTATTCTTTTCACAGTTAGATGTTTGAACTCTTAATGTTTTTATATGTTTCAATTATTTCTCTTATGATATTTTTGGTGCAAGGAGTGCATAGTGCCCGTAAGGAGTGCGAAGGTCGAGTCAAGATTGATTCAGAGGCTCAGAAGAGGTAGCATGAAACATTGCAGAGGAATTGCAAGGAGTGTGCAATCGCTCAGTGGAGAGAAGAATTTGAATAAGACCCATGTAGGATGTGTGTCGGGCCAACACTTAGTCTAAGTTTTGAAGAAATTTTAGAGAGGACGAGCGCAAGGAGTTCGTAGGGAGATTTTTTGGGAAAATCTCTAAGTCCAAAATTTTTTTGATTTCAAAGGATGCAAGAAGTGCGCCAGAGGTATGAGATACCTCAAGGAACAAAGATTAGGAAAGATAGTGGTCAAAATCCTTAAGGGGGAGGAAGCTTTATTTGTTTTAAAGGTCAAACAAATGAATCTGTGTGGGAGGATCCAAGATCTCTCGTCACTGTCAGATATGGATAAGCTGCACGAGGGTTAACCTTTGAATTGCTTTCGATTTTTATTATTAAGGAAATTTGGATTATAGAGAATGTAGGAATCAAGATCCCTGAAGGCTCAAAGGGAAAGCTAATCATGGTCGTCCACTTCCCAAGGATATTTTTCAGCAGATCGTCAAATCCAGAAGACCAGAAGTCTGGGAGAATAGAGGGAAGAAGTGCTTGATCCCTCGAGAGCCCCAAATTCTGGAGCCGACCTGAGTCGTCTATCAGAGGAGGACACGTACGAGTAGATCTGAAGGTATGGAGAGATAGTACTCTGAGGAAAAGGAGTGAAAGGTTTCTTGGAAGCAAGGACTTCCAAAGTCCTGAACCACATGATTCATCATATGCGTTGATCTGAGGGAGGACACGTGGAGGAAGGAGAGGTCCTTCGACATTTCACGTATTTTGGATATAAAAGGGTTTTAATTGTGTATACTCACATACACCTGAAGCCCGAAATAGATTTGGGCCATCCGTTTGAAAAAGTGTGGTGGTTGTTTATTTGAGTCCTTCACAATTCAGCTAGATTGGTTCTTCGGAGGATTGCAAGAGTTAGACATCCGGAACTCCCAAAGTCTGGAGTCGAGGAGTGAATTGTGACCCTTGGTCGATGAGAAGGCGTGGACCATTAATTTCTTGTTGTGTGTGTTCGATGTTCTAAAACTCTGACGAAACTATGGAATGAAAATTCAAAACCTGTGAATCTCGGAGCTGTGAAGTGAATTACCAACTGTCAATCTAGTGGGAGAATAAGAGTTGTCCAATCTTCTTCAGAGTTTGGAACTCTAGGAGCACAATATGTTGGAACGGGAAGACTTGTTGAAGTTGAATTCACAAAGTGAATTCCCACCGTAGATTGGAGAGGATGTTGTGAGTCGTCGATCCCTGTTGTGGTTCAGTGCTCCCTTAATTGGGTGATTCGTAAGGATTGGAATCCTATTCTATGGAGAATCTTGAAGTTGGATATCTCTTAAGTCTCGAATTATTTAGAGACTTGAGGTTTTTCCCATGGTTTTGGCCCACAGTTCCCGAGAAGGCTTTGTTAGTGCACGGGGACCCCCCGAGAAGCATATTTTCACATTCGGGAAGGACAATTTAGGAACTATGTAGTGGATTCAAGGGCTCAGAAAGAGCCTGTGAGTTGTTTCCTCTCTCGAAGTCAATCGATCCTAGACTAGGAGGTTATGCAGGCCCTGAAAGTGTGTGGGGATCTGCATCAACTAGTATGAGAGCCTGAGTTAAGCTCAGTGTGAAAGAAAGTTCAAAACTATGCCACCCAAAAGACACGAGGAGATACCTGTAGAAAATCCAACCATGGAATGGGAAATTAGGCAACTCTGTGAGAGATTGGATTCCATGGAGATAACACAGAGAAGAAAACCTGATGATGGTGACATCAACGAAGCCGAGAGTGAAGAATTGGAAGTAGAAGGAGATGCAGGAGAAGAAGCTACAAAGAAATGCTTGTTGAGAGCGGTTGTAAAAATGGGGGGCAAAGAAACAATAGAAGTCCCAATGTATGAAGGAAATTTGGATGTTGAGGAGATGCTGGATTGGATAACAGATTTAGACAAGTACTTCGATTATGAGGAGATCAATGATGAAAAGAAGGTGAATCATTTTGTTACCAGAATAAAGAGACATGTAGCGCTATGGTGGGATGAACTACAAGTCGAAAGAAAACACAAAGGTAAGAAAAAAATAAAAAATTGGGACATGATGGTATCTAAATTAAAAGCTAAGTTCATACCCAAATACTATCAGATCAATCTATTCAGGAGATTGCAAAAATTTAGACAAAAGGGCTTGTTAGTGAAATAATACTCTCAATAATTTTATAGATTGATCGGAGAAGGACATCGAGAGAGTGATGAAGAAAAATTTCCCAAGTACATTAATGGAATGAGATATGAAATCCAGGATGAAATCAACATGATGACTATGAGAACAATGGAAGAATCCTATCAGGTGGCACTGAAAGAAGAGGAGAAGGTGGACAAAAAATGCATCCAAGAAAATAGAGGAAAGAGTCCAAGCAGAGGTAAATGAACTGTTTGACAGAAGTTCCATAAACCCAGAAATGAAGGTGGAAAGTATCACGGTCAAAATGAAAGAGGAGGAAGTTCCCAAGGGGGAAAATATGGTGGAATAAACTCTTTTTCTAGAGGAAGAGGAAGTGACGAAGGAGGAGAAGTGAAATTATATTCCTGTGGAAAGACATGGAATATGTCTTGGGAATGTACTGAGAGTAAGAAAGAAGGATGTGGAGAAGATCATATTTTTGAAGCACAGAAGAAGAATGTTGAGGCAGAAGCAACAAAAGATGGGAAATCCCTCATGATGAGGAAGGTTCTCTTAAAACTAGAGAAATAAGAAAAAGAACTAGTTCATAGAAATAGTTTGTTCAGGACTGCTTGCAAAAACAATGACAGGGTATGCAAAGTAATCATAGATAGTTGCACAAATGATAATCTGGTATCCACGGAAATGGTGGAAAAGATGTAGCTGGAGAAAACTACACATCTGAACCCATACAAGGTATCATGGCTGCAGAAGGGACACCAAGTCATGGTAAGTTGACAATGCAATGTTGAATTTAAGATAGGAGGTTATAAGGATGATATTCGATGCAATGTCATACCTATGGATGTTTGTCATGTTTTGTTGGGAATACCATGGAAATATGACAGAAATTTCATACATGATGGGAGAAAAAATAAATACACCGTTGCGAAGAATGGTCGTACACATATGTTGCTTCCAGTGGAGGATAAGAGAGTAAAGGAAGAAGATATCTCAAGCATACTTCTCATGAGTAGGAAGGAACTCTTGAACGAAGTCAAGAAGGAATAAGAGATGCAATTTGTTGTAGTGAGAAATCCCAAAGTCATCCTTACAAGCACTTTTGTGCATGATCTACCTATAGAGATTCAGGAAATGTTGGATAATTTTGCTTATATCATGGTGGATGAGTTACCTCATCCTTTACCACCCATTAGGAGTATCAGTCAACACATTGACCTTATTCTAGGAGTGACTTTTCCAAATAAATCAGCATATAGGTTGACACCTTAAGAAAATGAAGAGGTCAAGAATCAAGTTTGGAATCTTTTGGATAATGGTTTAGTCAAATAAAGTTTGAGTCCATGCATAGTACCAATTGTGTTGAGTCCAAAGAAATATGGAGACCGAAGAATGTTCACAAATTCTAGAGCCATCACCAAGATCACCATAAGGTATAGATTCCCTTTACCGAGAATGGATGATTTGATGGATTGTTTGATTGGAGAAAATTATTTTTCTGATATAGAATTGAAAAGTGGCTATCATCATATAAGAATGAGAGAGGGAGATGAATGAAAGACAACATTCAAGATGAATGAAGGGTTGTATGAGTGGCTTGTCATGCCATTTGGCTTGACGAATTCCCCAAGAAAATTCATGATATTGATGAATGAAGAACTCAAATATTTCATTGGTAAGTTTGTAATTCTGTATTTGGATGATATTTTAGTTTTTAGCAAGACTGAAGGAGAGCATTTGAGGCACTTGAAATTGGTTTTGACGAGGTTGCAGTAGCATCAGATGCTCATAAATATGAAGAAATGTTCTTTCATGAAGATAGAACTCATATACTTGGTTTTTATGATCTCTTCAAATGAGTTGAAGATGGATCTAGAGAAGGTAAGAGAAATCAAATAATGGCTTGCTCCAAGTAGCATATTTGAGGTGAGAAGCTTCCATGGATTAGAATGCTTTTATAGAAAATTAATTAGGAATTTCAGTGGCATTTGGGAACCTATACTAGACACTATAAAGAAAAAGCATCGATATTTTAATTGGACAACAGAAGATGAAAAAAGCTTCAGAGTGTTGAAAGAGAAGATAACAAAACATATGATTATGGTTCTGCTAGATTTTAAGAAGACATTTCAAGTGAGATGTGATGCAAGTGGAGTAGATATTGTTGCATTCTTGAGCCAAGACAATAAGCATGTTTCTTATTTCAGTGATAATTTGAATGGCACTAAGATGTAATACTCAATGTATGACAAGGAGTTTTATGATGTGATACAAGCTCTTAAAAATGGAGGGACTATCTTATTCCAAAGAAGTTTGTCTTGTACAATGACAATCAAGCTTTACAATTCATAACCATACAAGAGAAATTGAACCAAAGACATGATAAATGGGTATAATTCATGCATAATTTTACTTTTTTTACTAAGCACATTAGTGGTAGCGCTAACAAGTTTACCGATACTTTGAGCAGGAGATGTCTGATTATGCAGGTATTTCAAGTGGAGACCTTAGGGTTTGAAGACCTTAAGGGAATGTGTCATGAAGATCCAAATTTTAACGAGGCTTATGAAGAATGGGAAAACCCTTTGCTAAGGGGCATAAGTCATTGGATAGAGTATTTAATCCAAGATGGATTTTTGTTCAATGGAAGCCAACTCTATATTCTGTAATGCTCAATGACAAACAACCTGTTGAAAGAAAAACACAGTAGAGAACTGGCTGGACATTTTGGCCATGATAATACTTATGCACAAATGAGTTCTTCGTACCATTGGCCAGGTATGAGGTCTGATGCGAAAAAATTTGTTGACAGATGTAGAGTCTTCCAATATGCAAAAGGGAAGCAACAAAACACTAGTCTATATCAACCATTGCCTATTCCAGACAGGTCGTGGGATGCCATAAGCATGGATTTTTTGTTGGGATTGCCAAGAACCCAGAGGGGGAGTGATTCCATATTTTTAATAGTTGACATATTTACAAAGATGGAACACTTCATACCATGCCATAAAACCAATGATTCTACTCACATAGATAATTTATTTTTCAAGGAGGTTGTGAGATTGCAGGGCTTGCCCAGAAGTATAGTCTGAAACAGAGATACCAAATTTGTGAGACACTTTTGGAGAACTCTATGGAAGAATATGGGGACAAATATTTTGTTTAGTTCGGCATAACACCCTTAGAAACACATACATACTAAAGTAGTAAATCAGAGTTTAAGGAATTTGGTAAGAAGTTTGGTCACCGAACATCACAATCAGTGGGAGCAAATTCTGCCCTAGGCAAAGTTTGCTTACAATGATTCTCTGAACCGAAGCAATAGAAAAAGTCCATTTCAAATAGTGTATAGAATGCATCCGAGAAGAATTTCAAAGTTGAGATATTTGAGACATGATGATTTCTGAAGTGCAAGAGCAACAAAATTTGTTGTAGACATGCATAAGCTTCATGATCAAATAGAGGGACAACTACAAGATAATAGTCATAAATATACGAGCCGAATTGATTAGAAAAGGAGAGAGGTTCATTTCAAAGTTTGAGATCAATTTTTATCACACCTGAGGAAAGAAAGTGTCCCAAGGGGAACATATAACAAATTAAATATGAAGAAAATAGGACCATGTAAAATCCTCTAAAAGTTTGTTTCCAATGCTTATGAGATTGAGCTGCCAGAAGATGTGAGAATATCACCCATATTCAATGTTGCAAACATGTACCCTTAAAGGATGAATGATAAAGAGGGGATAAATGATTATAATGAGATCCAGTGGGAAAACCAGATGCCCACATCAGAACATCCGCAGATGGAGAAAATTATAGATCAGAGGATTGGTAAGAAGACTAGGAGGAAAAGTTATTTTGAGTACCTGGTGAAGTGGAAAGATCACCCAACAGATGATGCTAGTTGGGTAACAAAACCTAATATTCAAAAGCATGGAAAAATAGTACAGGAGCTCATGGACAGGATCCCATGAATATTTTTTTCCATAGGAGTATGATGCAGGAGCATTGCCATCAACAATTAAAGATGTTGAGTGGAGGAAAACTCAACACCCAAGGAGAGTGTGTCATTTTTGTTTTGAAATCATTGTAAATTAAGGATTTTAAATGTTTTTAGGAAAGATCCATCACTTAAGTTTGTCGAAGATTGTAATCGTCTTAATTTATGTTCAGGGTTGTATAGTTTTCAAGTATCAAATTGTATCTGAATGTAATGGCCATTTATTATAATATGCCTTAGTAGATAGGTGTTTTAAATTGTGATAGGATAGAACTAAGATAGCCAAAAAAAAGGCTCGAGAAGCCTCTCTGTGTATAAATATATGTAATTGATGCCCCAATGAGGTTGATGAATGTTATTGTTATCGTTGCTAGTTATTGTAGAGAGTTGCAGAGAGTTGTATGAGTCCATGTACATAATTTGTTGAAGGAATACAAGCAAAGATGTTTGATTCCAAATGTATGTTGTTGTATTCATCTGAGTTAATTGAGTACATGTGATGTTTCTTTCACTTTTATGTTCCTTAGTATGATTTTCAAAGTTAGATGAGTGAACTGTTAATGTTATTATAAGTTTCAATTGTTTATCTTCTGAGATTTCTAGTTCAAGGAGTGCATAGTTCCTACAAGGAGTGCGAAGGCCGAGTCAATATTGACTCAAAATCTCATAAGAGGTAGCGTGAAATATGGTAGAGGAAGTGAAAGGAGTGCACATTATATTAGTGGAGAGAAGAGTTTGAAGAATACCCCTGCAGTGTGTGTTTCGGGCCAACACTTAGTCTAAGTGTTGAAGAAATCTTAGAGAGGATGAGCACAAGGAGTGCGTAGGGAGATTTTTTGGGAAAATATCTAAGTCCAAAATATTTTCAAAGTTAAAAGGATGCAAGGAGTGCACCAAAGGTTTTAGATACCTTAAGGAACAAAGCTGAGGAAGGATAGCAGTCAAAATATTTAAGGGGGAGGAATCTTTATTTGTTTTAAAGGTTGAACAGATAAATCTGTGAGGGAGGATCCAAGATCTCTCGTCACCAGTGGATATGGAGAAGTTGTGCAAGGGTTAACCTCTCAATTCCTTCGAAATTCGCTTATTGGGAATATTTGGATTATAGAGCATGGAGGAATCAGGATCTCGGAAGGCCTGAAGGTTGAGCTAATTGTGGTCGTCCACTTCCCAATGATACATGTCAGGAGATCGTTAAATACAAAAGACCAGGAGTCCAAGAAAATAGAGGGAAGAAGTGTTTGATCCCTCTAGAGCCTCGAAGTCTGTAGCCGTTATGAGCTGTTGATCAAAGGAGGACACGTGGTAGTACATCCGGAGGTCTGAAGAGCTATTACTTTGGGGAAAAGGAGTTAAAGGTTTCTTGGAAGAAAGGACTTCTAAAGTCTCGAACCACAGGATTCATCCTATTCATTGATCTCAAGAAGGACACATGGAGGAAGGAGAGGTCCTTCGACATTTCGTGTATTTTGGAGATACAAGGGTTTTCAATACGCATACGGTTGAACACCCGAACCCCAAAATAGATTTGTGCCATCCGTTTGATAGAGTGTGGTGGTCATTGATTTGAGTCCTTCGCAAGTCCGCCAGTCTGACACTCTAGAGGATGACAAGAGTTATACATCCATAAATCCCAAAGCTTGGAGTCTCGGAGTGAATTGTGACCTTTGGTTGATGGGAAGGCATGGAACGTTGATTTCTCGTTGTTTGTGTTCGTTGGTCCGACACTCTGACAAAATTGTGGAGTGAAAATTTAAAACCCCTGAATCCTAGAGCTGCGAAGTGAACTACCAGTCATTGATCTGGTGGGAGAGTAAGATCCGTCTAATATTCTTAAGAGTTCAGCCCTCTGGGAGCACATTGTGTTGGAATGAGAAGACTTGTTGAAACCGAATTCACAAAGTAAATTCATGTCGTATATTGGAGCGAACACTATGAGTCATCGATCCCTGTTGTGGTTTGATGCTCTGTTAATTAGGTAATTCATAAGGATTTGATTCCTATTTAGTGGAGACTCTTGAAGCTAGATAGCTCCAAAGTCCCGAATTCTTTGAATACTTGAGGTTTAACCCATGTTTTCCAGGAAGTCTTTGTTAGTGCTCGAGGTCCCACCGAGAAGAAGATTTTCGCATTAGGACCCGTGTAGTGGACTCGAGGGCTCATAAGGAGCATGTGAGTTGTTTCATCTCCCGAAGTCGATCGATCCTAGAATTGTTTTATATTTAAACTCAAAAATAAGAAAGTTGGTGCTTCTCTTTCCTTGGGATCCACTCCCTTCTAGTGCATTGGTTGTTGACATGCTTCTAATTTGGAGTGATTCTCTTGCATCATACTCCTTTGATAACAAAATAATGAGATCCTACTCATGGCTCTAGTACTGCTACTTTTGAGATCCTCCTTGGTCCCAAACTTCACTCTGGAGTTGTCCACCTACTCCTCTTTCTTGTTGTTATTGTTGTTGTTGTCCTGCTGCTACTACAGGCTCTCCTCCTGGTCTCCAGATTGTATGTTGCAGGTCCCCATTCGGTATGCCACTGCAAGCTCTTCTTGTCATCCTCCACTTGTTGTTGACTGTATCCTTTACTAACTTCAACATCATCCTCCTTATCTCCTCTATCTCTTTGTCCAACTTGCTCATGAGTTGGGTCCTCTCCTGCATTTTTCTCTGTTGCATCTACTCCTCTTCATAGATCTCCAACTTGACCTGGTGGATTATACTACTTTGGTTTATTACTATTTATCATAGGGCTTCCAATTCTTCATACAAATCAACAAAATCCATGTTGTCTTCTCTCTCCCCTTCTATAGGTTCCAATTATGTAGTTATCCTTTGTTCATCTCCCTTGCTGCAATTTATGAGAAATTCCATTGAATGCTCTTCTTTTCTGCTCCTTCTCTCTTCTGAAATGAAAGAATTTATGGGATTTATGTCATCTTCCTTAAAAGAAATGTATTCATTGGCCTTTTCTTATAATCCCTTTCCAAGAGATACTTTTATCTCCCCTACCATCAGAACATGGTTATGATCTTTTCTTCCCTTCAAACTTTGGGAAGATGTTTCTCCTTATTCCTCCTCTATCATCTCTTGGGAAGGCTTCAATGTATGCTCCTTGTCTTCCTCCATCATAGTCTCTACTGGTTGTATTTTTTATTTTTCACCTACATCACATAAATTTTTAGTTTTAAAAACATTTTTCCTTGTGTCCTATTTTCTGGATGCCTCCTCCATCACTTCCTCATGTGCAACACATGCACTCAACCCTGCTGGGATTTTTGGCAGGAATATTTTGATTACCCCAATGATCAAAGTTCATCTATGATCCTCCTATTTTCTTCTCATCACCCCTTGTTGATCCGATCTCTTCTCTGAGTTCTCGAGACTCTGACATAGTCTCACCTCCCTCTTCTTTTCTTTCAACAATTCTTGTTGATCTGAACTCCTCTCTGATTTGCTAAGACTCTCAAACAATCTCATCTCCTCTCTTCCCACCTGGAAACCTGAATTTTCCTTTCTTCCCTCCTAGAAGTCTATGATATCTTCAAATAACCTCTTCTCATTGCCCTCTTGACAATCTATGAGATCTCCAAATGATCTCCCTTCCTCATCATCGAGGCTCTCTCCATCATCTGGTTCACAGATGTAAACCATTTTCTCCTCTATGTCACTAAGGTTTTTAACTTTCCTCAGGAACCTCCTCAACATTTTCTTCTGCTTCCTGGAAATTAACTGTTGGATAATCCACTTTGCTATCTTCTTCATGGGTCACTCATACCTCTATCTCCCTTTCTCTCCTTGTTGTATGCTCTACCATTTTAGCATCAATATGTCGAGCTCCTCTCTGGTTCCTTGAGCTCTTTATCCATATCCTCTTTTCTCATATTCTTGTGGTATCCTAATTGTCCTTTTCTATGGCCTTCAATATATATTTTATCCTCTCCCTACCCTCCTGGAAAGTATGTGAGCTTCCACTTGCTCGTTGTGAGCTACAGTCAGCCTATGCCAATATCTCCTCACTTATCCTCTAGTTCACCTCCTCGAACCTTCTATCTGATATTTTACACTCCTTCTAAGTGTAGGCACACACCTTTCACTCACTCCTTCTCCTGAGAACTCCTTTCTCTTTGACTTTTGTACTCCAACTACTGACATTAAGAGTTCCAAAGGCTCTCCTTTACTCCAAGAATGAAACTGGTCCTTCTCTTTCAACCCACCTAGCTATTTGTTGTCTGTTGCACACTTGCAAAAAGTTGTTCACACAGAGCGTTAGTAATCCACCTCTTCTCCTTTTCCTACTCTCTGCAAACAAAAATCATCTCTAATACCACTTGGTGGAAACCCCCACCTTCACCTGGGGCTTCTTTGACCTATCGGTCTAGGATCGTTCACATAGGAGTTGAATTATCTCTCAGATCCCTGTTGGATCCTCTCTTAATGTTCAAAGACCCTTAATTCTCTTGTGTATGTCCCACAAAGACCTGTGGGTGGTTTCTCTAAGCCCCCTTTTCCTTTATTAACAAAACATGCTACTTCGTTGCTCCATAGATTTAGACTTCATAGATTTCAACAATACAAGACCCCAATTCCTCTGAATGTTGAACTTATAGATCAGACGACTGACCTTCTTCAGAGATCAATGGTCCATGCTTACTTCGGACTATGGGCTTTGGGATTTTTCATACCTCAAACAACACTTCCTCCCAAATCGTCAAATGTCAAATTGTTATCAACGATGATCTATGGTACTCACTTCGTTATAGATTTACTATGGGCTTTGGGACTTCTAAGATTTTCACACCTTTTTCCAACAACCTTCTGTAGTAACGAACTCTGAATCACACAAAGGGTCTTGATCAATGGTCCACACGTCCTCACTAATGGACAGTTGAGATGGAATATGGGCTTCGGGCCTTCGGAGATTTTTGTTCCAAGCAAACTTTTCCACACAAGATTCTAGACTACTGAACTCCGAACAATCAATGATCTGTTGAAACGTGTTGTCACATACCCACTACATCGTAATAAAATTCTCGTTCTTCCTCAAGGAACAGAATCCCCAAAGTCCTACGGGGGTCTAGTGCAGGCTAGTTCTTCCCTGTTCATCTCCCTGTGATCGTGGGTTAGGACCACAGGCCAAACAAACCAGGCGCCTTTTCGTGTTTCGCGACTCACCGATACCATTGAGTCCAATCTTGAAGGTAGAATGGAGAAGGGGCTTCGGAATGAAACCCTGGCCATAGATCTAGGCGCATAGATTTTGGTTGTCCAGATCTACCTGTCGCTTAATCGACAAAGCACTAGCTCCCTTTCTTTAGTCCTTAGTTCGATAGGACCACATACGCGCCTAAATGCAGGCGCCTTTCACAACTCGCGACCTCACGAGTCGTGAGTCAAAGACTCTCGAATTTTCTTCACAAATCACCAATACCCAAGATCACAAAATGGGTATATCTTCCTTCTGTCAGCGTCCTCTGCGCATGACTGTCGGCTAGGCTAAACTCTAGCTCCTCTCGCTATTCGTCGCTTCGTAAGTTCAATGGTTGAACTCTCGTTCCTCCCTTATGCGATCCTCCGAGACTTGAAAGTCAACGAAGGTTGACCTTCCCTTCGCATTGCTCACAACTCGCCCCTTCGCAAGTTGTAGCATCAAATCTTGGCACCTTCCCTTCACGAACCCTCGAGAAGCGATATTTAATTTTCCCTCTCGCGTTCTCGCTACTCGCGACTTCGTGGGTCCAAGTGTTGAGCTCTCATGCCCTTTTCCCACGAATCCCCGAGACACAAGAAGTAAACGAATCATTAACTCCCTTCTCTAGGCGATGTGTGTCCACCCGTAAATCACGCGGGCCCCACCTTGAAGTTTTTCCACATGTTTTCTCGGCTCAGATCTCGGCACTTCGCTACTTGCGAATTGGAGCATCCAACCTTTGGGATCTTACCTTGCCAACCTCTGAGTTTGCGAGATCCATGGATCTCTGCCAACGGTCCTCCTCGGATGGATGGTCCTGATCCTCTCATGGCTTCGCCACTCGCGACTTGGAGCATCCAAACTTTGGGCTCTTACCTTGCGAACCTCCGAGTTCATGAGATCCCTGGATCTCTGCCACCTGTCCTCCTCCGATGGATGGTCCTGATCCTCTCATGGCTTCGCCACTCGCGACTTGGAGCATCCAAAATTTGGGCTCTTACCTTGCGAACCTCCGAGTTCGCGAGATCCCTGGATCTCTACCACCTGTCCTCCTCGGATGGACAGCTCAGATTCTTTTTCCCCTATTCACAAGGGTTTAACCCTCATCTATCTCCTTATAGATCTAACGACTGTCGAGTTTTCTAGGTAATATTTGATAGTTCAGATCAATCCCAATGCCACGGCCTTTCCCACTGCTCCTTGGACGTGGAAAAACCAACGATCCAGATGTTCTCATGGACCCTGGGGGTCTACGATTCCGATATCCTTGCTATTCACGAAGATAGAGGAAAAAGGGTTAATGAAATTCACGCCCTCGTTTATTCCTTTGATTTAATGGTCAGGAATGAATGCAGATCCCCTGACAGGATCTCATACGTTGATCAATACTTATGCCTACGCTGCTACTTCGAGATTTTAAGAGGGTCATTCCTCTTCGTACAGGGTTATTAAGACTTGCACATTCAAGTCCTTTTTCTAGGTTCTTGGTAAACCTTTCCAAGGAGGGAGTCTCTGTGAAGAGATCTATTCTGAGGCAATCCTGGATACCAATACGGGGTAACAAATTCCCGAGAACAGACTGGAAGTCGGACTTGTTTCAACTTATGCATAATTAGATTCATTTATCAACATAAGCCATGCATGGTTTTTCTATTATAAGCATATACAACTACTAGTACTGATCAAAATACCACACAGACCTTCTTATAATGAAAACATTCACAGTTTCATAGCTTATGAGCATAATTATCAGAATACATATATTTCCAGATGCCAGAGGAAAAACACTTATCAGAAATAACACCACGGTTAAGCAACTGCTGAGAGGGGTGCTCGTTTCCACCCAATCGTAGGCTCAACGAGTCCCAGCAGATTTACCACTAGCCACCCCCGAGCTGAGACCACGATGCTGTGAGACTACGTCTATGTCCACCAGTGACCAGGAGCAAAGGTTGCAATCCCTCCTCTCTTCTATCAATCACTCTACATAATGCCAGAGTTCTCCCCTCGCATCTGCCCTCGCAATCGTTTCTACCCCACGCCTTATCCTCTTGCGAGGTTGCGTGTGGCGCAATTACCCTTGCGTTGATCAGGCTTGAGAGATCTACAGATGGGAGGCACCTCCCATCCCTCATTAAACCATCTACCTATCAGTCTGCGAGACATTTAATTCAGGGCCAGCGAGCCGCTTTTGGTTCTCCGGGCCAGTGGAGTCCAAATACGGTATTCATTCTCGATGGAAGTTAATGACACCTTTTCAGGTGCCTTCCATCGCCATCGTGGTCTCTTTTCCTGCACATCCCCTCCCAGTAGTCCTGCAATAAAATTCATAATGTTATTCACATTTATTGACCTTTTCCTCAAGGTCCATTCACATCACATATTCACATTTATGAGTTTGCCATAGTTCTTGGCCAGTCCAGTTATTTTTACAAACTAGGGGAAATAGGGCGTTACAATTCCCTCCCCCTTAAAAAGGAACATCTTCCTCAATGTTCTTATCTACTAACATGAATTTCATGTATAGAAGTAAACAAAATCGGATATGCCTGTCTCATGGCATCCTCCATTTCCCATGTAGCCTCATCTGGGCCAAAATGTTTCCTCTACACCTTGACCTGTGCAATGGTTCAGTTCTGTAGTGGGGTTTCCTTTCTGTCTAGTATGCATTGGGGTTCTGGTAGAAATTATCCCTTTGTTTCCACCTGGATCATAGACCAATCAATTATATGATTAGCATCATGTACATATTTCTTCAGTAATAAAACATGAAAAACATTATGTGCTTTTACTGTGGAAGGAAGTGCTAGCCAATAGGCTACAGGTCCCACTTTTTCTAGAACCTCAAAGGGTCCACAATACCAGGGTTCCAACTTGGCACAAGCTCCCATTTTCAGGGAACTCCTTCTGGGCTTAATTCTGAGATATACATGGTCTCCAATTTTGAACTCTCTTGGAGTTCTCTTTTGATCAGCATAACTTTTCTGTCGGTTCTGAGCGACCTTCAGATTTTGTTTTATCTGAGTCACTTGTTGTTTCATTTCTTTCAACATATCGGGTCCAATAGAAATCCTGTTTACAGGGTTACTCCAACTGACGGGAGTATTACACGGCCTACCATAGAGGACCTCGAAGGGACTCATCTTTAAGGATGCTTGGTAGCCGTTGTTGTAGGCAAATTCTACCAATGGTAGGTAGTCTTCCCATTTCCTGTGTTGATGCATTACATGCATCCTTAACATATCTTCTAATATTTGATTTACTCTTTCTGTCTGTCCGTCGGTTTGAGGGTGATGGGAGGTGCTAAACAACAATTTAGTCTTTAATCCCGCCATCAGTGACTTCCAAAAATTGGAAGTAAATTGTGTGTCTCTGTCAGATATTATCTCCCTCGACATACCATGCAATCAGAATACCTCTTTCATGAATATCTAGGCGATATCTATCGCCTTGTAGGTTGATTTGACAGGGATGAAATGAGTAGACTTGCTCAGTTTATCCACCACTACCATAATGGTGTCATTTTGTTTGGTTGAAGTCAGCAATCTAGTGATAAAATCCATGGAGATGGTTTCCCATTTCCATTCTGGGATGGGTAAAGGGTGTAATAGTCCTGCTGGGTGTCGATGTTCTGCTTTAACCTGTTGGCACTCTATGCATTGGGCCAAATATTTGGCTATGTCTTTCTTCAATCCAGGCCAATAAAATTGTTTCCGGGTGGCAATGATCATTTTCTGGTATCTTGGGTGACCAGTGTAGTGTCTTTTATGTAGTTCATCTGTGATGAACCTCTTCAAGTCGTCACAATTGGGAATGTACAGTCTATCTCTGTAAGTGAGAAGGTCTCCTTCGGTCATCTGATAGCCTTCATATCTTTCTCCAGCGGGTTCTTGTTGTAGGTATAGGGTCACATTTCGAACGAAGGGATCTGTTTCTTGTGCCTTTTTTACTCTGTCCTTGACATCTGTCTCGCAGGTACTTACCACTACCAGGTGAATTGTTTTCATGCTTCTACTAAGGGCATCGACCACCCTATTTTCTTTCCCTTTAATGTGTTCGATTTCAAAATCAAATTTGATAAGAAGGGCCATCCATAGGGCTTGTCTAGCATTAAGCTTTGGTTGATCAAACAAATACTATAATCCATAATGATCTGTCATAATAAAAAAATTTCTTCCCAAGAGGTAATGCCTCCACATTTTTAAGGCGTGCACTATGGCAGCCAATTCTAGATCATGAGTCACATAATTGACCTCGTTTTCATTCAATTTTCGGGATTCATAACAGATCACCTTTCCTTCCTGCATAAGGACTTCTCCGAGCCCTTCCTTACAGGCATCCATGCGCAGAAGGAAGTCAGCTTCTAGGTCAGTGATTTTCAACATAGGTGCATGGGTTAGTAGATGTTTCAAGGTTTGAAATATTTATTCACATTGTTGTGTCCACATGAATTTTGTCCCCTTCTTCTGGAGGGCAATGATTGGACAACCAATCTTGGAGAATCCTCTTATAAATCTCCTATAGTATCGCGCTAATCCCATAAAGGATCTGATGTATGAGACATCCTTTGGGGTAGACCATTCCATGATAGACCTGATCTTGTTAGGATCCACTGCTACCCCTTCCTCGGACAAAACATGTCCCAGGTAATGTATTTGCTTCTGAAAGAAGTCACATTTTCTGAATTTAGCATAGAGCTGATGATCTCTTAGCACTTGCAGCACAAGTCTAAGGTGCTCTTCATGTTCTTCTCTATTCTTAGAGTAGATTAATATGTCATCAATGAAAACTAGTACAAATTTATCTAAAAATTTACTGAGTACATTGTTCATTAAGCACATGAAAGTGGCAGCGGCATTGGTTAACCCAAATGGCACTACTACAAACCCATAGTGACCATACCATGTCCGGAAGGCGGTTTTATGGATGTCTTCACCCTTAATTCGGAATTGATGGTATCCCGACCTCAATTCAATCTTTGAGAAAATAGACGCACCCCCCAACTGATCGAATAGAACATCGATCCTGGGCAAGGGGTATTTGTTCTTTATGGTTACTTTATTCAGTTGTCTATAATCTATACACAGTCTAAGGGTGCCATCCTTCTTTTTCACAAACAGGACTGGTGCTCCCCATGGGGACACGCTGGGTCGAATATAACCCTTATCCATCATTTCTTTCAATTGCAATTTGAGTTCAACTAACTCAGGTGTGCTTATCTGGTAGGGTGTCCTAGACACCGACACTGCTCCTGGTGTGAGCTCTATCGAGAAGTCAATGTCTCTTCTCAGAGGTAGACCTGGTACCTCTTCCGGAAACACATCTCTATATTCTCTCAAGATAGGGTGATCATCAGGGCTTGGTTTAGCACCTTCGATTGTTTTCGACACCTATATCGCATATAGCGGACATCCCTTTCGGCAATACTTTCTCATTTACAGGGCTGATATTTGTCTCACCGAGACTGGTTTTCAGATCCCTTGGAGGGTTATCCTCTTTCCTTCTTTGCTCACACATTCTAGGGTTTTGTGGTAACAGTCCAGTTTGGATTTATGGGTGGCCATCCAGTCCATACCAATCAACAGGTCATATGATCCCAGGGGTAATACATTAAGGGTTGCTTGGGTGGGGAATTCACCCAACATTAACTGGCAGGATGGTATGACCTCTACCACCTTTCTTTTGGTGCCAGTGGCTAACTATACGAACCATGGCTTGGTTTGCTTCTGTGGCTGTAGCTTACACTTATCAACAGCTCTAGGGGCTATATAACTCAAATTTGAACCAGGATCAATCAAAACAGACACTAGATGGTTGAAAATCGTACCTTTTATTTCCACCACTGAAGCTTGGTGGTCATCTTGGTTATTATCCAAGGCTACATAAATCTGTGGCACACTCCTTGCCACATCATTGACTGTGGTAGCTTCCTGCATGTTATAAACTTTCCGATTGTTTTGTTGTCGGTGTGGACATTCTCTTAGGAGATGCTCTTCTCCGCAACCCTAGCATTTCAGAGGTTCTCTCTTTGGGTTATTAGTCTTCACTAGTATAGGTCCAGAAGTTTTATTTCCATCCATCAAGGGAAAGTTCTGTTGTAGTACACTCCGAGATGGAAAGTTCATTATGGGGTTCTTTTTGTAGTTTTTAAATCCTGAGGATTTGCTCCCCTTTTTTCTGAAACCTCGAGCCACTCTTCTGTTTCCAGTCTCCACGAGACTCTGCCTGATGTCTATATTGTTCATGACAATATGTTGCCTTTCATATAGTGTCTTCTAAGGTCTTTGGCTCGTCAAATTCAATTCGGTTCCGATATTCCTTGGGTAACCCACTGATGAAGCGTTGCACCTTCACCTTCTCTTCTTTGATGTAGGGTACATATCTCAATAAGTCGAGGAATTTGTTGACATATTCCTCCATAATAAGTTGTCCCAGTTTGAGTTCATAAAACTCTTTAGCCTTCTCGTCGAAATATCTTTCCAACAAATACTTCTTCCAGAAGTACTTCTCAAACTGTTTCCAAGACAAGTCCTCCTCGCGGACCCCTTTCATATTCTTAAGGTCTTCCCACTAGATGGAAGACTTTCTGTTCAGATTGAAAGTGGCCACTCGGGCCTTCAGATTCTCTGAAAAATCATGGACTCTGAAATATTTCTTCAGTACAAGTAGCCAGGCCTCAACTTCCTCTCCCTTATTTATCTCACCATCGAAGGAGGGAGGTTTAGCCTTTCTGAATTCCTCAAATTTATGACTCTTGGAAGTCTTTTGCTTCTTCTGTTTTCTTTGAGAATAGGGACTAGTCCTGTTGCTGGAAGAGCCTTCTGGATCACCAGCTTTCTTCTCATTGGAGTTGTCTGGCACTGGTCCTTTACCTCTGGGGTGGACCTTTCTTGATGTTCTTCTCTTAGTATGGCCACTAACACGACCATGATTCTACATCTCAGGTTCATGTTGCATTTGTCACTATATGTCGGATAAGCTCTGCAGTAGAACTGCATTAATTTTGGTTTGTTTTTCTTGTTCTTTCATCATCCTTTCATTGTCGGCTTTGCATCTTTGCAATTCAGCCATGAGACTCCTCACAGTCTAGGCTAGGTCCAGAGGGGTTCCTATTTCTCTTCTTTCGTCGGACTCTTCGTCTCTGTTGTGGGAGCCTTCTCCCACCTCTTGGTGAGTCACCATACCCTGCATATCTAGATTCCCGCGGTTGATCCTCCACTTGAGTGAAAAGACAAACATTGGTTATTAGTCAAGAGTTAAATACATTTTTATAATTTGTGCATAAATTTATAACTCTTTCACATGCATACACAGTCGGGTTCTCGTTTCCAAGTTTTAATCCTGGGAAAAAAGAGTTACATTAGGGGTTACTCTTCGTAGGGATACTTCGAATGAAGCTTATGTGCAACTCGTGCATGAGCCCAATCAGGCCGAGTGTTGTAACCATGCTCTTATACCACTTTGTCACATACCCACTACATCATAATAAAATTCTCGTTCTTCCTCAAGGAACAGAATCCCCGAAGTCCTACGGGGGTCTAGTGTAGGCTAGTTCTTCCCTATTCATCTCCCTATGATTGTGGGTTACAACCACAGGACAAACAAAACATGCGCCTTTTCGTGTTTCGTGACTCAGTGATACCATTGAGTCCAATCTTGAAGGTAGAATGGCGAGGGGGCTTCGGAAGGAAACCCTGGCCGTAGACCTGGGCGCACAGATTTTGGATGTCTAGATCTACCTGCCGCTTAATCGACAAAGCACTAGCTCCCTTTCTTTAGTCCTTAGTTCGATAGGACCACATATGCACCTAAATGCATGAACCTTTCACAACTCGCGACCTCGTGAGTCGTGAGTCAAAGACCCTCTAATTTTCTTCACAAATCATTGATACCCAAGATCACGAAATGGGTATAGCTTCCTTCTATCAGCGTCCTCTGCACATGACCGCTGGCTAGGATAAACTCTAGCTCCTCTTTCTATTCACTGCTTTGTGAGTTCAACGGTTGAAATCTCGTTCCTCCCTTATGCGATCCTCCGAGACTTGAAAGTCAGCGAAGGTTGACCTTCCCTTCGCACTGCTCACAACTCGCCCCTTCACAAGTTGTAGCGCCAAATCTTGGCACCTTCCCTTCACGAACCCTCAAGAAGCGATATTTAATTTTCCCTCTCGCGTTCACGCTACTCGCGAATTCATGAGTCCAAGTGTTGATCTCTCATTCCCTTCTCCCATGAATCCCCGAAACATGAGAAGTAAACGGAGCATTAACTCCCTTCTCTAGGCGATGCATGTCCACCCGTCAATCACGCGGGCCCCATCTTGAAGTTTTGCCACATGTTTTCTCAGCTCTACTCTCGGCACTTCGCTACTTGCGACTTGAAGCATCCAACCTTTGGGCTCTTACCTTGCGAACCTCTGAGTTCACGAGATCCCTGGATCTCTGCCACCTATCCTCCTCGGATGGATGGTCCTGATCCTCTCATGGCTTCTCCACTCGCGACTTGGAGCATCCAAACTTTGGGCTCTTACCTTGCGAACCTCCGAGTTCACGATATCCCTGGATCTCTGCCACCTGTCCTCCTCGGATGGACGGTCCTGATCCTCTCATGGCTTCACCACTTGCGACTTGGAGCATCCAACCTTTGGGCTCCTACGTTGCGAACCTCCGAGTTCGCAAGATCCCTAGATCTCTACCACCTGTCCTCCTTGGATGGACGGCTTGGATTCTTTTGCCCCTATTCACAAGGGCTTAACCCTCATCTATCTCCCTATAGATCTAACGACTGTCGGGTTTTCTAGCTAAGATCTGATGGTTCAGATCGATCCCGATGCCGTACCCTTTCCCACTGCTCCTTGGAAATGGAAAAACCAACGGTCCAGATGTTGTCATGGACCCTGGGGATCTATGATTATGATTTCCTCACTATTCACAAAGATAGAGGAAAAAGGGTTAAGGCAATTCACACCCTTGTTTATTCCTTCGATTTAATGGTCGGGAATGACTGCAGATCCCCCGAGAGGATCTCATCCGTTGATCAATACTTATCCCTACGCTGCTACTTCGGGATTTTAAGAGGGTCATTCCTCTTCGTACAGGGTTGTTAAGACTTGCACATTCATGTCCTTTTTCCAGGTTCTTGGTAAACCTTTCCAAGGAGGGAGTCTTTGTGAAGAGATCTATTCCACGGCAATCCTGGAGACCGATATGGGGAAACAAATTCCCGAGAATGGACTGGAATTCGGACTTGGTTCAACTTATGCATAATTAGATTCATTTATCAACATAAGCCATGTGTGGTTTTTCTATTATAAGCATATACAACTACTAGTACTGATCAAAATACCACAAAGACCTTCTTATAATGAAAACATTCATAGTTTCACAACTTATGAGCATAATTATCAAAATACATATATTTCCAGATGCCATAGGAAAAACACTTATCAGAAATAACACCAGGGTTAAGCAACTGCTGAGAGGGGTGCTCATTTCCACCCAACCATAGGCTCAGCAACTCCCAGCGGATTTACCACTAGCCACCCCCGAGTTGAGACCACGATGCTGTGAGACTGCGTCTCTGTCCGCCAGTGACCAAGAGCGAAGGTTGCAATCCCTCCTCTCTGCTATCACTCACTTTGTGTAATGCCAGAGTTCTCCCCTCGTGTCTTCCCTCACAATCGTTTCTACCCCACGCCTTATCCTCTTGCGAGGTTGCATGTGGCGCGATTACCCTCACGCTGATCAGGCCTGATGGCTCTATAGATGGGAGGCACCTCCCATCCCTCATTAAACCATCTACCTATCAGCCTGCGAGACATTTAATTTAGGGCCAGCGAGCCACTTTTGGTTCTCTGAGCCAGTGGAGTCCAAATACGGTATTCATTCTTGGTGGAAGTTAACGCCACCTTTTCAGGTGCCTTCCACCGTCGTCGTGGTCTCTTTTTATGCACAACCCCTCTCAGCAGTCCTGTAATAAAATTCATAATGTTATTCACATTTATTGACCTTTTCCTCAAGGTCCATTCACATCACATATTCACATTTATGAGTTTCCCATAGTTCTTGGCTAGTCCAGTTATTTTTACAAAGTGGGGGAAACAGGGTGTTACACGTGTCCTTGACGCCAATGGTCAGGATCTACTCTGGGCTTCGGGACTTCAGGACTTTCTTCCCTTTGTGAAACAATGCCCAAATTCTCTCGGGCTGTTGAAATATGAATCACTCTAGGATTCGACGGCTCACAATCGTTCCCCTTGATCTACAGTGTAGATCCACTTCGAAACTTCAGAGCTTTAGGGATCTCTCCTCCTGGCAAATCCAAGGTCAATTTATCCTGGAGTGTCAAATCTCCGAACTATGAGATCAGTGACTCATGGTCCTTATTCTCAGATCCGACATCTTGGATCTGTCCTCCACTATTACGCACTCCTCCTCCTATATGGGGTTTATCTAATACCCTATATTAAATATTACAACCAATCCAACAAATTTTGTAGCTCCTCCTCTACTGCAAATTCTCTTTCCTTCAATGAAGGAATTTTCTCGAGCTTTCAAATTTTCAGCCGTTGATTTCTCCTCTGCACGGTTGATCCCTTGTAATCTGCTTGCACTACACCTCCTAATTTTTTTTCAACACTTCAGATGAAGTGTGGGTGCACACTTGCGCTTCTACTGCAGTATGAGACTTAGATTGTTCTCTGGCACACACTTTCACTTCCCTCCTAAACTTGAGACTTAAAGAATTCTCATGCAGACACCTCGTGCTTCTCGTCAGTCTGGATCTTAGATTGTTCTCACCTTCTACACTTCATGCATAGGCACTCTGCACACTGGCACTATCTCTCATGAGATTCTAATTGCTCAAACTTCAGAGGGGTTCGGACCTTTGTTCCTCCAGGTAACTCCTTGTTCCCTCCTGACACCCACACTCTTTCTTCTGATCTTTCAAATCTTCATTTTCAAAGGGTTCAGTCCCTTTGTTCTTTCCACATAATTTCTTGTTCCCTCCTAGCACTCTGTGCTCTTTTTCCTGAGCTTTTGAACACTATTAGAGTGTTCCTTCAACAACCCCCTAGCTGTCTATGCTCTCCATCCTTAGATTTACCAACACTTTAGTAGTATGTTGTTTCTTTCACTCCTTTCACTCAACTCTCCTGAGTTATGAATTTTTTAGGCTAACCTGCACACTCGTGCTTTCTCTGTGCAAACTTGCATTGATTCTCCCGAGAATTACCAATTCTGGTGTGCCCACCTAGAACACTCTTCCTGAGATCGAAACTAAGTTATTTCACATTCCTTGTGCTAAATTCTTAGAGTTCTCAGTAAATATGGTGTGCACTCCTTGGAGTAGCCTTCCTTTGATATTTTACATTGCTACGAGTGTAGACGCAGTCCTTGCACTCACTCTGTGCACTCCTTGCACTATCCCTTCTAAGATTATGACATGTTCTGGTGTGCACACCTGACACGCTCCTCTTGAACATGAAACTAAGTTCTTGCGCACTCCTTGTGATGACTTATCAGAGTTCTCCAACAACTTTGGTGTGCACTCCTTGTACTAGCCTTGAGATCCCAAAACACTCAGAAACTCACACAGATAGGGATTTCTATCCATTCCTCCAAGGGGAACATACGTGAACTAAAAACATTCATAAATATAGAGATTAAACACATTCATTCACACATAACATAGATACAAAAACTCATATGCAGGGAAATCCGCTTTCATTAAATGTGAATGCTCTTTACAATGTATACAAGATTGGACTACAACACAGTCTCAATTCTTTATCTTCTCTCCTCTCTTCTCTTCTCTTTCTCATTTAGATCATCCCCTCCTCTCTAATGAAATATTGATATAATTGATCTGTTTACATAAGAGGGGATTCTTGAGCCTTCCTCCACCTACCTATATTAAATTACAATTAATTTACATCTATTCTTAATCAGATCTAGATCTATATACATCTCACCCATTAAAGTGACATTACATGCAGCCTATACAAATACAGTGAATTGACCTTCCTCGAGCCTTACAATATTAAATTTACATTAAATTTGAGATTTAAAAAAAAAAATGAGAAAGTTGGTGCTTCTCTCTCCTTGGGATCCACTCCCTCCTAGTGCACATCTCCACTGGTCGCTAACGTGTTGTTGAGTTTGAGTGATTCTCCTGCATCACTAATCCCCTTGTTTCTTACCTTGAATGTTTTCATGGTAAAAATACAAGTCATTATCATCTCAAATAATTGCTTAAATCTAGCATTTAGAACCCAAACCCCTAACTTTTAGCACCAACACATTTCTTTAGTTGAGAGCCCCATCCTTGGTGAATGAAATATTAGAATATATCCCACTCTTGGGGAATAATTACTTCTATAAGGGATGTTTCATGGTCCAATGACTTGTGCATGGTCCATGTGCCATAGATATTTTGTATAGGGTTCAATCCCGTATTCTATAGACTTGAACCATGATATGGGATAATATATGTGTTCATGGTTTTCAAAACCTTAGAATTCTACATGTATACCACCCTTGGGAAATTCGTACCTTACAAAAGGCATGTGTCATGGTTTAAGGTGGTATGCATGGACTACAATCCATAGAAGCATCATTTAGGGCCTAATACCCTTGTTTTTTACCTTGAATGTTGTCATAGTAAAAATACAAGTCATTAGCATCTCATATAACTAATTATACATGAAATGGAAAAGGAAAACCCTCATTACCCAATCCAAAAGCGTATATATCATGATCAAACATGATCTGTGCAGCTCACATGTACTCAAAAAGTATGAAGATGTGGGGATTGCAAGTGTAGCACTGTTATCTATAGCATCCAACTATAGTCACATCACCATGAAGCTATTATGATAGGTTATCATTGGAAATATCTGAAGGTCCTTGTCAATCTAGTGACTCACCCTCTTATTTTCATCCTCTTTTGTCTTACCCTGGGGTTTCTTAGTTTATCCCAAAAATTAAGTGGTGAATCTAGTCTCCTCTATTCCCCTCTTAGTGGTGTGTTCGTGTGTGTGTGTTTGGGTAGTCTTCGATTCTTTCCCTTATGCTACATGTGGTAGTGAAAATCCATTCATTCAACAATTGACTTTTTCCTCAAGTCTAGAGGTGTGAAAAGTGTTATAAAATCTCTATTGGTTCATAGGTGATAGCTTTGGGCCTTGTGTCCTTCCATTTTTGGTAAATAATTTTTTGTAGGAAAATGTTGAGTATGAATAGCCAAGGAGAGATATGGTTTGCAAGCAGTTGTTAAACCTTAGCCGATTTGTAGCAAGCAGAAAAGGGCAATTTGCAAAGCCGCCCAAAACAATAGCTTGTTGGAATAGGAGAAAACGTGAAGCCTGAGAAGCCTCATTAAAATTGGAGTGAGCTTTATATTAAAAGCCATAATTTGAAGAGAAATGAATTTTATTTTATTTTCAAGAATGAATTAAAATTTATTGGGGAGTTAATTAAAAATGAGAAGTTATAAAAATAAAGCAGTAAAATTTTAATTTTTTAAAAGGATTATTTCTGAAGCAAGTCTTAAGATTTATTTTGGAATTCATAAAGAGATAAAAGAAAGTGTTTTATTGTATTTTTAAAAGGTTAGTTGTGAAAATAAAAATGTAAAGAAAAATGACACAATGTCCTGGAATTGAAAATGTATAAAGGTATTGTGTTTAACTAATTCAATATAGATGTAGTTATTTTGTTAGAATTAGATACTCTAACAAATGACAAGTGAAGATGGAAATTCAATACGTTCAATCAAGATTATGAAGTTGAAAGATGGGATTCCTTGTATGTGAATGACTCTAGAGATGAGTAAAAGAATAGATGGGGGCCAGGTGTAAATTTAGAAGAAACAACGAATAAGTGAGAAGATTTGAAGAAAAAAGAAGCAGAGAGGAAAGTCGAGAGAAAAAGGAAGATACATAGACAGGGAAGAGACATAAATAAAAAGTGGAGAAGAACTTGGAAGTAATGGAGATGTTATCTAGTTGTTCACTCCAGTAATAAGCGCGAGTTGTAAGCGCCAGTTAGAAGAGTTAGTTCTCAGTTCATAGTCAGTTGTCTAGTTGTCTTATGGTTTGCATGTAGCCGACTCGGGAGAGTCTTTTCCTATATAAGGATGTAATCCGTCTTCGTTTAATATCAAGAAGTGAGCGTAGCCTCACCGTGTTTGTTTTGCCTCGCATATTTTATCTTGGTATCAGAGCCACGAGGAGAAAGGTGCGAGAATTGAAAAGGTTCGCAGGTCCCTCCTCTGGTAGGGTACGGGGGCATACTATTCAGCCTTTCCGCGCAAATAAAAGAAAAAAATTCCCGCAGGCGGCATACTACGTAAGGTGCGGACAATCGAAAAATTCCTGCAGTCGAGCCACTCGGGAGGTGCGAACTCGTCGCAGTCCAATACAGCGTGAGGTGCGAACTCAGTCAATTCCAGCGTGTGCATGCAGCATGAGATTGGAGGGCGTGGATACGTGCATGCAGCGTGGAGGTTTTAAAAATCCGTGAGTAAGTCAATAAAAGCCTTGAGTTTTAAAGCAAAACGTGAAGAAGATCCGTGGACTTTGGTAAATTCGGTGTGAACGTATTTTGGTGCGTGCTGAAGTTTGCATGCGTGGCTTATTTTGAAGATTATTAAAGTGTGAGCATTGCAAAGGGTTAAGTTTGCT
>ML782753.1:136207-204781 GCA_009831015.1 Picea engelmannii | reverse complement strand
TTATAAAGAGAACTAGATTATTCATATTGTGTATAATTGGGTGTCAATTTTTATAACATAACTTTGGTTTTTCTTTTATAAGGAGAATTGATCGTCCTTCTATATATGAGACTATGATGCCATAGATAGCCTTATCAACGAACGACCAGCCAGCAGATTCCAGCCAGGAGAAAGGGAACCACCCAATCCCTTGCTTGAAGGAGCTCGTGCGTTCTGTTAGGTAGGCTATGACAGGAACAAGTGTAATTGAATGGGGCAGCAGGCGGGTTACACGTTCCACTGTGCCGAGATGATCGATCGTGGGGTCCAGGTGGTGATAATCACCCCTGGAACTGGGTATGCTACTGTAGTCTTGACTTAATGATGCTACCTGCACCCTAGCTTATGCACCTGGCTTTGCTTATGAGAACTAGATGTCAATTCATATAACTTAGTTTTTCTATTTTAAAGAGAACCAGATTATTCATATTGTGTATTATAAAGAGAACTAGATTATTCATATTGTGTATAGTAGTTTTTTTAAGTTATATGTATATTTGATTTTGTCATAAYGGAGATGATGGTYTCWTTTATTTCATTTCAATTTTATTTAATTTATTTTAACATTATCAATTTTATTCAATAAAGAATAGAAGATTTGATCTAATCTCTCTCTATATATAATATAATAATATAGGAATAKAAAATTTGATATAATCTTTATTTATATATATAATATTATATATTATAGATCCATTTAATCCAGAAGTATTAATTATTAAAAAGGAATAAAAAGAAACTGAAGAGAAAATATGCTAAGCTATAAATATGGATAATGGAAAGTAAAGATAAATTATTATTATTATTTGTAGATTAATCTTTTCTTTGAAATTTTTAAGTGTTTAAATTTTTTTTTCTTGATATACAAATCTGTGGATGTTTAAAAGATCACAAGTTGGGTGGCATGTTTTATATAATGATATTTCTGACTCAACCTAGTTTTAATGAAGGTTGGTATTACAACAAATATTTTGAAATTCATCAAATGTGGGAGAAGTGTTCCTAAATCACCATAATTTTGATGAGTTAAAAAGGTTAGAAAGGTCACTCTTATAACAAAACAAAAAAATGAAATTGTGATCTAATATGGGTGTAGTCTAAGAGAAAGTTTTTTCCATTGTAAAAATTCTTAATGTAAAAAGGATGACAAATCATTTCATGCTTTAGGAATCATCCAATGCCCTTATGAGAGTTTGTTCTTATTTTAGCAATGTAGATTTTCTTCTTTATGCTCATAAAAGTAGAGATATTTTTCATCTTGTAAATTATGATTGATCACCTCCTTGTAGTATCTTGATTTTTTTATGGTTTAATTTTTTGTTGCATCCCAATTTATTCTTAAATTTAGATGTAATAATATTTTTAATATTCTCTTTTTTGGATTCCCCAATGATTTATCCAAGACAAGAAGTCTTTATGCCATCCCCTCTTTAGCCCTATGTGGTTTTGGGTTCAGTTTGAGGAAATCTTAGGAAGATTATTGTCTTCCATGTTGTCTATCTTGTTCTTGTACATTAGTTACCTAGTCATAGCCATTCTCTCAATGGTGGGAAGACTGACTTCTATGAGGAGGATTAGATATGGTGTATTGTGTTTAATTTTGAGTGTGCATTTTATACAACAATTTTGTATTCAATCTATCTTTCTCTAAGATTCTCTAGTGATGTTGTAGGTGGAAAAGTTGCCACCATATAAGATAACAAGAGCAACTACAATATCATACAAGAGTTTTTCTTATCCCATAGCCAAATATCCCCACATTTAAATTTTTCTCAATGTTATAGTTCGGATTTTGTGATGAAGATTGATTATGAGATATTTGTATGAAACCACTTCTTCCAATGTGTTTTTTCCATACACAAAATTATCTTAAATGATCTTTTTGAATGTAATTACCATAATCTTCATTTTGTCACTATTAATAACCATACCCATATTAGAGTAAAAATTGTTGAAAAAACTTTTCTCCATAAAAAAAAAATATCATTAGCTTAAAGAGGAGGGATGATGACTAGAGTATCTAGATTCACATTTACTTCAAATTTAGCTTACTCATAAAATAATGCATTATTCATGAAATCATAAAGAATATGGGACAAGTTGTCTTTCTGTAGCAGCATGTGATAAACTCCATGAGTTTGGATGCTAGTGACGGTATTATCTGCATCTTTTTAAAAATGTTTCAAAAGAGGAGAAAGCTGCAAACAACTCATTTTCAACCATAATTGCGGTGCTTAAAAATCGTACAGCAAAAACAAGAACGCGTTCGAGGCTGGTCCAGAGTGTCCGATAACTTGGCAGGTTGCCATGTGCCCATAATGTGCGCCCAAAACAAATAGCAGATGGGAAGGTGAAGAAAACGGAAGCCCACTTTACTCCAATAATAAGCGTGGCTGATGCAGCGTTTGTACAGCCCGTATCATCACAAATTTGTCTGCGTCTACCACGTGCTGTGTAACGTGTTTTGCTGCGCTCCATAACCATCCTCACTCACTCCCTTCCTCCCTACTTCCCGTCTCAGATAGAAGCTTCCGTGAAACCCCGAGAAAATTATGGAGGCGCATTTTGACTTATTTATCACTCGCTCACACTCATTACTCATCATCATCTAATCTTACAGAGTACAAATACTGTTAGCATGGGCTGCTGCAGATGAAGAAGCTGCAACGCCGCCGGATTCCTGTTGGGAGGGAGGTGGGTGTTAGGGATGCAGGGAGACTTGTGGCCGCTCCTTTTCTATCCTTTTCTTGAGCGCATAATAATGTTTGACAATAGAATAAATAGTTATTATTTTATTAATGTTAAAAAAACATAACTAATAAAATAAAACAAACTTGAATTAAATTTATATGGAAAAATATGATTTACAACTAACTTCAGGTAGTGTAGGGTGAAAAAATATAATATAAAAATTAACTTGAGGTATTGTATGGTGAGGTAAATTATGGTTTTAATTTTCAATGTTTTTCTTTTTTTTTTCATATTTTTATCTTAATATATAATAATTTTAAAGGGTAAAGTAAAGAATTATTATTAAGTTTAGATCATCTAATCGTCAAGTTCAAATAATTAACAAACTTAATTGAAATTACAAATTTATTCTACTATTAACTTTTTATCATTTTACAGTATTAGATTTACATTTGTGCCATCAACCGTTTCATATTCTTCAGTGATTTTATATTCTTAGTTTCATCTTAACTGTAGTAATCACCAACAACCATTTATTTGTTGTGCTAGTTTTATTAATGTTAAAGAAATATTAAAATTCAACCAAAGATCAACATTTACATTTAATTTTATAATAATGTGTTATTATTAATAATAAAACTAATGAAGTTAAATTTGTTTTTTAAGATTGTTATTATTATTATTTTTTAAATTAATTTGAAGTGATTATAATAATATATAGTGTTATTTATAAGAATTAAATTGGATTTAATAATCAGTATTCCCATCCCAACCACATAAGGTAAAACCTATTTAAATTTTTAGTTTATGATAATTTTATGAATTTATAATTTAGTCAATTTTTTCAATGTTATATGATTATAAAGAAATGAGTAAATTTTAGTTAATACTAATTTTATAAATTTATAATTTAATCAATTTTATGTTATATGATTATAAAGAAATAGTAAAATTTATGATTATAAATTCTAAACTTGCTTTCTTTTAAGAGAAATTATATTTATCGAGTTTATAAAATAAATCAAATTTTATATTAATTTTAATGAAGTTAATAACATTATTGAGTGCACATAGTTTTATACTATTATTATTAAATTTGAATTATTATTGAAACTCATTTTATATTATTATTAAATTTAAATTATTGTTGAAACTCATTTTATAATCTAGTATTTAATATAGATGTAAGGTGGATAATACTTATATCAAAATAATAAAAAAACAATAATTAGTGATATCTATGAAGGTTGAAGGATACATAGCCATAGAGGATGATAATCCAGTCCCACCTAACCTTCTGATGTTACAAGTAGTTAACATGATTATCTTAATATTATTGTTTTTATGAGTAATTATAGACTAGGTTAATTCCATTGTTAATAGTATGTTCATCACTTATCATGAATTTTTAATCATTAAGAAAGGAAATTTATTTAAATAAAAGTTTACACTTAAAATTTTTTATGGCTCTCCATACTTAATACATTTATACATAGTAAAAAAAGGATTGCAAGTCATCTTTCTCAATAAATTTATAAGATGTTTCATCTTTATTTAACCAAACTCAATACAATTTTTTTTTCTCAAATACAAATTTATATAGAACAAAATGAGTGAAAGGTTGATCTTAAGTGTTATCCCAAAATTCATAAAATCTATATAAATAGTTTATAAGCTATTTCATCTTTCTCTACCCGGACACAATACAATACGAAATACATTTTTCTCACATGCAAATTTGCATAGAATAAGAAAAGGGTTGATCATGAATGTTATTTTAAAATTCATAAGATCTTTCATTTTATGGATTGTTTTTAATATAATTATATTTGTTCATTATAGTTTTTTTTTATTAGAAGAATTTATTAAGTAATTTAAAGGGATAATTTGTGTTGTTTATAAAAATGAATGTTTAACATGTCTTTTGGGAAAATGAATTTGTATAAAAGAAGAAAATATTCTTCAGAATAAACCACTTAAACTAAACCCAATTAATTATCATTTTATATGCTATTTTATCATATTAATATGTATGCCAAATTAAATGTTATTTTTCTATATTGACATATATCTATATATTAGAATGTTTTTTTATATAAATATATATATTTTTGTTTTTTCCTTTTACTTTTAAGATTTTTATGTTTTATTAATTTAAAATATCTTTGTCATATTATTATATTAAGGTGAAAATAAAAAAGGATATCCAAAATATTATAAAAAACTAATATGAAAAGATATGAAAAGATTTTTTCCATCCAAAAGGTGTATTGGAAGATTGTTGAAACAATATAATTTTGGGAGATAGAAAATAAATTAGTAAGGAGATAGAAAATAAATTAATGGTATTTTTTCTATTTCAATATTGAATGTGTTATGTGGTTTGTTTGTTCGAACGACATAATTTTAGGAGATACAAAATAAATTAGTGGTATTTTTTTTATCTCAATATTGAATGTGCTATGTGGTCTTTTATGATTAAACATTTTTTTGGTTTTTCTCTAATATTTATAGGCGTTGATCTTTTGATTTTTCACTAAGATTTTTAGGTATTGAATTTAAATAAATTTAAATTGATTTAAGAAAAAAATTAATATTTATTATTAATTAATATAATATTTATATATTTATAATAAATTTATATATTTTTTATATTTAATAATATTTTTTTTTCCAATCAATTTATTTATAATATGGTAAAATATTATTTAAATATTTATCAAAATGACTATAAAACATTGGGAGTAACAATGTAACAATGTTTATATAGGACAAATAAATGAAACCTAAACTAATTATTATTAAAATCTCATTTCTACATGTTATCATGGTAGAAATGAGTACAAAGGTTATGATAGTTTTGGTAGGAAAAACAAGTACTTGCAATTAATATGTGAAAAATGGTAAATTTGTGTTTTATATTAGTATGAATTGGGATAGTTACAAGAAATAAGGAAAAGGAAATGTTATCATTGTCAATTTATTTTATCAATTTTTTTCTAGGATTTTTTTGGGTGAGTTTTTTTTATGGAGGTCATAGATATTGGTAGTGATTTTGGAAATATTAATTTTTTTTCTTTAAATTTATAATGTTGGAAAAATAATTATAATCAAGCAATTAAAATTGATAAAACCATTGTGTTGTTTCAACTTCATATTTCTAATGTTTTGATATTTTCGAAGTATTACAAATATTATTAATTTGACCATTTTCTTTTTTATTCTAATAGTTGAGATAAACCTTAATATATCCATCACAACCTCCTTTATATTAGAAATAATAACATGAATTCCATCCTTTCTCAAATTGAATAAATTATGTTTATATTCTAAATATGTGATGATGGTTTTAGAATCCATAAAAATACATCAAATTCAATAAGGGTAATTAATGTTACATTTAACTTAAAATTATATGTTATATGATGTGTTTGGCTTTATTCAATTTTATTTCAATTCACACGAGATATGAGATATTATAATCAAAACTTCATAATCTTAAATAATAAGTAGAATAAGTAAAGTGTTGAAAATAAAAAACTTGAACATGTTAAGGTCAACATTTTTTTAAGACCATAATTAGCTTTCTAACTAAAAATGTTTTTTTACCACATTTTCATTGTAGTTGAGATTTCTATACATTATTTTTCATCTTCAAGTGTCCTATTTCATTTTTAGCCAAAATGAATATAGATTATATTAAAATTATGTTTTGACTAAAGTTAAAAGAAAACAAAATAATTGGAAAATTGATCTAAAGAAGCTTGACATGCTACTATAAATTCAAATAAACTACCATGTTATAAGTTAAACTTGAAGAGAATAAACCTTGATAAAGGTAAGGGAAAACATCCATGGGAAAATTTCTACTAATTATGAGTTTTCTCCCTTTCAATAGTTTCATCAATTTATAGGCTTGATGACTTGGTGAATTGTATCTTCTTTAATTTTCGTGTCTCTTAGACATGAAACTAATGTGTTGGGGATTCTATCAAAAGAATGAATAATTTAAACAAATGTATCATGCTTAGATACCATCCTTTCAATATAAGTATTCTGGACATCTATCTTTATCTCTAAATAAAAAAAATTATGTTTAACTTCTTTCATTTGGTTTTGGACTTTGTTTTCCAATTGGGATATGGTTGACTACAATATCTCTAGTTGGAAATACTGGCATCAAATTAACCTACAAAATTTAACAATGTCATAAGTGTTTCCCCCACTACAATGATTTAAGATAAATGTGATGGAATAAGAGTTGGGAACACCCAAACCTCATTCTTCCTTCCTAAAAGGAACCTCAACCAGAAAAAACTCAAACTCAAACCATTAACAATCCATGGTGATATTATAGACTTTGTCTCTACCACCATTTAGAGAGTGAACACACCTCTTAGGATTCCCTAAAATTGCAAAAAAAAGTTCTATGAAGTGAATTGAAACCACGCCAATATCCTTTATCCCACTTCCAATGGTTAGGCTCATTCCTCCCTCATTTAAATCCTCAAGCATGTCAAGAGATTACATGGGTATAGGGGGAATGGAGTGAGTTAAATTGCTTTGTTTGGTGATGTAATTCAAGATCTACTTGTCCATCGATTCAATGTTGGTATTCATACTATAGTTAATTAATGAAATGGACATGAGAGATACTGTAAAAGGATTTCTCCCCCATTCTACATTATTTTACCTTGGTTCAAGAGAGCAACCCTATTTTTAATGTGGTTTGGTTTAGAGTTTAGATGATGAATAACATGATAAAATGTTATTTGATAGAAATTTCCCATTATTCTTTCAATTATTTCTATGAATATAAACTAGCTAGAGGATCTCATTGAAGGATTTCTCATTTTCTAAATTATCACCATCAATTTTTTTGAGTTGTATTGCATGCAACAACATGAGACTTTAAAATATGGATAGGGATTTATCTTGATGGTTGGATGCCTCTCCTAATTCCCAGGTGTCGATTAATTCTTGTTTTTATTTGAGGTTTTAAAAAACGATTCCCTTGTTACTTACACCGCCTAGATACCTTTGGAAGCATCATAAAAAAAGGGGATGAAATATTGTTAATGATATTTTGACTCAATAAATTTCGCTTTATCCATTATCAAAAGCAAAGAGGAATCTAAGTTGTGACTCCTAGCATAGCACATAGATTGAATATATCCTCTAGTTAACATTTCTTTAATCCATGATCTTTTCTAGACCTCTAGATTACTTGCATAATTTCCATCAACACCTTTGATTATAATGTATTCAACAAGTAAGAAATGATCATGCATGGATACATATCTAGAAACAACCTTTTTTGGATTAAAGATGTGTTTATTTATTTCCATTCAAATTTTCCAATATAATAATTTTGGCATACTTTTCTGCACCTCGAATGGATTTGTTATGAAATTATCTTGGATATTTGGGTTTCCTCAATAAAAAAATTTCATGTCAAGTAGTAGGTTGAGAAAAATTATCCCCAACATCATCAAGGGCCATTCTCTAGACTTGAGTGGTGAATTGACATTCCATAAAGATATGAAGAATAATTTCATTAGCTAATTGACACAAAGCACATCGTGAATTCCATTAGATTCCTTTCTTTATTAGATTATCTACCATAAGAATTTTCCCATGAGCCAACATTCGAAAAAATATGTTCACTTTGGGAAACTCATCACCTTTCCATATACATTTCCATAATGATAACTTTTGAGGATGAGGATTGTTTTGAATTTGCACCTCATATCCACCCTTAATTGTATATTCATGTCCATTGGGCCTCATACTCTATGATCATTCATATGTTTAAATACATTCATATGTTTAAATAAGGGGGTAGACCTTTTAGAAGAGTGAATAAATGATGAGATTGTTTTAACAAGTTTGCTAGACGTGCCATGATTTTCTAGACCTACCAAATTCATAATTATTGATCCCATTTAAAGAGAATGAATAAGATTTTGATGTCATTTTCACACAACCATTCTCTTATGCCATCTAAATTTATGATGAAATCTCGAGGAGCCATACCTTCAATTTACTCATTCCATATGTTGATACATTTCCCATTCTTCAGAATCCATCATAAATGATCAAGAATAATGTGAAAAATAGCTTTGCATAGTTTCCATTTAGGAGAGACATTTACTTCCCAAAGAGAATCTCTCCATTCTCGTTAATATTTATAAATGAAGGTACTTTTTACTTAATGCTAATTTCCAACATTCTAGCTCCCATGAAATGAAGCTCCAAATAATTCTATCTCTTATAGCAAGATTCATTAACTACGGGTCCTTAATCACTATCCCTCTAAATTCTTTAGTTTCTCTAATTGTATTCAAATTAAGCTTTTTGGTGTTGGTTTTTCCCCGTAGCACAAAAATTTCCCTATTTTCGTTGATATTTGTTGCATTTTGCCGAATGGAGCTAGTAAGGATGAGCATTAATAGATGGCCTTTGAAGAAAGAATGGCTTTGGTTAGAACAACCCGACTAGCTAGATTTTCCCAAACAGATCCCCAATATTGCATTTTTCCTTTAATATTATGAACAATATGATCCGATTTTAAATATTTGGGACAATATGATCCGATTTTAAATATTTAAATATTTGGGACAATATGATTCGATTTTAAATATTTGGGGACTCCCAAAGATAGGGAATTGCGATATATTTAAAGTATCTCCACTCTAAAACACTAGGGATTCAAGAATTTTGGAAATTGTCCATGGCAATGAATGAGAATAGTTCCAACCATAGACGTGACACTTACCATTATATATATTATCCCATAAATCATTAATAAATACGTTTCGGATTCTCATGAAACTCTTAGTGATTAGAGTTGAAGCACATCCGGGCAGAAGAGTATCATCTATAAATTGTGAGTGACTTATATATTTGACTCCCCTTACAATGTCAAGGTCAAGGGGAGAATCCTGTCAAGTTTCCCCATCGTTGTGTCAAAATATATAATAGGCGCGATAGAAGGCATCGTGATGAAGACATCGCTTTCTCTAAAAGAGAGAGGTTGGTTTACCTTTAACTAAGGAAGATATTGAAGGTGACCCTATACAATATATATAAAGAATGAAGCTTTTATACAAAGAAAATATATGAAGGGCATCAAATAGGGAAAAGGGATAAATTTTGTCAAAAGCATGGGCCATATCAATTTTGATAATCATTTCTTTTTCTCCACTATTATGATTCAAATGAATTCTCAAAAGTATGGGTAATATCAATTTTGATAATCATTTTTTTTTCTCCACTATTATGAATCAAATGCATTGTTTCTTGGACCAAAATTATATTATCTACTTATTTTTCTTATTTTTTCATGAATTCTACTTGATTTTTTAATATTGATTTTTGAAAGATATATTTTAATTGATTTATCGAGATTTTTGTCATAATTTTGTAGGCATGATTGTACAGTGAAATAGGTATAAACCTCATAGAATAGGAAGGACAATTTTATTTTGCAATTAAGGTAAAAAAGGATGAATTTGTACTACCTCTGCTTTTTTCTTTTCTTCTTGTTTAATTTAGAATCCAACACAAATCGTATTTTGTAATATGCCAACAAGCTCTATAGAAATAAAGTGAAATAGGTATAAACCTCACAAAAGAGGAAGGACAATTTTATTTTCGAATTAAGGCCAAGAAGGATGAATTTGTACTACCTCTGATTTTTTCTTTTCTTCTTGTTTAATTTGGAATCCAATATAAATCATATTTTATAATATGCCAACAAGCTCTATAACAATGAACTGAAAACATATCAAGCTCTCGAGCCTTGTTAGGCTCAAGACCCCAAATAGATTCTATAACATTAGACTCATTATTCCCCTTACCCAATTCTGTGTTGTCCTCCTAGGATACTAGTTTTGGAATCACCTCCAACAATTCTATCGCTACCTCAACCTCCATTTCCTCTTATTGTGTATATAGTTGATTAAAGTGACTAAATGCTTCTTCTTTTATAGGTGTAAAATATTTTATTTTCTATCCATTATGTTTAGTCATTTATTTTACTTTATTTCTCATTTCTCTTGACTTTTATTATTTGTGAAAGAATATTGTATTCTTATCCCCTAACTTTATTCATAAAGTTTATGATTTTCACCACCAATGTTCCTGATCCCTATGATTGAATTGATGAAGATTATGGGTTAATATTCTCTCCTCCACGATGATTTGTTATGTTATCCCTTCTTCCTGCATAATTAGTTGGATTTTTCTAAACTTTTCATGTATCTCAACCCTCCTCATTTTTAATCCCTATGATTGAATTGATGAATATTATGGATTAATATTCTCTCCTCCATGATGATTTTGTTGATGATTACAATTGCGTGAGACATCCTCCAGGAAACAGATAGATTGAGTAAACCCGAGAGAGAGCCCATGAGTTGGGTGTCTGGTTCCTATCTGAGGAAGAACTAGAATGTTGTGTGGGCCTTCTCCTTACAGAGAGTCGAGTTGAAATCCATATGATTCTCCTGTGTAACATAGTGAGAAATAAGATATGTTGAGTTACACATAATTGTGGTTGGGCATAAGGGAATGCGTGAATTCCCATGAGCTGGGTGTATTGTTCTGAGGTAGAGATGAAAACGATGTATTAGCCTCCACTGAGAAGAGAGTTGAGATGGTGAAATCCAAATGACTCCCCTATGTAATGCAGTGGGAAAGAAGATATGTTGAGTTGGACGTGCATGTGGATTATCACAGGTGAACGTGATCCTAGTGGCTGAGCACTAATGAGTGTGGTTCTCTTGTGATACGCAATGAGATAGAGATATGGACATCCCTATTCATGTTCCCCTAGTGGTTGAGCACTAGTGGGTGTATGAGATCCCTTGCTATATTGTTCAAGAGTCAGACTTACCTGTAAACCTAATTGTAATGTAACGGGTACATGTCGGCCCCATCTTAATGTAAAAAATAATTAATCTAGTAATTATTAATTATATTATGAGTTAGTGAAGTCAGCCCTCTTGTTCCAATAAACACTTATTTTGATAAGTTCAATCTAATATAAGTAAAGGTAAATTCTCCATTAAGGAGTCATATCTTAAGTGTGAGTTTGGAAATTTCAGCAAGTACATCTTCTTGGGAAAAGTGTGCACCTATCTTGGGTACTAGTCTTCTAAGGTTCGTGAGCACCCTTTTGTTTGCTAGGTTTTCTTGGTGGTGGAGGTATTTCTCTTGAAGAATATAAGAAAGTAGTGGTTGGGTTTTCTTCCCTTGTTGATAAGGGTTTTTGATGATACTTCTTGTGTACTTGTGCATGGTGTTTCTTCTTATGATCTTGGTTGTTGCAACAAAATTGTTTATGGCTTAAATAAAATGCTAAAAAGGAATGAATTTCATGCTTAAAACTTTCCTATTTAAAAATAAACATGGTATTAGAGCATAGGTCTTGAAGAAACCCTACACAAGCACTTAAAAATATAAGACATCCTCCTTCTGCAGTTTCGTATGACCTCTAGGGTTTCTGCAGAAATATGTATGACCCTCACTTGTTTAGCCTTTTTAGCATCTTACACGCGAACGTTGGGGTTGAAACTTGGATAAAGTTGTACGGCCTTCCTCGATGCACCTCCAAATATATTCAAAGGGAATTTCCAAGGATTTTGCGCTTTTCTCCCTAGGGTTTCTAGGGTTCCAAATTTTCAACAAAATCTTGATCTTAGGATTTCTGAAACTTCTTGAAGAAATGTTTCAGCTCAACAAGTATTCCTTTGACCCTCTCAAAGTTTATTGTTGGTAGTCATAAGCCCAACAAAAACTAAGGCTCTAGTCCAACCTAACCATTAGGTTTTCTAAGTCCGGTTGGAGAGAGTTTGTGAAGAAATCCGAAAAAAAATGAAGAATAAAACTTTAGTAGAAGACAAGCTTGATGGATCAAGCAACTTCATCTCCTAGAAGTCAAGGCTTCAGGTCACTCTTTAAGAATATGAACTTTTGAATGTATTAACAAAAAATTTACCAAATACAGTTACTGATGAAGACAGGGAAATAAGAAGGGAATAAGATGTCAAGGAAAGAAAATTAATCATTTGCTCGGTAAGAGATCATATCTTACCTCGTATTTCCAACCTAAAGGTAGCTTATGAAATGTATGAAGCACTGAAAGATATGTTTGAAAGTGACAAAAACCTTAGAGATCTTACCTTAGAGGGTCAGCTTCAAAGTAACAAGATGACAAAAGATGATACAATTGCTACCTTCTTAATGAAGATATCATAGATCAAAGAAAAGCTAGGTGCCATTGGAGAAATCATGTCTGACAGATAACTTGTCTTATATACTCTCAAAAATATTCCAAAACATTGGGATCCTTTTCTTCAAAACATCAATGGAAGAGAAATGTTACCAACCTTTGATCATCTATGGACATATTGTACTCAAGAAACACTTAGACTTGGAAATAGAGGAGTTGAAGACTCCCCTGATGAAAAACATGCTCTTGCACTTCATACAAATAAAGGAGGAAGATTCAAAAGAAAATTCATAAAAACATTCAAAGATGAGAAGTCTCCATCAGCCTCGGGTCACAATCAAAGAAGAGATGTTTCAGAAATTCAATGCTTTAGATGTGACAAATAGTGGCACTATGCAAGAAATTGCCCAACCAGAAAGAAAGGAAGACAATATTCTTCCATCATTAACATTGATCCAGACCCAGCCCAAAAGAATGAAGATAAGAGAGAGGATAAGTACTCCCTCTAAACCAAACACATAATTTAACATGACTACAGATCCAGGTCATTGGTTGAGAATTAATTTTATAGTTGATTTCATTCTTAATAAGTGAAGGGTATTATCTCGAGTGTGGGATCCATCATGACTTGGACCATTATCCCTGGTACGGGAGTCCAAACCTTATTGATTGATTATTATGTTGGTCAAGAAGACATCAAATATCTACCAAGAAAACAAAATAAGACTTCCATTCTTCATATTTCAAAGAGAGTTAATTGACTCAAGAGAGAATAAAAAAAAATGAAAACAAGGAAGATACAATACATTCTCCCCCTTTAGGATTTCATAGGGAGACAAACAATATTCCAGTCGATTTAGTTGCTCCAGTTGATATGCCCAGATATATTGCAGTAGGGCATGAAATCCCTGTCTAGGGTCGAAAAAATCATGTAGGAGGGAGAGAAACATACAAGCCCCTTAAGGGACATCCTGAGAAAGAAAAAGCAATTTTCAAGCTACCCTTCAGCCATGATCCACTCAATTGATTCTAAGACTCCCTCTCATGGAAAAACGATAGGTGAACAGGTATGGAAAAAAGCCATAACAGAAGAATACCAATATATCTTAAAGGATTATGTATGAGACATTATTCCTAGACCAGAAGAGAAATCTATGGTAACTTCTAAAATGGATCCATAAAAATCAAGCATGCAATTGATGGAAGTGTCGAGAAATACAATTCAAGATCTATGACTAGAGGATTCTCACAAGCAGAGGGAGTGAACTATAATGATACATATTGATTCAGTAGACCGATGCGCTTTCTTCTGCACTACCATCCATGAGTTGAAAACTACATCAGATAGATGGATTCTTGATGATTTTTGGTTTGATCAAAAGTGTTTTTAATCCAAACCTATATTACCACATTGGTGATGAAAGCCTGATTTTGATGACTTATTCAGGAAGTCGTGTTGTTGGATACAAGCAAGCCTCAACTTATGAATTAGAAATGAATGATCTGAGTATGATCCACTACTTCTTGGGACAACAAGTATGACAAAAGGCCAATGAGACATTTCCTAAGTCAAGGAAAATATATAGTGGAGATATTAAAGAAGTTCAATATGACATAATGCAAATCCATGTGTACACTAATGGTGATGGATTTGATGAAAAATAAAGGATGATGATTCAAACGAGATTGATCCACATGTGTATCGACAACTGATTGGAACATTGATGTATTTGGTTAACACTAGACCTGATATATTCTATGCAGCAAATGTGCTTAGCCAATCCATGAGTCAAACGAGAGAGACTCACTGGATAGTAGTAAAGCATGTATTGAGATATATATGAGGCACATTTGGATATGGCATGAGATATACCTCTAGTGTGATCTTGAGTTTGCAAGGATATACCGATACAAATTGAGCACAGAGTACAATGAACTGGAAGAGCACATTCGGTTGTTGTTTTACTGTGAAGTTTTCCATGGTTTCCTCGTACATCAAGAAACAAATCTATGAGACCTTCAATACCATAGAAGCAGATTATATGGAATTGAGTGTGCGAAGAAGTCTGGCTTCTGACCTCCTATTATCACTTTTGATAACCAAATATGTGTGAAAGCTCTGGTAGAACCTTGTAATTCATGATAGATCGAAACACATTGAGATACAATATCATTTTCAGAGACAGGATGTAGAGGAAAGAAGTACACATGCAATACCTTCCTACACATGAGTAAATTGCAAACATCTCCACCAAACTGAATTGGTGAAGAATACTTCTCTAGTTGAGAGGGAGTGTTAATGACTACAACCAAGACAAATTTTAAGTACTTACGTGCAAGACTTGTCCTAATGGAGAATTCCTCCCTAGATGAGAGGGAGCATTGATGATTACAACTGCATGAGACATCCTCTAGGACAGAGAAGGATTGAGTAAACCTGAGAGAGAGCCCATGAGTTGGGTGTGTGGTTCCTATCTGAGATAGAACTGGAACGTTGTGTTGGACTCCTTAGACAGAGTCAATATGAACTACAAATGATTCTCCTTTGTAACGCAGTGAGAAAAAAGATCTGTTGAGTTAGATGTACCTGTAGCTGAGAACAGGTGAACCTATGAATTCCGATGAGTTGGGTGCATTGTTCTGAGACATATATGAAAATGATGTATTAGTATCCTATGAGAAGAGAGATGATATGATGAGATCCATATGAATCTCCTGTGTAATTCAGCGGGAAAGATGATTTGTTGAGTTGGATGTGCCTGTGGATGAGCATAGGTGAACATGATCCTAGTGGTTGAGCACTAGTGAGTATGGTTCTCCTGTGAGATGTAGTGAGATAGAGATATGGAAATCCCTATGGATGTGCCCCCAGTGTCTGAACACTAGTGGGTGTATGAGATCCCTTTCTATATTGTTCAAGAGTCTGACTTACCTGTAACCCTAACTATAATGTAAAGGGTATATGTCAGCCCTACCTTAATGTAAAAGATAATTAATGTAAACGATAATTAATCCAGTAATTATTAATTATATTACGAGTTAATGAGGTCGGGCCTGTTGTGTCAATAAACACTTATGTTGATAGGTTTAGTCTAATATAAGTAAAGGTAAATTCTCTATTGAGGAATCATATCTTCAGTGTGTGTTTGGAAATTTCAGCAAGTACATCTTCTTGGGAAAAGTGCACACCTTTCTTGGGCACTAGCCTTCTAGGGTTTGTGAGCATAATTTTGTGTGATAGTTTTTATTGGTGGTGTAGGTCTTTCTCTTGAATAATATGGAAAATGATTGGCTAGGTTTTCTTCCCTTGTTGAGAAGGATCTCCCAGGATACTTCTTGTGTACTTGTGCATGGTGTTTCTTCTTGTGATCTTGGTTGCTGCAAAAAAATTGTTTATGGTTTAAATAAAATTCTAGAATGGAATGAACTTCATGCTAAAAAAATTACTATTTAAAAATCAACATGGTATCAAAGCATAGGTCTTGAAGAACCCCTGCACAAGCAGTAAAAATCTAAGCCATCCTCCTTCCACAGTTTTGTACGACCTCTAGGGTTTCTGCAGAAATCTGTATGGACCTCACTTGTTTGGGATTTTCAACATCTTACATGTGGACGTTGGGGATGAAAATTGGATAAATTTGTATGAACTTCCTCATCGCACCTCCAAGCATCTTCAAAGTGAATTTCCAAGGATTTTCAGTTTTTGGCCCTAGGGTTTCTAGTGTTCCGAATTTTCTGCAGAATCTTGATCTTAGGGTTTCTACAACTTCTTGAAGAAATGTTTTAGCTCAAAAAGTATTCCTATGACACTCTCAAAGTTTATTGTTTGAATTAATAATCCCAACAAAACATAAGGCTCTATTCCAACCTAACCATTAGGTTTTCTAAGTTCGGTTGGCAAGAGTTTATGAAGAAATCCAAAAAAAATGAAGATAGGCTTGATGGATCAAGAAAATTCAGCTCCTCAAAGTCAAGGCTTCAAGTCACCCTGAAGAATATGACCTTTTGAATGTGGTAAAAAATACTTTACCAAATACAACTATTGATGAAGAGAAGGGAATGAGAAGAGAAGAAGATGTCAAGGAAAGAAAATTAATCATATACTCAGTAAGAGATCATCTCTTAACTCGTATTGCCAACCTAAAGACAAATTATGAAATGTATGAAGCACTGGAAGATATGTTTGAAAGTGACAACACCCTCATAGCTCTTACCTTAAAGGGTCAACTTCAAAGTACCAATATGACAAAAGGTGATACAGTTTCTACCTTCTTTATGAAGTTATCATAGATCAAAGAACAATTAGGTGCCATTGGAGAAATCATGTCCAATAGATAACTTTTCCTATCTACTCTCAACAATCTCCCAAAAAATTGGGAGCCTTTTCTTCAAAGAATCAGTTCAAGAGAAAAGTTACCAAGCTTTGATTGTTTTTGGATAGAATGTACTCAAGAAGAACTTCGACTTAGAAATAGAGGAGTTGAAGACTCCCCTGATGAAAACCATTCTCTTTCACTTCATAGAAAGAAAGGAGGGAGATTCGAAAGAAACTTCAGACAAAAATTCAAAGATGAGAAGTCTTCATCAGCCTCAGATCAAAATCAGAGAAGAGATGTTTCAGAAATTCAATGCTTCAGATGTGACAAATATGGGCACTATGCAAGAAATTGTCCAACCAGGAAGAAAGGAAGAAAATATGCTTCCACCGCTAACATTGATCTAGACCCACCCCAAAAGAATGAATATAAGAGAGAGGATACGTACTTCCTATAAACCAAACACATAATTGAACATGACTACAGATCCAGGTAAATTGGTTGAGCATTAATTTTATAGTTTATTGCATTCTTAATAAGTGAAGGGTATTATCGCTAGTGTGCGATCCCTCATGAATTGGACCATTAACCCTGGTATGGGAGTTCAAAATTTATTGATTGATTATTATGTTGGTCAAGAAGACATAAAATATCTAGCAAGCAAATAAAATAAGTCTTCCATTCTTCAAATTTGAGAGAGAGTTAATTGACTCAAGAGGGAGTCAAAATAAAATGAAAATAAAGAAGAGACAATACCTTCTCCCCCTTCAAGAATTCATAGGGATACATACAATATTCCAACCAATTAAACCACTCTAGTTGTTATTCCTAGAGATATTGAGGTAGGGCATAAAAGGCCTGCCTATGGTTGACAAAACCCTACAGGAGGAATAGAAACATACAAGTCCCTCAAGGGACATCCTGAGAAATCAAAAGCGATTTTAAAGCTACCCTTCAACCATGATCCACTCCATTGATTCTGAGACTCCCTGTCATGGAAAAATGATAGGTGAACAGTTATGGAAAAATGTCATAACAGAAGAATACAAGTATACCTAAAGGATGATGTATGAGACATTGTTCTGAGACCAGAAGGGAAATATATGGTGACTTCTAAAATGGATCCATAAAAATCAAGCATCCAATTCATGGAAGTGTCGAGAAATACAAACCAATATCTACGGCTAGATAATTCTCACAAGTAGAGGGAGTGAACTATAATGAAACATATTGATTCAGTAGACCAATGCACTTTCATCCGCACTACCATCCATGAGTTGAAAACTACATCAGATAGATGGATTCTTGATGAGTTTGGGTTTCAACAAAAGTGTTGCTAATCCAAACCTATATTACCACATTGGTGACGAAAGCCTGATTTTGATGACTTATTCAAGAAGTCATGTTTTTGGATACAAGAAAGTCTCAGCTTCTGATTTCTAGATGAAGGACTTGAGTATGATGCACTACTTCTTGGGACAAGAAGTATTATAGAACACCAATCAAACTTTTCCTAAGTCAAGGAAAATATACAGTGGAGATATTAAAGAAGTTCAGTATGACAGAATGAAAATCCATGTCTACACCAATGGTGATGGATTTAATGAAAAATAAATGATGATGATTCAGATGAGATTGATCCACATGTGTACCGACAACTGATTGGATCATTGATGTATCTGGTTAACACCAGGCATGGTATATGATATTCAACAAATGTTCTTAGCCAATCCAAGTATCAACCGAGACATACTCATTAGATAGAAGTAAAGCATGTATTGAGATATATACGAGGCACATTTGGATATGTCTTGAGATATTCCTTCAGTGTGAACTTGAGTTTGTAGGGATATACCGATAAAAAATGAGTAGAGATTATAGTGAACCAGAAGAGCACATCTGATTGTTTTTTTACCATGAAGTTTGTCATGGATTCATGGTATAGAAAGAAACAAATGGAATTGAATGTGAGAAGTAGTGTGGCTTCTAACATAATTAGTTGATCATGATATGGATCCTTTTATCACTTGTGATAACTAGAGTTGTGTGAAAGCTCCTTGAGAACCCTTTGTTTCATGACAGATTGAAACACTTTGAGATAAAATATCATTTTCAAATACATGATGTAGACGAAAGAAGTACACCTGCAATACCCTCCAATACATGAGTAGATTGCATACATCTCAACCAAACTTACTTGGTGAAGACTACCTCTCTATTTGAGAAGGAGTGTTTATGAATACATCCAAGACAAATTTCAAGTACTTCCATGTGAAACTTGTACTGATGGAGAATGCCTCACTAGATAAGAGGGAGTGTTGATGATTACAACTATGTGAGACATCCTGCAGGACACAAATGGATTGAGTAAACATGAGAGAGATCCCATGAGTTGGGTGTGTGGTTCCTATCTGAGACATAATTGGAACGTTGTGTTAGCCTCCTTCTTACAAAGACTCAAGATGAACTCTATATGATTCTCCTGTGTAACACAATGAGAAAGAAGATCTATTGAGTTAGACATACATGTGGCTGAGGACAGATGAATGTGTGAATTCAATGAGATGGGTGCATCATTTTGAGACAGAGATGAAAATGATGTACTAGCCTCCTCTGAATAAAGATTTAATATGATGAACTCCAAATGACTTTCCTGTGTAATGTAGTGGGAAAGAATATCTATTGAGTTGGATGTGTCTATGGATGAGCACATGTGAACGTGACCCTAGTTGTTGAGCACTAGTGAGTGTGGTTATCCTATGAGACACAATGAGATAGATATATGGACATCACTATGGATGTGCCCCTAGTGGATGAGCACTAGTGGGTGTATGATATCCCTTGTTATATTGTTCAAGAGTCAGAATTACCTGTAACCCTAATTGTAATGTAAAGGGTACAAGTCAACCCCACCTTAATGTAAACGATAATTAATCTAGTAATTATTAATTATATTATGAGTTAGTGAGGTCTTCCCTCTTGTTCCAATAGACACTTATGTTGACAGATTCAGTCTAATATAAGTAAAGGTGAATTCCCCATTGAGGAATCATATCTTAAGTGTGAGTTTGGAAATTTCAGCAAGTACATCTTCTTGGGAAAAGTGTGCACCTCTCTTGGGAGCTAGTCTTCTAGGGTTTTTTATCACCGTTTTGTGTGATAGGTTTCTTGGTGGTAGAGGTATTTCTCTTGAAGAATATAGCAAAGGATTGGTTGGGTTTTCTTCCCTTGTTGAGAAGGGTTTCCCAGGATACTTCTTGTGTGCTTGTATATGGTGTTTCTTCTTGTGATCTTGGTTGTTTCAACAAAACCATTTATGGTTTGAATAAAATGATAAAATGGAATGAACTTCATGCTTAAAACTTTCCTATTGAAAAATCAAAATATTTGTTATGTTATCCCTTCTTCCTCCATAACTAATTGGACTTTTCTTAACTTTTCATGTATCTCAACTCTCCTCATTTCTAGACTAATATAAGAGCTTTTTTCCCAATTCCTTAACAAATATTTAGCTATCCTTAACTTGGTCTTCCAGACATATGATGATGAGCCAAAAATAGTTGTGCTCCATGCATTATAGATTATCTAAAAAACTTTGGGATCTTACAGCCATGGAAGATTGAAGTGCAATGGGATAGGTCCTAAATCATTAAATAATCTTGAATTATCAGGGTTATAGGATTATGATTATCAGCTCCATGTGCCATAATTTGAGAGGATATTTCTATATTCTATAATAGGAAATTTATATGAATGATAAAATTTTCCAATCGAGCAATGATTTTCCCATGTCCAGTTCTCCTATTTCTCAATGTTAACCACCCCTTCTTTGGAATGATGACTAGGGATCTCACTCAGAAATAAAATATTCCAATTTCTATCTAAAGGGATTACTGATGATGTTACCTCCATTATGTTTGTTGTATAAAGTTAGATTGAAATCACTTGCAACAATGTCTTGCTTATCATTATCTAGGTTTTTCATTTCTATTAAGAAATTCCAAAAATACTATTTCTCCCCATATTACATCAAAACGTAGACATTGTATAAAAGGAATTGTTTACCTAATCCTTTTTGAACTAAAATAACTAGGATCCAATGTTGGGTTGAATGGTGATGAGCAATGTCAAACTTCCTAGAATTTTAGAGACAACATAGAACTCCAAAAGTCCTTTGAGCACTAAATATCATACCCTTACCATTTCTACATATTGTAGATCCCACTTACAACACTTCTTTCTCTTCCATATTTGTCTCCTAAATGCAGAGGATTGAGGAGTTTTTGGATCAAATGAGATCCCTTACTTATCCAGATTTTATTTTACTGATCAATCCCCTACAATTCCAAGAGAAAATCTTTATTATTGATCTGATGAAAAGGAGATACTATCTACTTGAGGATGTATTGCTTATGCATTCCTTAGTGTTTTTCTAAGATAATTGTAATCCTTGATCCATAAGAACTATAAATGGTGGCTTCAAGCCCAAGATTTGTTTCTTTTGATGCAATTTCTTCTCTCTTTTCTTTGGTGGATTTCCTTCCATGATTTTTTCGAAGATGTTCCTCTTTCGATGTTTTTTCCTCTCCACTTGGTTGTTGGGAATTTTCCCTAGTTATCATAGTGTTTGTCTAAAGACACTTCTCTACAATAATCTTATGTGATTCTTAGGGTCAAGGCAACCCCTTTACAGGGGCACATGGAATTTTTGGAAAGAGAGTTTACCCTAATGGAAGATGTTTCTCATTTCCTTTAGTGTTTAAAGGATGATGACCTTCAAGAGGTATAAATTTCTTCCATAGTTCTACTTATTGAGGATTATTTTCATTGTCTTATTACGATTCATTATTTTTCGCCGGCACTTTCAGATCTACTTTTCCTATTTCTACAAATTGATTTGAGGTAGAAACTATGTTATCATATGGACCAAACTTTTTACTTGTAGAATTAAAGGAAGGACTTATATTCTTATTCCCTAAAATATTCAATCTTCTTTGTTTCTTTCGATTTATCTTCTTTTGAAGCAGGTACTTGGGGTGGAGACACTTGCTTACAATCCTTTGAAAAATGCCCATATTCATGATATATCTTGCATTTGAAAGGAAATTTATCGTAATATAGATTTTGGGTATGCTTTTAGTGATAGAGAGGGAGATTGATAGCCTTACAGAGACCATTTTATATATCTACTTTCTCACAAACATAGACACATGCAAACATGCTTCCTTTCGGCTCTAATTTGGCTATGTATTTATTAAAAACATTTTATATTGAATCCAATGAATTGTTCCCCAATAATGGAGAGAAAGATGAGGAATAAGAACCCCAATTGAGACCACCAATGACACATCAACCTTAGAATCAAAATATATAGACCACCAATTCATGTACATTCCTCATGGTCCAAGAAAATATGGTGCACTTATGAAGATAATATCCCTATCCTCCTTGTGTAGAAACAAAAACTCAAAGATGCTTCGATAGTAGAAGTAATAAGTGAGGTTTTCTTTGATTAAAAAATTTCTTGTTTTCACAAGCCATATGTCCATTTCCCTAGGGGATGGCCACAATACAGTGAACTGGAATATAAAAACTCTTTCTACTAGAGTCAGTTCCTTAAGGAGAGTCATCGTTAAGGGTAAGGAGACTTCCAAAATATTCTCATCTTTGTTGGCAAACCAAAATGGAGGGATTGAGGGCTTGAAATGGTTTAGAATTGAAGCTTCCAGGGCCTAAAAAGTTGTGGCCTCGGGGGAGGGAGAGGAATGATTCCCCCTATATTACACCATTAAGAAAACAATAATGGATTCAAGCTAGGGAAGCATAGTGAACTCCTCAAAACCTCCAATTTATTGCTAGTATCCCTACTATGTATGAGTATTTTCCCTTCATACAATTAATGACTCTTCAAGAGTGTTATCATCATACAAAATTGAAGTATAAATTCTTTTTTCAAATTTACTTACCATAATTTTAGTTTATGAATGTTAATAGTAAGTCACAATTTTTACAATTGTTGATGAAATTTAAGTAGCTTGAGAAAAACTTCAATAATTTAAAAAAAAAAAACAATATAATTATGTACCTCTCATTTTCTAAACTTTGCTCAATTTTATTGATATAGATAACAAAAAAAAATAGGAGAAAAGAAAACACCATTACTTCACACCAAAGTTACAATTAATTTCCATTGGTCATTCATTATTACATGTCATCTTAATTATAATATTTTCGTAGAGCTTCATAACAAAGAGTTGATCTCTAAGACACAATGTTAAAGGCTTTCCTAAAATAATCAAAACAATAGATAACATATTCTCTTTTTGTCTTTACAATTCGCCAAAATAAGATTAAGCGTTCCTTACTCTTTTGGTCAAAATTGTTAATTAATTGAGTAAAATTGTTAATTAATTGAGTTCTTTTTTCAAGGATGGAGTTTAATAATTTTATTAAAAACGGGCTAATCATAACATTCTAATAATTTATTGGATCATTTCCATGAGAGCAAGAAATTCAACTTTTATTCATCAATTAAATTATATATATATATATATATATATATATATATATATATATATATATATATGTGTGTGTGAGAGATACTAATGATTAATGTGCATTAAAACCAAATTATCTTTAAAGGGTTATTTGGAATTCTTGAAAATTTTATTTCTATGCTAAAAAATAATTAAGAAAAATGTTTCAACATTATTATAGTTTTTTAATTTCGAGGATTAGGAAGATTGGTAATTTGAAAAAATATTTTGAAATTGAGATATACTATGGGTATATGATGGAAATTCTAAGAGAAAGTGCTTTTCGTATTCAACCCTATTAGTGTCACACAGGTGATAGAATCTTCATCCCATGAAATTTTCGCAATTGATCAATGCCTAGTTTCACTATGGAGCTCATGAAAATTTGTTTTTATTTTAGAAATGTTTCTTTTTTCTTTACAGTTGTTAAAAAATACATATATTTTTTTATCTTTTATATTCGGGTTGATTACCTCCTTATAATTACTTAGTTTTCTTTTTCCCTCTAATTTTTTATTGTACCACTTTTTGTCATTAAATTTTGATGTAATGATATTTTTATTTTATCCTTATTTTGCAATATCATCTATTCCCTTATTCCCCAATGTTTTATCCAATATTGGGCATCCTTATGCCATCCCGGCTTGAGTCAAAGGTGGTTTCGGATGGATTTTGAAGCAATTTTTGCAATCCTTTTGTCTTCCGTGTTGTTTAACTTGTTCTTTTACAATAGGCATATAGTCATATATGTGTTCTTAATGGGGGTAAGGATAACTTCTCTCAGGAGGATAGGATATGGTGTATTTCATTTAATTTTGGAATTATAAGTTATAAAATTCTTTTAGATCTTCTCTATATTTCTCCACAACTCTCTAGAGATATTGCATCCCCAAAATTTGCATCCATATACAATAACATGAGTTATAACAGTCTCAAAGATCAATATTTTTTTATTACATATATAAAGATCCATTGATTTACAATTGTTTTCAAGCCCGTAATAATCTCTCCACCCTCCATTTTTTCTTTTCTCGATGCTATAATTTATTTTAGTCTTGTGTTTGAATATCGATTACGAGATATTTGTATTAAGGAACTTCCTCCAAATTGTTGTTTTCATATACAAAAGTATTGTAGGTGATCTTATTGGATTTAATTATCATCACTTTTGTTTTTTTAGTATTATAGTCATGGCCATATTGGACCATAAATCCTTGAGGATTCTTACTTGCTTGCCAATATTTTGTGGACTTCTTTACATTATAACAATATCATAAACATAAAGAAGAAAAAATATGACTAAACAAAAGATAGTTGGAATAACACAAGATACTTCTTGCAAACAATATTCTAACTTGTCAATATATATATGCCAAAAAGGGTAAGGGACAAGGGACAACATTGCTTGACTACAATATTCTCATTAATTTATTTTGAACAACCTTCAATGTTCAGAATAACATTCTCATACAATCTTATTACAACAACCCTCAACTTGAAAGGAACTTTTATTTCTTTCATCATATCCCAAATGTTGGTCCTGGGTATTGTGTCAAAATCTCTTCTGAAGTCAACAAAAGAACACAGGAGATTGGTTTCATTATTTTGGAACTCCTCTATAGTGATCTTAAGTGTAACATGGTTGTCCACTGTTGAATGATATCTCCTAAATATAGTCTGGTCTTTAGCTATTTTTCATGGCTTTCTAGCCATAGGCTAATCTTCTTTTCCAAAATAATTCTGTACAACTTGGCTAAAATGTGGTTAATCGTAATGGTCCTATAATTAGAGGAAATTTTTTTATCCTCACCTTTAAAAATAGGTACAATAAGGATTTGTGTCAAGGGTTTATGGAATCCCTACAAAATCTTTAAAATGAAGAGCTTGTGTATGTGAGGGATGAGGATAACCCCTCTAATTTTATAAATTATATATTGGTAGCCTCCAATGTCCTTAGCTTAGCGATTTCCGATTCACTTAACCACGAATTAGAATTCTTCTCTACAACTTATTAGGATCAAGCTTAGATAGGCGTAAAGGACACACTTGCTTTCTATTCATATAGTACATATTTTCCTTTTAATTAAGTATTTGTATGTGTCTATATTATTGAGTTTTAAGGACTCGTTAGAAGAATCCCTAATGAATTTCCTAGCAATTTTACATTTGTTATCATACCAAGGGTTGGTTGTTGTATTATTATTTTTATATAACATCTTGAAAGAAAACTTGTTAATGTAAGTGGAAAGGGTTGTTGTAAAATTATGATAGAGGTCTGTGATGTTCGCCTTATAAGTTAGATATTTAATTAGGTATTTAAATCCTTTAAGAAAATATCAACTTTACTTTTTTTAAAAGTAGGTGCTTGTGATTATAAAAATTTTCTTCGATGGGGATTTTCTACATGGAAAAGCGTAGAGTTAGGGTTAAAGTTATATGACTGGAATCAGGTGCATGGTTGTTGAAAAGGTCAAAAGTTACTATTTGGTTGGATACAAGGAAATTAGATATCATATAATCCAAGATACTCCTTACTAATTGCTTGGATACGAGGATATCATATATCACATAATGCACAACACTAGTACCTAGTCCATGAAGACAAATCAACTAGTTGGTGTTTTCCCACTTCATTACACCATTACAAATTATTAGGTCTTGAGAACCATAGAGCTTCACTAGCTCGACACCAAACAAATTCTAACTTAGGTCTTCAAAGTTTCTTTTGTACTCATTAGCTAAAATACAGCCCTAATCTAGCCATAAAGGATTAGCGTTGGAATTATTTTTTAAAAGAATAGCTTGGTTAGTTGTATTTCTATAATAATTTCAAGGAGGATATTTCCTTTACCTTCATTTATGAGCGTATAATAGCTTGTTGTAGGGTATTATAGGGACAATTTTTATCTATAATATTTTTTTTATAAAAGGTAGAATTAATAGGTGGGAAATAACAAATTTCTATTTAAATATTCTTCGCATTGATGTGTGATATTTGTATCCAAATGTATTGATTGATAGGGTTTATCTTATGTATTGATTGATAGGGTTTATCTTATGAAGACAAATAAACTAGTTGGTGTTTTCCCACTTCATTACACCATTACAAATTATTAGGTCTTGAGAACCATAGAGCTTCACTAGCTCGACACCAAACAAATTCTCACTTAGGTCTTCAAAGTTTCTTTTGTACTCATTAGCTAAAATACAACCCTAATCTAGCCATAAAGGATTAGCGTTGGAATTGTTTTTTAAAAGAATAGCTTGGTTAGTTGTATTTCTATAATAATTTCAAGGAGGATATTTCATTTACCTTCATTTATGAGCATATAATAGCTTGTTGTAGGGTATTATAAGGACAATTTTTATCTATAATAATTTTTTTATAAAAGGTAGAATTAATAGGTGGGAAATAACAAATTTCTATTTAAATATTCTTCGCATTGATGTGTGATATTTGTATCCAAATGTATTGACTGATAGGGTTTATCTTATGAAGTTGAATGTGAGAAGAAATGTTATTTTCTATATAAGAGACTATGCCTCCAATCCCTCTACTATAAAATTTATTGTTCCATGTGGACCATAAGATTCTATGTTAGGGACCTTAGACTCTTCATTCTCCCATGTTTCAATTAGAAAATTAGTATCGATATCACTTGGGATCCAACTTAACATTGGACCTTTGCAACATGGAAATCCATAGCAGTTCCAAAAAAGTATCGGAGTGTCCCAAATTCCTATTTATTATTATCAATTTGGTGTCTATCCCTAATGCCCATTTTTATTTTTTCCTCACTTATTTTACCTTTTGAATTTTCTTCCTTGTTTAGTTTGGTCTTCTAGAATGAAGTCTTCAATTTTAAATATTCCAAACCCTTTTAAGTTTTGAGCGAGTATGCAATATTTATTATAATTATAACATACTTTGACACCGATCAACCTTCTTAATTATTTGTCCTATCTTCTTTGCTAACTATGAGGTAAGTTATTTCAAATTATGATTTATTTTTTAGCTCTTCTTTTGCTATGGCTAGCATGTCCTTATTTTTCTATTCTTTTATACCAAAAATGATGAGATTCAAGGTTCTTTTGTTATTCCCATAATCCAAATCAATTAGCTTATTCTTTCCTCTTTTTATGGGTTTGATATCCAATTTATTTTTGAGACTACTTATGGCCAAATTGTTAGTTAGTTTTTCTTCTAGTTCTTTAATCCTACATCTTATCTCTTAGGTTGAGATTTTCTCCAACCTCCCCTTCTTAAGTTTATTGTTTTAGTTTTTGCATTTATTATACTCTATTCTCCATTTAATATAGAACCCTAATATTCTATCCTTTATGCTATTCCCCTTATATATAATACCTATCTTAATAGTTTCTTCCAAATGATCAAAATTATATTTTTATACTTATTCATTCCCCTTACTAAAATTAATTCAAGTTATATATATATATATATATATAGTTTTTGCACTTGTTGTACTCTAATCTCCATTTAATCTAGAACCTTAATATTCTATTCTTTATCTATATCTGCTTCTTATCTTCTTTTATATATATATATATATATATATATATATATATATATATATATATATATATATATATATTAATAGCTTGTTCCAAATTATCAAAATTATATTTTTATAATTAGAAATTTCCTTATTAAAATTGATTTAAGTTATGAGATAGGTGATATTATGAGTTGACTTTCTAAATTAATTATTATTATATTAGTTTTAATTATTATAATAATAAAATTTATAAAAATATTAATTTTAATTAAAATTTAATTTTAGGTAATGTAATCTTATCTTCTAAAATCTCAATTATATATAAAACACCTATCTTAATAGCTTGTTCCAAATGATCAAAACTATATTTTTATAATTAGTAATTCCCCTTATTAAAATTGATTTAAGTTATGAGATAGGTGATATTATGAGTTGACTTTGTAAATTAGTTATTATTATATTAGTTTTAATTATTATAATAATAAAATTTATTGTTCATTTACATGCAGACAGAGTAATTTCTTATAATTAATAAAAAAAAAATCAAAAGGAAAAAATTGCAACCATCAAAATTCAATCGTGTTGCCCACGGCTTGAAATCGTACAGAAAGCAAAATAGTCCGTCCTGGCTAGTCGAAGTATCGGATAACCGAGGATGCGCATATTGTGCGGCAAAAACAAATAACAGAAGGCAAGGCCAGTTGACTCCTGCGCGCCTTTGAAAATGGACGCCAGTTGACTCCAACGCGCCTTTGACAAGGATGGACTCCTACTATAAGGGTTGCATGACAGTTGTTGTGATTGTGATTGCAGTTGTACAGGTGCAATGGCAAATTTGTCTGCGGTTATCACTCAAGCGTACTGTCTTTTTGGTGCACTCATGGCAACCTGAATCCTTCCCTATTTCTCATCTCAGATAGAAGCTTCGGTGGATCGAAGAAGAAATTATGCAGGCACAGTTGACTTATTTCTCTCTCTCATTACTCAGCTAATATTAAACCCTATAAATTTTGTTAGCGTAGGTTGCTGCAGACAAAGAAGCTGCCAACGCCGGTAGAGTCCTGTTATACATAACGCCCTAATGGGAGAGGGAGGGCTTGTTAGAGATGCAAGGGGCGGGGTTGCTAGGGATGCAGGAAGGCTCGTGGCCGCTCCTTTTCTGGTGAAGACGTATCGTTTAGTGGATGATCCCTCCACGGACCACATCGTTTCCTGGGGAGACAATCACAACACCTTTGTGGTATGGCGCCCAAAAGAGTTCTCAGCGTCTGTACTGCCAAGTTATTTCAACCACACCAATTTCTCCAGCTTTGTTCGGCAGCTCAATACTTATGTAAGAATTCTTTGTTTTTAAAGATGTTCTACCTATTTTTCTAATGTAAAATTAGGTTAACGAAGAGAAGAATGTGGGTCTGTTAATGTACTTAAACGGGTTTTGGTGATGTAGGGATTTCGAAAGATAGTACGGGGGCGTTGCGAATTCGCGAATGAGTTATTCAGGAAGGGCCAGAAGCATCTCCTCTCTCATATCCAGAGAAGAAAACCCTCTGCGTCCCCCGCGCAGATGGATTATGGTAACTACTCATTATTCCCACCTATTTTGTCGACACAACACTCAGACGTTTCGATAGAGGCCCCTTCTCTGTCCGAGGAGAATGAGACATTAAGAAGAAATAATTCGTTGCTCCTATCGGAGATTTCCCGCCTGAAGAATATATGCAGCAGGGACATCACGCTGTTTATTCTGCAGAATACCATTGATCCTCCCGTGGTCGACAAGGACAGAAAAATCCACAACGCTGGTCCTTGTAGTTCCATGAAAGACGTTGCGAAGGAGATCAGTATGAGTCCGCCAAAACTGTTTGGAGTCCCTCTCTATTAGGCGCCTTCTTACAGAAGTAACAGAGATTAATAGGGCTTCAGAGGGCTTCGTTGATATTTGAGGTCATGTGTCGAACTCTATAGCTTCCACATTATTGAAAAGCCATTTACAATAAGTAGGTTTTCTGTTTGATTTTCCTTGTTTATAATAATAAGATCATTTCTGTGAGATTTGTAAAAAAATTATGCGTGGATTGTGCAAAAACGAAGACGTCGCAGTATATTAATATAGATAACATAAATTTATATACATCTCTAATCAAATAATAATAACTTCTCAGATTTTATTGAAATTGTTTGGGTTTTAATCAATTTTCCTGGCTTTTGTTTGATCCAATCCTATCTCTCGGACATGTGAATTGGACGTGTACTGTGGTTAGTCCTACCGACATGATAAAACTGTCAAATTAATTTCCAATTGGAGATTTTGAATAAACTGGCAGGCCGCGTCAAAATTGTTCTGGTGGATCTTCCCACAGCACCGATTGCATCTTAAAATAAAGCTGCCCATCCCATGTCAAAATAGAGGTGCCCACAAATCTATATAATAATCGAACTTCATTATAAATTTAAACTATGTTTGACCTTCTAAACTTGATTTCTTTTCTCTTTCTTAAAAATTCTTTAAGCCATTATATCTAACAAATTACTACCAAATCAAACTGTGTATACAGCTATTGACAATGAGCATAATTAATCACCTTTTAATCTAAAATTCTAATCTGATGGCTAACAATTAAAGATGTTGGCATATTCTTAGTTGTCCTCCCAAATCAGTGAATATTTCCTCTTCATAACTTCCTTGTATTTTTGAATGCATCCGTTAACCTATTTACCTTTTAACATTTACCTAATCATATTAAGAAATTATTGTAGCACTATATGATTGCCAAGTTTAAATGATTAAACTTTGGATTTACCACGCTGACTGTTCTGCTAGTATATATGTGAGTAATTGATTTTTCTACTCTTCTAGAAATTCCTTGACCCATTATATCTAACAAATCATTTCCATAAATATATGTCAATGTATCTATTGTATTGTATTGTATCTTAAAGATTTTATGAAAGATATTTCCTTTTTTGGGTTTATATGATTGTTTACTTTTTGGGTTTATACGATTGTTTAAGCTTGGGATATTTGCTCAAAATCTGGTTAGAAATTGTTAGATTGGTAGATTTGAGTGATTACTCTGTATAATCCTAGTCCTCCAAGGGTTTTTCACCACGTTGAATCCATTTGTACATTCAAAAATGGATTTTGAACAATAAAAAAAAGTGATTCCTATAAATTTATATCACCAAATTGGGCCAAAAAAAACATTTCCTAGAAGAGCTAGACAACACCTATTGTTTACTCAAAGGAAAATTTTAAGTAAAGGTTTTCACATCAGCATAGGGCATGACAAATCTGAAGTTAGGTTATGACAAATCTGAAGTTAAAACTTATTTACACAATTATGAGTTACCAAACTCAAAAGTTAGATATCATCAATAATATGCTTATGTATATGGTTTAGATGAATTTGATCTTTTAAAATTTATTAAATATTATTTTTTAATTTAAAAAAAATAGATACTTTTGAAGCTAAATAAGGATTAAGATGAATTCTGATAAAATAATAATGTTGAAGGATGAAGACAATGAATACTAAGAAAATAATAGTATTCTTAAGATAGATTAAGTAAGTGACCAATCTCAATATGTTTTCGTCATCCTATCAAAAGGGTCATTCCAACTTTATATGATACATATAATTCATTTTGATTTTCATGCATGGTATATAACAATGCACTCTAATCCTCGTGGGTTAGCTTTAATGGTTGGGAGTTGCGGTTTACAAACAAGATTTCAGGAGGTCAAGTCAAGACATATATATTATAGATATTGTTTGTTGCACTTAAGGCCCAGGATGTGTATTCCATCAAATAAAACAAAATATAGGACTTCATTTTATGATATGTATTTTTAAATTGGTTTGGGTTGTTTTATTGTTAAAGTCACTTCACTTTAGTTTATTCTTTTTTCAATTAAAGTTTTAAATCATTTTTCATGTGTCATCATTGAAATGTATTTTTTTCTTTTCTCTAAATCAATTTTTTTAACATCATAATTGAAATCAATATACTCTATTGTTTTGTTTTATATCATTGTTGAAATCAATGTATGTACGCAATGCATGATATTATATTCTTTATTCATTTCCATGGTTAGAACATATCAATAGTGTAAACCTCTACCACTTAAATATTGTGACTTTCTTCATTTTGATAACCCATTAAAGCATAATTATATATTTTAAGAGGATTTTCATCCTCCTAATATTGAATTTTTATCTTAATAATATCTTTACCCCAATTTACTTTTTGTTATTTTACATTTGAAACAATTAGAAAATGGAAGATATGATATGATCTTATGGTGATTAAAAAGAAAAACATGGTTTAGTTAAACAAAAAATAGGATTGAGTGAATAAAAAATATTAATTTATGGAAATTGAAGTAATTATAATTATAAATGAATGAAGATGGGACTACTTTTGTCATAGGGTGAGTGTAATAAGTTGGTGGATGGTAAAGTGGCAAAGGGGTGAGGAGGAACATGCACCTGCAGGAATGCTTGCACATTTCCAATAACTCTCACACATTCTTGATGTGACAGGTTCGGAAAACCACAAACCTCCACTCAAAGAGCCAACACGTTTCCAAGAATGCATTCATGTTTAAGAACACATGAGCATTCTTGAAAATTCATGTGCATTCCTAGGAACATGTGTGCCTTCATGGGAATGTGTGTGCGTTATTAAGAATGCACATATGTTATTAAGAACATGTTCCTAAGAATGTGTGTGCATTACTAGGAACACATGCATGTTCGTATTGAGCATTTCTTAAGGGCCTACAAGCACGATATGTGGTCATTCAGACCACACTCTACTTCACGTTTTTTATTTCAATGAACGAATTTGAAGGGGAAAAAAACCAACCATCTACAAGATATGAACACCATCTCCAACTCGATCTAGGTATGTTTGATTTCCCTTATTTTCCTCCCACTCTAGTAATTTTTAATGTTGACAATGGCTCTTGAATATAGAACAAACTCCTTCTATGTGCATATGGTAATGGATGTGCTTCTCCATGACTTGATTGTCCATCTTCCATTTGTAACCGTGAAAAAATGGAAATCTCCAATTTGGCCTTCAATGCCCAACAAACGAATCAACAATAATAATAATATGTTGAACTGGTCTAATCAACTCAACATGGATCTTCTTCTCTCCTTGATTGTTTGATCTCTTTCTGAATGTATGGAATATTGAATTTGTATATTACTACAATGTAATATTGATTTATTTTCTTTTCTTTCACAACATGGCCCATTTGGATAAACTAATGAACCTCAAAATGCCTTCCATCTTCATAAGGCCTTGGGAATCCTCAAGGTTTGGTTTCTTTACAAATTTTGTTTTTTTTGGGTTTAAGTACCTCTTCAATTTGATTTCTATGTTTCATCTAAAGTAAAATTCAATATGATAGTAATATATTTTCCTTGCATGTTAAGTCAATTTTCATAAATGTGTGCTAAAAATATTTAAGATAATTATATGGTATTTCTTGATGAACTTCATGTATAAATTTGAAATATCATGAGAGCCCCTAATTTCAATGATGTTTACTTGGTTTAGGCCATGCACAAACCTTCTTGGTATACAAAAACTGAAGGTACATGAATTCATTTTTAAATAACTCATGCTTCTTCGAATTAATTCATAACTCCTCTTTAACCAAGGTCTCAAACATCAATGTTAGATGTTCTAGGTGCTCATATTTTCTCTCAATCAAAATATCATCTAGACACATAGTCGTAAACTTACAATTGTATAATAGCAACAACATTATCATAAATTGCATTATTGTACCATGATTGTACTTGGCACACTAGTGATCCTAGATGACATAACTAACTACTTTTAGTCATTTTGTATTGAATGCAATTTTCCATTCACCACCTTCTTTAATTCTAGTTTAATGATATGAACTCTTCACATTCATGTCAAAAATATATTTGGTGCCACACAAATTTTCCAGCAATTTATCCATACTCTGTAAAGGAAATCTATTTACGGATGTGATATTATTCAATTCTAAAATATATATACACATTCTACAATAACCACCACTCTATTGTGTAATCAATATTGAAACCATACACTTTCTCATATTTTCCTTGATCAATATACCTTTGACAAAAACTATGATACCTATCAATTAAACTTTACTCTCTTCATCAAACTCATCTTATACACAACTTGCTTAGAACATCATGCCCATAATCAAGTCTTTTTCATGCACAATTCTCCTCTTAGGTGACAAGCCATTGGAATTGTTGTTTTGCACAATTTCTACATACTCTTTTAGAAAATATTCTCCTAAAAAATTGTATGCTTCCAAGAGATTTCAACTTCATCATTGTGTTGTATCCCTCGCTCAACTCTTCTCCAAACAACATCATAATGTTCCTTCATTTATTTCACCATTCTTAGGAACTTTGAAAACTCTAGAAACACTTATCTATGGTCTCCATCCTTCAATGGAAATAATTGCATCATTTCATCATCCTTCTTGATGGTATAAGAATTTTTTCTTGTATCATATATTCTTCATCTGTCAAACTGTCATAGTTTTCAAAATATAAAATGGAAATATATTATGAATATAAAATAATGTATGCATGTGCGCATTATTATTTTATCATTTTCTAAATTTCTTAAATTATTTGTTTGCATTTTTTTAAAATTTTCTATTTTAATTAAAAAAATTGACCTAATTTGTATGAAATCCCTTATTAAATTGTAGCAGATATTATTAATATGGAACCCAAAGACAATGAAAAACCCACATAAGAAAACGAAGTTGTAGAAAGGAAAACCTATTACAAGTTCCTAAGAACAATTAACTAGTAGTTCTTAATACAAGGCTAGGATGTTGAAGTATTACAAGAATGGACTCAATAAAAAACAAGTTAGAGACATGAATGTTTCAAAAAAATATTTGATGTCTCTATTTATTGATCCTACATCTAGATTACAACCACATGTGAACAAGATACATATTTGTATGGACTTGTGCATCCACCCACAATTTATTCATAACTGGATGGATAGATGGTTCATGGTATTTGATTAACCTCCCTGTAAGAACAAGGAGGTTCCATTATATTTATTGAGGAAATTATGGGAGGAATTTATTTTGGGTCACCATGTGAACTACTTCGACATTAGTGATTTCTAGGGGGTGGGTCGATGGTCTACAGAAGATAGAGAGAGTGTTAGGTGTGACCCTATGTTAGGTCATCATCCTCTTAGGTGAAGGCCTAGCCCCCTTCCCAACATCCTCCAATTGTATAGGTCATCTAACATGCACACATATATTTATCATCATTGACTTGGATTCTAGTGAAACATGGAATTTTGTTTGCACTATCTTGGTAGGAGGTGCCTATTTGTGATGTTGGAAGAGGGATCATACCTTCAACCCCTACATAAGAGTGCAATGAGGAGAGGGAACATGGACATAGTAGTCATTCAAGTGGGCCTTATAAATTCTTGATATGAGAGAATACTTGCTATGGGACGATGGAGGCCAAAGAACATCATTTCTTCATGGAGGAGGTAAGTATATTAATCACATCTATGTTCTTCATCGTTATATACTTATATAATATTATGTGTATTTATTTTGATATATTATACATGATGTTTTCAAGTTATACACCCCTATAGAAGACCCTCTATGTTGATATATGCATCAATGTCTATTTCAATGATCGATGCAACAATAGAGACAACATGTTCATTCAATATACTCCATACACATGTATGTGTCACATTTGATAAATTCACCATAGTGGTTTCTTTATTTTCTAGCATCCTCAAATATAATGTTCTTGTGTTTCTACAAGTTGTAGTACCACATGGTGATGAACGATGTCCACCTAGAATGTACAATACACCACCTTCAAAGGTATCATGTGTTGAGTTAAATCTCATTTAAATCTCAATTTTTTTGTATTTATGTTGTTCAAATTTACAATTTGGCACTAATAACAATATTATCAATATGTATGTAGGTTGTTGATCTTTTCTTGAGTTTTAGCAATAGTTCAATCCTTAGACACCCTGCCACGGATTTTGGTTACATTTTTCCATGCCAAGGGTTATACCATCCCTTGTACAACCCGTCGAGGCTCATCACTATTCACCCCCATGAAATTTCATATTCCATGCATCTCCAGTGGCTGCACTCGTAGGCCATCTCCATGCACTACCTCTTCCATTGCATCCATCTGTAGTGGATGCACCCATATGCCACCCACCCCCACCACCATTTCCATATTTTCCATCCACCGAGGTTGCCACAGTAGATGTTTCCTCGGAGCAAGTTGTATCGCCGAGAACTCCACTTGCCAGTGAATCTCCATCATTTCCTGAGTTATTTACGATGAGATAATGTGTTGATGATTAATATTTATGTATCATTAATGGGATTTATGTTATACATATTTGTTTACATTTCATGATTTGGTAATTGTAACTAACACAAGGTGGTATCACTGAGAGATTAGGGTCATGGAAGAGGGTAACACCCTCACGATTGTCAGCATCATTTGCAATGAGTTATCTTATGTTGAATTAAAAAATATCATTTTGTAAGTCTTTTAATTCATTGTGGAAGAAAACTTCTAAGAATGTTGTTTCGTTTTCAATTCTTTGGATCGATGAACCATACCCAGGTGAAAAACTACTCAAGGTGCTTCTTTGAGTAAGAGAATAAATATTGATTTTTGGGACGCTCTTGAGGGTGGCGCGGGTGGTAGTTGTCAATGAGAAAACAATGACTACCATTTTTTATCTAGGCCACCATATGGAAGTTGTTTATGTTAGGGAACTTGTTGTCATTTTGTGTATTAGGAACAATGTGTTATTTTGTAAAAAATGTACACTTTAGAGGATATTTAATATATATATAAACACATTTCATGTCACATTTTTTATGAATTTCGTTATTTGTTTACTTTATGTTTATGAATGTATGAATTTCAAAGTGTTTCTATTTGCACTCTTTTCTTCTATATATTAAATTGCAAGAAATAAATCTAATCTAAATGGATTTAAGGAAATTTATTCTCAAATGATAACTCTCAAAAATAGTAAATAGAAACAACTTTGTATCTCTATTCCTCTAAGAAATATTTCCACATAAAAATATAGCTACAAGGATATTCCTATGAATCAAAGATTTACACTATTATATAAAGGGAGAAATCTACATGAACATCACAAGCACTTTTATATTTGATTCATACTTTTTTACAACAATAATTCTACAACAATTAATGCAGTAAATGAAAAAATATCTATTACAAAAAATAAAAGAAACAAATTAATAAAGCACATACAACTATTCATTAAAGATAAAAAATTAATTAATTTACTCAATATCATAAGATAACTTGATAGAATCAAAATCCTTACTAGATACATAAGGCATCAAACTAACAACAAAATAATCTATGATTTGAAATCAATTCACACAAAAATATTCAACAAAACTTTCCTTAACTCTAGAAAGAGTTTATGAATTAGTCTTTGAAGTAATTCTTAGTACAATTCATCACCACTCCCATGGCTTTCCTTTCCTTTCCATGTCTATCCTTGACTTGCCTTGCATTTCCTTTCCTTTCCTTGACTTTTCATGCAATGAATTTCCTTATCATGCCTTGCAATATTCAACAAAACTTTCCTTAACTATAGAAAGAGTTTACGAATTAGTATTTGAATTAATTCCCAGAACAATGCATCACCACTCCCATTCCTTTCCTTTCCTTTCCATGTATATCCTTTCCTTGCCTTGCATTTCCTTTGATTTCCTTGACTTTGCATGCAATGATTTTCTTTGTCATGCCTTGCCTTTCCTTGCCATGCCTCTCATTTCCTTATCTTGCCTTGCATTGTCTTGCTTTTCCTTTCCATTCCTTTCCTTGCCTTTCCTTGAAAATTATATCCTTTCCTTGCCTTGACTTGCCTTGAATTTTCATGACATGCCTTAACTTTCCATGCCATATCATGAGATGCCTTGTATTACCTTGCCTTGAATTACCTTTCCTTGCCTTCCATTTCCTTCCCTTTCCTTTTTCTTTCCATTCCATGCCTTGCCTTTCCATGCCTTGCCTTTCCATGCCATGCCCCTCCTTTCCTTGAGTTTCCATGCCATTGCTTGCATTTCCATGCCTTTCATTACCTTATCATGCCTTGCATTGCCCTGCCTTTCATTTCCATACCTAGATCTAGACTTATACCTGGACCTTTCCATTCCATGCCTTGCCTTTCATTTCCTTACCATATCTATCCTTGACTATCCATGTCATGTCTTTCCTTTCATTTCCTTTCATTTCCATGCCTTTCCCTTCCATGTCTTGACATGTCTAGACTTTCCTTGTCTTTCATTTCCTTGTCTTTCCTTGACTTGACATATCATGTCTTTCGTTTCCATTCCTTGTCTTACCTTTCCATGCCTTTCATTACTTTTCAATACCTTTCCTTTCCATGCCTTTCCACATCTAGCATTGTCTTTCCTTGCGTTGCCTTGAATTTCCATGCCATGCCTTGTATTTCCTTTTCTTGAATTTATTTTCCATGACTTGTCTTGTTGTGCCTTTCCTTGCCATGCCATGCCATTCCTTACATTTCCTTTCCATTTTGAGCCTTGTATTGCATTTCCTTTCCTTTCCTTGAATTTCCATTCCTTTCCTTCACATGCCTTACATTGCCTTCCCTTCCCTTTCCTTTCCATGTCTATTATTTCCTTTCCTTTTGATTGTGTTTCAATTCCTTATCTTTCCTTGACATGCCTTGACTTTCCATGCCATCCCATTCCATTCATTTCATTTCCATGTCATACCATGCCTTTCCTTTACATGACATGCCATTTCTTTCCTTAACTTCTCATGCCATGCCTTTCATTTCCATGCCTTTTCTTTCCTGTCCATGCCTTGCATTACCTTTTCTTTCCCTACCATACTTAGAACTAGACCTAGACCTAGACCTTGCCTTTCCATGCCTTTACTATCCTTTCCTTGACTTTCCATGTCATGCCTTGAATTTACATGTCTTTCCTTTCCTTTCCATGCATTTCATTTCCTTTCCTTTCATTTCCATAGCTAGACATACATCTAGACCTAGACCTTTCCTTGACATGCCTTGTCTTGCCTTACCTTCCCATGTTTAGGATTTCCTAGCCTTGTTGTGTCTTTCCTTTCCTTTTCTTTCCATGCCATGTCTCTCCTTTCTGTGACTTTCCATGTCTATAATTTCCCTTCCTTTCCTTTCATTTCCTTACCTTTCCTTACCATACATAGACCTGAACCTATACCTACACCTTTCCTTGCCTTCCCTTGCCTTTCCTTTCCTTTCCAAGTACAAACTTAGAATATAATTTGCATAAAAAATGTACTTGTTTTCATTCAGAAGTTTGATGTAAATCATAAACCATGTGTCCATCCAATTATCAATAAATTATTGATAAATGCACAATTCATGCAAATACATTAGTTGCTAGAAAGAATTTGTTCACTAGTTTTAGGATTAATAAACATCTGCGTGATCTTAGCTTTTTAAAAAATATTTCACTTCTTTATTACTTAAATGAATTTTATAATTCTCATAAATATGAGCCTTATAATTGGTCATATTAGTCAACTTTCATTTTTCATAGCCAATTCTTTCCTTGACATTTCATGCCATGCCTTGTCTTTCCTTTCCTTTCCTCACCTTTCCTTGCTATGCCTTTCCCTGCATTTCCTTGTCATTCATTTCCATGCCTTGCCTTGCCATGTCCAACCTTTCCTAGCATTTTCATGTATATCCTTGGATTTCCTTGCCAAACCATGCCTTGTCTTTTTGTTCCTTGTCTTTTCTTAACATGTCTCGCATTGCCTTGAATTTACTTGCCTTTAATTGGCTTGAATTATCTTGCCTTCCCTTTTCTTGCATTATATTGCCTCACGTTGCCTTGAATTTCCTTACCTTGCATTTCCTTCTCTTGCATTGCATCGCATTGCCTTGTATTGGCTTTCCTTTCCTTGTGTTTCCTTTCCTTTCCTGTCATTTCCATGCCATGCCTTAAGTTCCCATGCCTTGGCTTGTATTTGCATTCCTTTCCTTTCCTTGCCTTTCCTTTTGATACCTATACCTAGACCTAGAACTAGATTTAGACCCTAGATTTCCATGTCTTTCCTTTCCTTTCCTTGTCATGTAAAGACTTGATTATCCTTGCCATGTATTTCCTTTCCTTTCCTTTCATTTCCATACCTTGACTTGTCATTCCACACCTTGCCTTTCCATGTCTATCATATCCTTTCCTTGCCATCTCTATCCTTTCCTTTCATTGCATTGCCTCGACTTTCCATGCCATGATTTTACTTTTCATGCCATGTGTTTACCTTATTTTCCTTTCCTTTCCATGCATTTCCATGTTTATCCTTTCCTTTCCTTGAATTTCCATGCTATACCTTTCCTTTCCATGTCATTCCTTCCCTTCCCATGCCTTTCCTTTCCTTTCCATGCCTCAAATTTCCTTCTCTTTCCTTGTGATGCCTTGCATTGTCTTCCTTTGTATTTCCATGCCTACACCTATACCTTACCATTCCTTGCATTTCCTTTCCATGCCTTGCCTTTCCTTGAAACTTGGTTGGGACATTATGCCCCAAGACCAAATTGCCACATGTCCTTGAAGGACTTGAGGAGGCGAGTCACAACTCATGATAAAAGTCTAACTAGGGATCAAATTGATGAATCATCAGTTGCATTGAACTCAAGGAACCATATTACAACTATGGGTACCTCTCCACTCTCATTATGTTTCCTCAAAAACTGCTTGTTGGAGGATCTCAAGAACTAGGGTTTTACTTAGTGAGGTGTAGGGCAATTTATGAACGAGTGGTTGATTTTGAATAACATTGTGCCTTGCGATTATGGGTAGTGTGGTCACATGAGCCTTATCCAAGTAGACATGCAGGAGATCACAAATATTCATTATGTTATTGGGTTTGGATTTTATGCGCCCAAACAAAATTGCCAACATGTCCCTGAATGGCTTGAGAATTCGAGTTGCAAATCGCAATAGAGCTCTAATCGGGCCTTAGATTGACGAACCATTGATTTCAATGGACTTGGGGAATCGGGTTAAAATTAGGGGGAAACCTCCACTGTCTTTCCATTTCCTATAAAAAAGTTGGTTGGAGAATCTCAGGAACTAGGATTTTGCTAACTGAGGCACAGTGCAATTTCTGAACAAGTGGTTGATTTTGAAGAACATTGTGTTGAGATATTGTGGGTAGCATGGTGACATGAGCCTTGCTGAAAACACGTGTGGGAGCTTACAGAAATCCATTATACCAATCGTTTTGGATTTTATTCCCCCAGACCGAATTTCCAACATGTCCTTGAATGACTTGAGGAGGCGAGTTGCAACTTGCGATAAAAATCTAACTATGTGATGCAGGAGCATCGCCATTAACAATTAAAGAGGCCGAGTGGAGGAAAACTTAGCACCCTCCGTGCACTTTTCATATCAATTTTGATCCCAAGGAGAGCACGTCATTTATGTTTTTAAAGCATTGTAAATTAGATCTTTTAAATGTTTAGAGGAAAGAGCCATCACATAAGGTCACCGACAATTGTAATCATATTAATTATTTGTAGGGTTGTACAGTTTTCGAGCATAAACTCGTATCTAAATGTAATGGCCATTTATTCTAATATGCCTTAGTAGATAGGTGTTTTAAATTGTGATAGGATAACACTAAGACAATCGGAAGGAAGACTCAAGAATCCTCTATGTGTATAAATATATGTAATCGATGCCCAAATGAGGTTGTTGAATGTTATTGTTATCGCTGCTAGTTATTGTAGAGAGTTGCAGAGAGTTGTATGAGTCCATGCGCATAATTTGTTAAAGGAATGAAAGTAGAGAAGTTTGATTCCAAATGTATGTTGTTGTATTCATCTTAGTTAATTCAGTACATGTGATGTTTCTTTATGTTTTATGTGTTTTATTTTCTTGATTATTCTTTTCACAGTTAGATGTTTGAACTCTTAATGTTTTTATATGTTTCAATTATTTCTCTTATGATATTTTTGGTGCAAGGAGTGCATAGTGCCCGTAAGGAGTGCGAAGGTCGAGTCAAGATTGATTCAGAGGCTCAGAAGAGGTAGCATGAAACATTGCAGAGGAATTGCAAGGAGTGTGCAATCGCTCAGTGGAGAGAAGAATTTGAATAAGACCCATGTAGGATGTGTGTCGGGCCAACACTTAGTCTAAGTTTTGAAGAAATTTTAGAGAGGACGAGCGCAAGGAGTTCGTAGGGAGATTTTTTGGGAAAATCTCTAAGTCCAAAATTTTTTTGATTTCAAAGGATGCAAGAAGTGCGCCAGAGGTATGAGATACCTCAAGGAACAAAGATTAGGAAAGATAGTGGTCAAAATCCTTAAGGGGGAGGAAGCTTTATTTGTTTTAAAGGTCAAACAAATGAATCTGTGTGGGAGGATCCAAGATCTCTCGTCACTGTCAGATATGGATAAGCTGCACGAGGGTTAACCTTTGAATTGCTTTCGATTTTTATTATTAAGGAAATTTGGATTATAGAGAATGTAGGAATCAAGATCCCTGAAGGCTCAAAGGGAAAGCTAATCATGGTCGTCCACTTCCCAAGGATATTTTTCAGCAGATCGTCAAATCCAGAAGACCAGAAGTCTGGGAGAATAGAGGGAAGAAGTGCTTGATCCCTCGAGAGCCCCAAATTCTGGAGCCGACCTGAGTCGTCTATCAGAGGAGGACACGTACGAGTAGATCTGAAGGTATGGAGAGATAGTACTCTGAGGAAAAGGAGTGAAAGGTTTCTTGGAAGCAAGGACTTCCAAAGTCCTGAACCACATGATTCATCATATGCGTTGATCTGAGGGAGGACACGTGGAGGAAGGAGAGGTCCTTCGACATTTCACGTATTTTGGATATAAAAGGGTTTTAATTGTGTATACTCACATACACCTGAAGCCCGAAATAGATTTGGGCCATCCGTTTGAAAAAGTGTGGTGGTTGTTTATTTGAGTCCTTCACAATTCAGCTAGATTGGTTCTTCGGAGGATTGCAAGAGTTAGACATCCGGAACTCCCAAAGTCTGGAGTCGAGGAGTGAATTGTGACCCTTGGTCGATGAGAAGGCGTGGACCATTAATTTCTTGTTGTGTGTGTTCGATGTTCTAAAACTCTGACGAAACTATGGAATGAAAATTCAAAACCTGTGAATCTCGGAGCTGTGAAGTGAATTACCAACTGTCAATCTAGTGGGAGAATAAGAGTTGTCCAATCTTCTTCAGAGTTTGGAACTCTAGGAGCACAATATGTTGGAACGGGAAGACTTGTTGAAGTTGAATTCACAAAGTGAATTCCCACCGTAGATTGGAGAGGATGTTGTGAGTCGTCGATCCCTGTTGTGGTTCAGTGCTCCCTTAATTGGGTGATTCGTAAGGATTGGAATCCTATTCTATGGAGAATCTTGAAGTTGGATATCTCTTAAGTCTCGAATTATTTAGAGACTTGAGGTTTTTCCCATGGTTTTGGCCCACAGTTCCCGAGAAGGCTTTGTTAGTGCACGGGGACCCCCCGAGAAGCATATTTTCACATTCGGGAAGGACAATTTAGGAACTATGTAGTGGATTCAAGGGCTCAGAAAGAGCCTGTGAGTTGTTTCCTCTCTCGAAGTCAATCGATCCTAGACTAGGAGGTTATGCAGGCCCTGAAAGTGTGTGGGGATCTGCATCAACTAGTATGAGAGCCTGAGTTAAGCTCAGTGTGAAAGAAAGTTCAAAACTATGCCACCCAAAAGACACGAGGAGATACCTGTAGAAAATCCAACCATGGAATGGGAAATTAGGCAACTCTGTGAGAGATTGGATTCCATGGAGATAACACAGAGAAGAAAACCTGATGATGGTGACATCAACGAAGCCGAGAGTGAAGAATTGGAAGTAGAAGGAGATGCAGGAGAAGAAGCTACAAAGAAATGCTTGTTGAGAGCGGTTGTAAAAATGGGGGGCAAAGAAACAATAGAAGTCCCAATGTATGAAGGAAATTTGGATGTTGAGGAGATGCTGGATTGGATAACAGATTTAGACAAGTACTTCGATTATGAGGAGATCAATGATGAAAAGAAGGTGAATCATTTTGTTACCAGAATAAAGAGACATGTAGCGCTATGGTGGGATGAACTACAAGTCGAAAGAAAACACAAAGGTAAGAAAAAAATAAAAAATTGGGACATGATGGTATCTAAATTAAAAGCTAAGTTCATACCCAAATACTATCAGATCAATCTATTCAGGAGATTGCAAAAATTTAGACAAAAGGGCTTGTTAGTGAAATAATACTCTCAATAATTTTATAGATTGATCGGAGAAGGACATCGAGAGAGTGATGAAGAAAAATTTCCCAAGTACATTAATGGAATGAGATATGAAATCCAGGATGAAATCAACATGATGACTATGAGAACAATGGAAGAATCCTATCAGGTGGCACTGAAAGAAGAGGAGAAGGTGGACAAAAAATGCATCCAAGAAAATAGAGGAAAGAGTCCAAGCAGAGGTAAATGAACTGTTTGACAGAAGTTCCATAAACCCAGAAATGAAGGTGGAAAGTATCACGGTCAAAATGAAAGAGGAGGAAGTTCCCAAGGGGGAAAATATGGTGGAATAAACTCTTTTTCTAGAGGAAGAGGAAGTGACGAAGGAGGAGAAGTGAAATTATATTCCTGTGGAAAGACATGGAATATGTCTTGGGAATGTACTGAGAGTAAGAAAGAAGGATGTGGAGAAGATCATATTTTTGAAGCACAGAAGAAGAATGTTGAGGCAGAAGCAACAAAAGATGGGAAATCCCTCATGATGAGGAAGGTTCTCTTAAAACTAGAGAAATAAGAAAAAGAACTAGTTCATAGAAATAGTTTGTTCAGGACTGCTTGCAAAAACAATGACAGGGTATGCAAAGTAATCATAGATAGTTGCACAAATGATAATCTGGTATCCACGGAAATGGTGGAAAAGATGTAGCTGGAGAAAACTACACATCTGAACCCATACAAGGTATCATGGCTGCAGAAGGGACACCAAGTCATGGTAAGTTGACAATGCAATGTTGAATTTAAGATAGGAGGTTATAAGGATGATATTCGATGCAATGTCATACCTATGGATGTTTGTCATGTTTTGTTGGGAATACCATGGAAATATGACAGAAATTTCATACATGATGGGAGAAAAAATAAATACACCGTTGCGAAGAATGGTCGTACACATATGTTGCTTCCAGTGGAGGATAAGAGAGTAAAGGAAGAAGATATCTCAAGCATACTTCTCATGAGTAGGAAGGAACTCTTGAACGAAGTCAAGAAGGAATAAGAGATGCAATTTGTTGTAGTGAGAAATCCCAAAGTCATCCTTACAAGCACTTTTGTGCATGATCTACCTATAGAGATTCAGGAAATGTTGGATAATTTTGCTTATATCATGGTGGATGAGTTACCTCATCCTTTACCACCCATTAGGAGTATCAGTCAACACATTGACCTTATTCTAGGAGTGACTTTTCCAAATAAATCAGCATATAGGTTGACACCTTAAGAAAATGAAGAGGTCAAGAATCAAGTTTGGAATCTTTTGGATAATGGTTTAGTCAAATAAAGTTTGAGTCCATGCATAGTACCAATTGTGTTGAGTCCAAAGAAATATGGAGACCGAAGAATGTTCACAAATTCTAGAGCCATCACCAAGATCACCATAAGGTATAGATTCCCTTTACCGAGAATGGATGATTTGATGGATTGTTTGATTGGAGAAAATTATTTTTCTGATATAGAATTGAAAAGTGGCTATCATCATATAAGAATGAGAGAGGGAGATGAATGAAAGACAACATTCAAGATGAATGAAGGGTTGTATGAGTGGCTTGTCATGCCATTTGGCTTGACGAATTCCCCAAGAAAATTCATGATATTGATGAATGAAGAACTCAAATATTTCATTGGTAAGTTTGTAATTCTGTATTTGGATGATATTTTAGTTTTTAGCAAGACTGAAGGAGAGCATTTGAGGCACTTGAAATTGGTTTTGACGAGGTTGCAGTAGCATCAGATGCTCATAAATATGAAGAAATGTTCTTTCATGAAGATAGAACTCATATACTTGGTTTTTATGATCTCTTCAAATGAGTTGAAGATGGATCTAGAGAAGGTAAGAGAAATCAAATAATGGCTTGCTCCAAGTAGCATATTTGAGGTGAGAAGCTTCCATGGATTAGAATGCTTTTATAGAAAATTAATTAGGAATTTCAGTGGCATTTGGGAACCTATACTAGACACTATAAAGAAAAAGCATCGATATTTTAATTGGACAACAGAAGATGAAAAAAGCTTCAGAGTGTTGAAAGAGAAGATAACAAAACATATGATTATGGTTCTGCTAGATTTTAAGAAGACATTTCAAGTGAGATGTGATGCAAGTGGAGTAGATATTGTTGCATTCTTGAGCCAAGACAATAAGCATGTTTCTTATTTCAGTGATAATTTGAATGGCACTAAGATGTAATACTCAATGTATGACAAGGAGTTTTATGATGTGATACAAGCTCTTAAAAATGGAGGGACTATCTTATTCCAAAGAAGTTTGTCTTGTACAATGACAATCAAGCTTTACAATTCATAACCATACAAGAGAAATTGAACCAAAGACATGATAAATGGGTATAATTCATGCATAATTTTACTTTTTTTACTAAGCACATTAGTGGTAGCGCTAACAAGTTTACCGATACTTTGAGCAGGAGATGTCTGATTATGCAGGTATTTCAAGTGGAGACCTTAGGGTTTGAAGACCTTAAGGGAATGTGTCATGAAGATCCAAATTTTAACGAGGCTTATGAAGAATGGGAAAACCCTTTGCTAAGGGGCATAAGTCATTGGATAGAGTATTTAATCCAAGATGGATTTTTGTTCAATGGAAGCCAACTCTATATTCTGTAATGCTCAATGACAAACAACCTGTTGAAAGAAAAACACAGTAGAGAACTGGCTGGACATTTTGGCCATGATAATACTTATGCACAAATGAGTTCTTCGTACCATTGGCCAGGTATGAGGTCTGATGCGAAAAAATTTGTTGACAGATGTAGAGTCTTCCAATATGCAAAAGGGAAGCAACAAAACACTAGTCTATATCAACCATTGCCTATTCCAGACAGGTCGTGGGATGCCATAAGCATGGATTTTTTGTTGGGATTGCCAAGAACCCAGAGGGGGAGTGATTCCATATTTTTAATAGTTGACATATTTACAAAGATGGAACACTTCATACCATGCCATAAAACCAATGATTCTACTCACATAGATAATTTATTTTTCAAGGAGGTTGTGAGATTGCAGGGCTTGCCCAGAAGTATAGTCTGAAACAGAGATACCAAATTTGTGAGACACTTTTGGAGAACTCTATGGAAGAATATGGGGACAAATATTTTGTTTAGTTCGGCATAACACCCTTAGAAACACATACATACTAAAGTAGTAAATCAGAGTTTAAGGAATTTGGTAAGAAGTTTGGTCACCGAACATCACAATCAGTGGGAGCAAATTCTGCCCTAGGCAAAGTTTGCTTACAATGATTCTCTGAACCGAAGCAATAGAAAAAGTCCATTTCAAATAGTGTATAGAATGCATCCGAGAAGAATTTCAAAGTTGAGATATTTGAGACATGATGATTTCTGAAGTGCAAGAGCAACAAAATTTGTTGTAGACATGCATAAGCTTCATGATCAAATAGAGGGACAACTACAAGATAATAGTCATAAATATACGAGCCGAATTGATTAGAAAAGGAGAGAGGTTCATTTCAAAGTTTGAGATCAATTTTTATCACACCTGAGGAAAGAAAGTGTCCCAAGGGGAACATATAACAAATTAAATATGAAGAAAATAGGACCATGTAAAATCCTCTAAAAGTTTGTTTCCAATGCTTATGAGATTGAGCTGCCAGAAGATGTGAGAATATCACCCATATTCAATGTTGCAAACATGTACCCTTAAAGGATGAATGATAAAGAGGGGATAAATGATTATAATGAGATCCAGTGGGAAAACCAGATGCCCACATCAGAACATCCGCAGATGGAGAAAATTATAGATCAGAGGATTGGTAAGAAGACTAGGAGGAAAAGTTATTTTGAGTACCTGGTGAAGTGGAAAGATCACCCAACAGATGATGCTAGTTGGGTAACAAAACCTAATATTCAAAAGCATGGAAAAATAGTACAGGAGCTCATGGACAGGATCCCATGAATATTTTTTTCCATAGGAGTATGATGCAGGAGCATTGCCATCAACAATTAAAGATGTTGAGTGGAGGAAAACTCAACACCCAAGGAGAGTGTGTCATTTTTGTTTTGAAATCATTGTAAATTAAGGATTTTAAATGTTTTTAGGAAAGATCCATCACTTAAGTTTGTCGAAGATTGTAATCGTCTTAATTTATGTTCAGGGTTGTATAGTTTTCAAGTATCAAATTGTATCTGAATGTAATGGCCATTTATTATAATATGCCTTAGTAGATAGGTGTTTTAAATTGTGATAGGATAGAACTAAGATAGCCAAAAAAAAGGCTCGAGAAGCCTCTCTGTGTATAAATATATGTAATTGATGCCCCAATGAGGTTGATGAATGTTATTGTTATCGTTGCTAGTTATTGTAGAGAGTTGCAGAGAGTTGTATGAGTCCATGTACATAATTTGTTGAAGGAATACAAGCAAAGATGTTTGATTCCAAATGTATGTTGTTGTATTCATCTGAGTTAATTGAGTACATGTGATGTTTCTTTCACTTTTATGTTCCTTAGTATGATTTTCAAAGTTAGATGAGTGAACTGTTAATGTTATTATAAGTTTCAATTGTTTATCTTCTGAGATTTCTAGTTCAAGGAGTGCATAGTTCCTACAAGGAGTGCGAAGGCCGAGTCAATATTGACTCAAAATCTCATAAGAGGTAGCGTGAAATATGGTAGAGGAAGTGAAAGGAGTGCACATTATATTAGTGGAGAGAAGAGTTTGAAGAATACCCCTGCAGTGTGTGTTTCGGGCCAACACTTAGTCTAAGTGTTGAAGAAATCTTAGAGAGGATGAGCACAAGGAGTGCGTAGGGAGATTTTTTGGGAAAATATCTAAGTCCAAAATATTTTCAAAGTTAAAAGGATGCAAGGAGTGCACCAAAGGTTTTAGATACCTTAAGGAACAAAGCTGAGGAAGGATAGCAGTCAAAATATTTAAGGGGGAGGAATCTTTATTTGTTTTAAAGGTTGAACAGATAAATCTGTGAGGGAGGATCCAAGATCTCTCGTCACCAGTGGATATGGAGAAGTTGTGCAAGGGTTAACCTCTCAATTCCTTCGAAATTCGCTTATTGGGAATATTTGGATTATAGAGCATGGAGGAATCAGGATCTCGGAAGGCCTGAAGGTTGAGCTAATTGTGGTCGTCCACTTCCCAATGATACATGTCAGGAGATCGTTAAATACAAAAGACCAGGAGTCCAAGAAAATAGAGGGAAGAAGTGTTTGATCCCTCTAGAGCCTCGAAGTCTGTAGCCGTTATGAGCTGTTGATCAAAGGAGGACACGTGGTAGTACATCCGGAGGTCTGAAGAGCTATTACTTTGGGGAAAAGGAGTTAAAGGTTTCTTGGAAGAAAGGACTTCTAAAGTCTCGAACCACAGGATTCATCCTATTCATTGATCTCAAGAAGGACACATGGAGGAAGGAGAGGTCCTTCGACATTTCGTGTATTTTGGAGATACAAGGGTTTTCAATACGCATACGGTTGAACACCCGAACCCCAAAATAGATTTGTGCCATCCGTTTGATAGAGTGTGGTGGTCATTGATTTGAGTCCTTCGCAAGTCCGCCAGTCTGACACTCTAGAGGATGACAAGAGTTATACATCCATAAATCCCAAAGCTTGGAGTCTCGGAGTGAATTGTGACCTTTGGTTGATGGGAAGGCATGGAACGTTGATTTCTCGTTGTTTGTGTTCGTTGGTCCGACACTCTGACAAAATTGTGGAGTGAAAATTTAAAACCCCTGAATCCTAGAGCTGCGAAGTGAACTACCAGTCATTGATCTGGTGGGAGAGTAAGATCCGTCTAATATTCTTAAGAGTTCAGCCCTCTGGGAGCACATTGTGTTGGAATGAGAAGACTTGTTGAAACCGAATTCACAAAGTAAATTCATGTCGTATATTGGAGCGAACACTATGAGTCATCGATCCCTGTTGTGGTTTGATGCTCTGTTAATTAGGTAATTCATAAGGATTTGATTCCTATTTAGTGGAGACTCTTGAAGCTAGATAGCTCCAAAGTCCCGAATTCTTTGAATACTTGAGGTTTAACCCATGTTTTCCAGGAAGTCTTTGTTAGTGCTCGAGGTCCCACCGAGAAGAAGATTTTCGCATTAGGACCCGTGTAGTGGACTCGAGGGCTCATAAGGAGCATGTGAGTTGTTTCATCTCCCGAAGTCGATCGATCCTAGAATTGTTTTATATTTAAACTCAAAAATAAGAAAGTTGGTGCTTCTCTTTCCTTGGGATCCACTCCCTTCTAGTGCATTGGTTGTTGACATGCTTCTAATTTGGAGTGATTCTCTTGCATCATACTCCTTTGATAACAAAATAATGAGATCCTACTCATGGCTCTAGTACTGCTACTTTTGAGATCCTCCTTGGTCCCAAACTTCACTCTGGAGTTGTCCACCTACTCCTCTTTCTTGTTGTTATTGTTGTTGTTGTCCTGCTGCTACTACAGGCTCTCCTCCTGGTCTCCAGATTGTATGTTGCAGGTCCCCATTCGGTATGCCACTGCAAGCTCTTCTTGTCATCCTCCACTTGTTGTTGACTGTATCCTTTACTAACTTCAACATCATCCTCCTTATCTCCTCTATCTCTTTGTCCAACTTGCTCATGAGTTGGGTCCTCTCCTGCATTTTTCTCTGTTGCATCTACTCCTCTTCATAGATCTCCAACTTGACCTGGTGGATTATACTACTTTGGTTTATTACTATTTATCATAGGGCTTCCAATTCTTCATACAAATCAACAAAATCCATGTTGTCTTCTCTCTCCCCTTCTATAGGTTCCAATTATGTAGTTATCCTTTGTTCATCTCCCTTGCTGCAATTTATGAGAAATTCCATTGAATGCTCTTCTTTTCTGCTCCTTCTCTCTTCTGAAATGAAAGAATTTATGGGATTTATGTCATCTTCCTTAAAAGAAATGTATTCATTGGCCTTTTCTTATAATCCCTTTCCAAGAGATACTTTTATCTCCCCTACCATCAGAACATGGTTATGATCTTTTCTTCCCTTCAAACTTTGGGAAGATGTTTCTCCTTATTCCTCCTCTATCATCTCTTGGGAAGGCTTCAATGTATGCTCCTTGTCTTCCTCCATCATAGTCTCTACTGGTTGTATTTTTTATTTTTCACCTACATCACATAAATTTTTAGTTTTAAAAACATTTTTCCTTGTGTCCTATTTTCTGGATGCCTCCTCCATCACTTCCTCATGTGCAACACATGCACTCAACCCTGCTGGGATTTTTGGCAGGAATATTTTGATTACCCCAATGATCAAAGTTCATCTATGATCCTCCTATTTTCTTCTCATCACCCCTTGTTGATCCGATCTCTTCTCTGAGTTCTCGAGACTCTGACATAGTCTCACCTCCCTCTTCTTTTCTTTCAACAATTCTTGTTGATCTGAACTCCTCTCTGATTTGCTAAGACTCTCAAACAATCTCATCTCCTCTCTTCCCACCTGGAAACCTGAATTTTCCTTTCTTCCCTCCTAGAAGTCTATGATATCTTCAAATAACCTCTTCTCATTGCCCTCTTGACAATCTATGAGATCTCCAAATGATCTCCCTTCCTCATCATCGAGGCTCTCTCCATCATCTGGTTCACAGATGTAAACCATTTTCTCCTCTATGTCACTAAGGTTTTTAACTTTCCTCAGGAACCTCCTCAACATTTTCTTCTGCTTCCTGGAAATTAACTGTTGGATAATCCACTTTGCTATCTTCTTCATGGGTCACTCATACCTCTATCTCCCTTTCTCTCCTTGTTGTATGCTCTACCATTTTAGCATCAATATGTCGAGCTCCTCTCTGGTTCCTTGAGCTCTTTATCCATATCCTCTTTTCTCATATTCTTGTGGTATCCTAATTGTCCTTTTCTATGGCCTTCAATATATATTTTATCCTCTCCCTACCCTCCTGGAAAGTATGTGAGCTTCCACTTGCTCGTTGTGAGCTACAGTCAGCCTATGCCAATATCTCCTCACTTATCCTCTAGTTCACCTCCTCGAACCTTCTATCTGATATTTTACACTCCTTCTAAGTGTAGGCACACACCTTTCACTCACTCCTTCTCCTGAGAACTCCTTTCTCTTTGACTTTTGTACTCCAACTACTGACATTAAGAGTTCCAAAGGCTCTCCTTTACTCCAAGAATGAAACTGGTCCTTCTCTTTCAACCCACCTAGCTATTTGTTGTCTGTTGCACACTTGCAAAAAGTTGTTCACACAGAGCGTTAGTAATCCACCTCTTCTCCTTTTCCTACTCTCTGCAAACAAAAATCATCTCTAATACCACTTGGTGGAAACCCCCACCTTCACCTGGGGCTTCTTTGACCTATCGGTCTAGGATCGTTCACATAGGAGTTGAATTATCTCTCAGATCCCTGTTGGATCCTCTCTTAATGTTCAAAGACCCTTAATTCTCTTGTGTATGTCCCACAAAGACCTGTGGGTGGTTTCTCTAAGCCCCCTTTTCCTTTATTAACAAAACATGCTACTTCGTTGCTCCATAGATTTAGACTTCATAGATTTCAACAATACAAGACCCCAATTCCTCTGAATGTTGAACTTATAGATCAGACGACTGACCTTCTTCAGAGATCAATGGTCCATGCTTACTTCGGACTATGGGCTTTGGGATTTTTCATACCTCAAACAACACTTCCTCCCAAATCGTCAAATGTCAAATTGTTATCAACGATGATCTATGGTACTCACTTCGTTATAGATTTACTATGGGCTTTGGGACTTCTAAGATTTTCACACCTTTTTCCAACAACCTTCTGTAGTAACGAACTCTGAATCACACAAAGGGTCTTGATCAATGGTCCACACGTCCTCACTAATGGACAGTTGAGATGGAATATGGGCTTCGGGCCTTCGGAGATTTTTGTTCCAAGCAAACTTTTCCACACAAGATTCTAGACTACTGAACTCCGAACAATCAATGATCTGTTGAAACGTGTTGTCACATACCCACTACATCGTAATAAAATTCTCGTTCTTCCTCAAGGAACAGAATCCCCAAAGTCCTACGGGGGTCTAGTGCAGGCTAGTTCTTCCCTGTTCATCTCCCTGTGATCGTGGGTTAGGACCACAGGCCAAACAAACCAGGCGCCTTTTCGTGTTTCGCGACTCACCGATACCATTGAGTCCAATCTTGAAGGTAGAATGGAGAAGGGGCTTCGGAATGAAACCCTGGCCATAGATCTAGGCGCATAGATTTTGGTTGTCCAGATCTACCTGTCGCTTAATCGACAAAGCACTAGCTCCCTTTCTTTAGTCCTTAGTTCGATAGGACCACATACGCGCCTAAATGCAGGCGCCTTTCACAACTCGCGACCTCACGAGTCGTGAGTCAAAGACTCTCGAATTTTCTTCACAAATCACCAATACCCAAGATCACAAAATGGGTATATCTTCCTTCTGTCAGCGTCCTCTGCGCATGACTGTCGGCTAGGCTAAACTCTAGCTCCTCTCGCTATTCGTCGCTTCGTAAGTTCAATGGTTGAACTCTCGTTCCTCCCTTATGCGATCCTCCGAGACTTGAAAGTCAACGAAGGTTGACCTTCCCTTCGCATTGCTCACAACTCGCCCCTTCGCAAGTTGTAGCATCAAATCTTGGCACCTTCCCTTCACGAACCCTCGAGAAGCGATATTTAATTTTCCCTCTCGCGTTCTCGCTACTCGCGACTTCGTGGGTCCAAGTGTTGAGCTCTCATGCCCTTTTCCCACGAATCCCCGAGACACAAGAAGTAAACGAATCATTAACTCCCTTCTCTAGGCGATGTGTGTCCACCCGTAAATCACGCGGGCCCCACCTTGAAGTTTTTCCACATGTTTTCTCGGCTCAGATCTCGGCACTTCGCTACTTGCGAATTGGAGCATCCAACCTTTGGGATCTTACCTTGCCAACCTCTGAGTTTGCGAGATCCATGGATCTCTGCCAACGGTCCTCCTCGGATGGATGGTCCTGATCCTCTCATGGCTTCGCCACTCGCGACTTGGAGCATCCAAACTTTGGGCTCTTACCTTGCGAACCTCCGAGTTCATGAGATCCCTGGATCTCTGCCACCTGTCCTCCTCCGATGGATGGTCCTGATCCTCTCATGGCTTCGCCACTCGCGACTTGGAGCATCCAAAATTTGGGCTCTTACCTTGCGAACCTCCGAGTTCGCGAGATCCCTGGATCTCTACCACCTGTCCTCCTCGGATGGACAGCTCAGATTCTTTTTCCCCTATTCACAAGGGTTTAACCCTCATCTATCTCCTTATAGATCTAACGACTGTCGAGTTTTCTAGGTAATATTTGATAGTTCAGATCAATCCCAATGCCACGGCCTTTCCCACTGCTCCTTGGACGTGGAAAAACCAACGATCCAGATGTTCTCATGGACCCTGGGGGTCTACGATTCCGATATCCTTGCTATTCACGAAGATAGAGGAAAAAGGGTTAATGAAATTCACGCCCTCGTTTATTCCTTTGATTTAATGGTCAGGAATGAATGCAGATCCCCTGACAGGATCTCATACGTTGATCAATACTTATGCCTACGCTGCTACTTCGAGATTTTAAGAGGGTCATTCCTCTTCGTACAGGGTTATTAAGACTTGCACATTCAAGTCCTTTTTCTAGGTTCTTGGTAAACCTTTCCAAGGAGGGAGTCTCTGTGAAGAGATCTATTCTGAGGCAATCCTGGATACCAATACGGGGTAACAAATTCCCGAGAACAGACTGGAAGTCGGACTTGTTTCAACTTATGCATAATTAGATTCATTTATCAACATAAGCCATGCATGGTTTTTCTATTATAAGCATATACAACTACTAGTACTGATCAAAATACCACACAGACCTTCTTATAATGAAAACATTCACAGTTTCATAGCTTATGAGCATAATTATCAGAATACATATATTTCCAGATGCCAGAGGAAAAACACTTATCAGAAATAACACCACGGTTAAGCAACTGCTGAGAGGGGTGCTCGTTTCCACCCAATCGTAGGCTCAACGAGTCCCAGCAGATTTACCACTAGCCACCCCCGAGCTGAGACCACGATGCTGTGAGACTACGTCTATGTCCACCAGTGACCAGGAGCAAAGGTTGCAATCCCTCCTCTCTTCTATCAATCACTCTACATAATGCCAGAGTTCTCCCCTCGCATCTGCCCTCGCAATCGTTTCTACCCCACGCCTTATCCTCTTGCGAGGTTGCGTGTGGCGCAATTACCCTTGCGTTGATCAGGCTTGAGAGATCTACAGATGGGAGGCACCTCCCATCCCTCATTAAACCATCTACCTATCAGTCTGCGAGACATTTAATTCAGGGCCAGCGAGCCGCTTTTGGTTCTCCGGGCCAGTGGAGTCCAAATACGGTATTCATTCTCGATGGAAGTTAATGACACCTTTTCAGGTGCCTTCCATCGCCATCGTGGTCTCTTTTCCTGCACATCCCCTCCCAGTAGTCCTGCAATAAAATTCATAATGTTATTCACATTTATTGACCTTTTCCTCAAGGTCCATTCACATCACATATTCACATTTATGAGTTTGCCATAGTTCTTGGCCAGTCCAGTTATTTTTACAAACTAGGGGAAATAGGGCGTTACAATTCCCTCCCCCTTAAAAAGGAACATCTTCCTCAATGTTCTTATCTACTAACATGAATTTCATGTATAGAAGTAAACAAAATCGGATATGCCTGTCTCATGGCATCCTCCATTTCCCATGTAGCCTCATCTGGGCCAAAATGTTTCCTCTACACCTTGACCTGTGCAATGGTTCAGTTCTGTAGTGGGGTTTCCTTTCTGTCTAGTATGCATTGGGGTTCTGGTAGAAATTATCCCTTTGTTTCCACCTGGATCATAGACCAATCAATTATATGATTAGCATCATGTACATATTTCTTCAGTAATAAAACATGAAAAACATTATGTGCTTTTACTGTGGAAGGAAGTGCTAGCCAATAGGCTACAGGTCCCACTTTTTCTAGAACCTCAAAGGGTCCACAATACCAGGGTTCCAACTTGGCACAAGCTCCCATTTTCAGGGAACTCCTTCTGGGCTTAATTCTGAGATATACATGGTCTCCAATTTTGAACTCTCTTGGAGTTCTCTTTTGATCAGCATAACTTTTCTGTCGGTTCTGAGCGACCTTCAGATTTTGTTTTATCTGAGTCACTTGTTGTTTCATTTCTTTCAACATATCGGGTCCAATAGAAATCCTGTTTACAGGGTTACTCCAACTGACGGGAGTATTACACGGCCTACCATAGAGGACCTCGAAGGGACTCATCTTTAAGGATGCTTGGTAGCCGTTGTTGTAGGCAAATTCTACCAATGGTAGGTAGTCTTCCCATTTCCTGTGTTGATGCATTACATGCATCCTTAACATATCTTCTAATATTTGATTTACTCTTTCTGTCTGTCCGTCGGTTTGAGGGTGATGGGAGGTGCTAAACAACAATTTAGTCTTTAATCCCGCCATCAGTGACTTCCAAAAATTGGAAGTAAATTGTGTGTCTCTGTCAGATATTATCTCCCTCGACATACCATGCAATCAGAATACCTCTTTCATGAATATCTAGGCGATATCTATCGCCTTGTAGGTTGATTTGACAGGGATGAAATGAGTAGACTTGCTCAGTTTATCCACCACTACCATAATGGTGTCATTTTGTTTGGTTGAAGTCAGCAATCTAGTGATAAAATCCATGGAGATGGTTTCCCATTTCCATTCTGGGATGGGTAAAGGGTGTAATAGTCCTGCTGGGTGTCGATGTTCTGCTTTAACCTGTTGGCACTCTATGCATTGGGCCAAATATTTGGCTATGTCTTTCTTCAATCCAGGCCAATAAAATTGTTTCCGGGTGGCAATGATCATTTTCTGGTATCTTGGGTGACCAGTGTAGTGTCTTTTATGTAGTTCATCTGTGATGAACCTCTTCAAGTCGTCACAATTGGGAATGTACAGTCTATCTCTGTAAGTGAGAAGGTCTCCTTCGGTCATCTGATAGCCTTCATATCTTTCTCCAGCGGGTTCTTGTTGTAGGTATAGGGTCACATTTCGAACGAAGGGATCTGTTTCTTGTGCCTTTTTTACTCTGTCCTTGACATCTGTCTCGCAGGTACTTACCACTACCAGGTGAATTGTTTTCATGCTTCTACTAAGGGCATCGACCACCCTATTTTCTTTCCCTTTAATGTGTTCGATTTCAAAATCAAATTTGATAAGAAGGGCCATCCATAGGGCTTGTCTAGCATTAAGCTTTGGTTGATCAAACAAATACTATAATCCATAATGATCTGTCATAATAAAAAAATTTCTTCCCAAGAGGTAATGCCTCCACATTTTTAAGGCGTGCACTATGGCAGCCAATTCTAGATCATGAGTCACATAATTGACCTCGTTTTCATTCAATTTTCGGGATTCATAACAGATCACCTTTCCTTCCTGCATAAGGACTTCTCCGAGCCCTTCCTTACAGGCATCCATGCGCAGAAGGAAGTCAGCTTCTAGGTCAGTGATTTTCAACATAGGTGCATGGGTTAGTAGATGTTTCAAGGTTTGAAATATTTATTCACATTGTTGTGTCCACATGAATTTTGTCCCCTTCTTCTGGAGGGCAATGATTGGACAACCAATCTTGGAGAATCCTCTTATAAATCTCCTATAGTATCGCGCTAATCCCATAAAGGATCTGATGTATGAGACATCCTTTGGGGTAGACCATTCCATGATAGACCTGATCTTGTTAGGATCCACTGCTACCCCTTCCTCGGACAAAACATGTCCCAGGTAATGTATTTGCTTCTGAAAGAAGTCACATTTTCTGAATTTAGCATAGAGCTGATGATCTCTTAGCACTTGCAGCACAAGTCTAAGGTGCTCTTCATGTTCTTCTCTATTCTTAGAGTAGATTAATATGTCATCAATGAAAACTAGTACAAATTTATCTAAAAATTTACTGAGTACATTGTTCATTAAGCACATGAAAGTGGCAGCGGCATTGGTTAACCCAAATGGCACTACTACAAACCCATAGTGACCATACCATGTCCGGAAGGCGGTTTTATGGATGTCTTCACCCTTAATTCGGAATTGATGGTATCCCGACCTCAATTCAATCTTTGAGAAAATAGACGCACCCCCCAACTGATCGAATAGAACATCGATCCTGGGCAAGGGGTATTTGTTCTTTATGGTTACTTTATTCAGTTGTCTATAATCTATACACAGTCTAAGGGTGCCATCCTTCTTTTTCACAAACAGGACTGGTGCTCCCCATGGGGACACGCTGGGTCGAATATAACCCTTATCCATCATTTCTTTCAATTGCAATTTGAGTTCAACTAACTCAGGTGTGCTTATCTGGTAGGGTGTCCTAGACACCGACACTGCTCCTGGTGTGAGCTCTATCGAGAAGTCAATGTCTCTTCTCAGAGGTAGACCTGGTACCTCTTCCGGAAACACATCTCTATATTCTCTCAAGATAGGGTGATCATCAGGGCTTGGTTTAGCACCTTCGATTGTTTTCGACACCTATATCGCATATAGCGGACATCCCTTTCGGCAATACTTTCTCATTTACAGGGCTGATATTTGTCTCACCGAGACTGGTTTTCAGATCCCTTGGAGGGTTATCCTCTTTCCTTCTTTGCTCACACATTCTAGGGTTTTGTGGTAACAGTCCAGTTTGGATTTATGGGTGGCCATCCAGTCCATACCAATCAACAGGTCATATGATCCCAGGGGTAATACATTAAGGGTTGCTTGGGTGGGGAATTCACCCAACATTAACTGGCAGGATGGTATGACCTCTACCACCTTTCTTTTGGTGCCAGTGGCTAACTATACGAACCATGGCTTGGTTTGCTTCTGTGGCTGTAGCTTACACTTATCAACAGCTCTAGGGGCTATATAACTCAAATTTGAACCAGGATCAATCAAAACAGACACTAGATGGTTGAAAATCGTACCTTTTATTTCCACCACTGAAGCTTGGTGGTCATCTTGGTTATTATCCAAGGCTACATAAATCTGTGGCACACTCCTTGCCACATCATTGACTGTGGTAGCTTCCTGCATGTTATAAACTTTCCGATTGTTTTGTTGTCGGTGTGGACATTCTCTTAGGAGATGCTCTTCTCCGCAACCCTAGCATTTCAGAGGTTCTCTCTTTGGGTTATTAGTCTTCACTAGTATAGGTCCAGAAGTTTTATTTCCATCCATCAAGGGAAAGTTCTGTTGTAGTACACTCCGAGATGGAAAGTTCATTATGGGGTTCTTTTTGTAGTTTTTAAATCCTGAGGATTTGCTCCCCTTTTTTCTGAAACCTCGAGCCACTCTTCTGTTTCCAGTCTCCACGAGACTCTGCCTGATGTCTATATTGTTCATGACAATATGTTGCCTTTCATATAGTGTCTTCTAAGGTCTTTGGCTCGTCAAATTCAATTCGGTTCCGATATTCCTTGGGTAACCCACTGATGAAGCGTTGCACCTTCACCTTCTCTTCTTTGATGTAGGGTACATATCTCAATAAGTCGAGGAATTTGTTGACATATTCCTCCATAATAAGTTGTCCCAGTTTGAGTTCATAAAACTCTTTAGCCTTCTCGTCGAAATATCTTTCCAACAAATACTTCTTCCAGAAGTACTTCTCAAACTGTTTCCAAGACAAGTCCTCCTCGCGGACCCCTTTCATATTCTTAAGGTCTTCCCACTAGATGGAAGACTTTCTGTTCAGATTGAAAGTGGCCACTCGGGCCTTCAGATTCTCTGAAAAATCATGGACTCTGAAATATTTCTTCAGTACAAGTAGCCAGGCCTCAACTTCCTCTCCCTTATTTATCTCACCATCGAAGGAGGGAGGTTTAGCCTTTCTGAATTCCTCAAATTTATGACTCTTGGAAGTCTTTTGCTTCTTCTGTTTTCTTTGAGAATAGGGACTAGTCCTGTTGCTGGAAGAGCCTTCTGGATCACCAGCTTTCTTCTCATTGGAGTTGTCTGGCACTGGTCCTTTACCTCTGGGGTGGACCTTTCTTGATGTTCTTCTCTTAGTATGGCCACTAACACGACCATGATTCTACATCTCAGGTTCATGTTGCATTTGTCACTATATGTCGGATAAGCTCTGCAGTAGAACTGCATTAATTTTGGTTTGTTTTTCTTGTTCTTTCATCATCCTTTCATTGTCGGCTTTGCATCTTTGCAATTCAGCCATGAGACTCCTCACAGTCTAGGCTAGGTCCAGAGGGGTTCCTATTTCTCTTCTTTCGTCGGACTCTTCGTCTCTGTTGTGGGAGCCTTCTCCCACCTCTTGGTGAGTCACCATACCCTGCATATCTAGATTCCCGCGGTTGATCCTCCACTTGAGTGAAAAGACAAACATTGGTTATTAGTCAAGAGTTAAATACATTTTTATAATTTGTGCATAAATTTATAACTCTTTCACATGCATACACAGTCGGGTTCTCGTTTCCAAGTTTTAATCCTGGGAAAAAAGAGTTACATTAGGGGTTACTCTTCGTAGGGATACTTCGAATGAAGCTTATGTGCAACTCGTGCATGAGCCCAATCAGGCCGAGTGTTGTAACCATGCTCTTATACCACTTTGTCACATACCCACTACATCATAATAAAATTCTCGTTCTTCCTCAAGGAACAGAATCCCCGAAGTCCTACGGGGGTCTAGTGTAGGCTAGTTCTTCCCTATTCATCTCCCTATGATTGTGGGTTACAACCACAGGACAAACAAAACATGCGCCTTTTCGTGTTTCGTGACTCAGTGATACCATTGAGTCCAATCTTGAAGGTAGAATGGCGAGGGGGCTTCGGAAGGAAACCCTGGCCGTAGACCTGGGCGCACAGATTTTGGATGTCTAGATCTACCTGCCGCTTAATCGACAAAGCACTAGCTCCCTTTCTTTAGTCCTTAGTTCGATAGGACCACATATGCACCTAAATGCATGAACCTTTCACAACTCGCGACCTCGTGAGTCGTGAGTCAAAGACCCTCTAATTTTCTTCACAAATCATTGATACCCAAGATCACGAAATGGGTATAGCTTCCTTCTATCAGCGTCCTCTGCACATGACCGCTGGCTAGGATAAACTCTAGCTCCTCTTTCTATTCACTGCTTTGTGAGTTCAACGGTTGAAATCTCGTTCCTCCCTTATGCGATCCTCCGAGACTTGAAAGTCAGCGAAGGTTGACCTTCCCTTCGCACTGCTCACAACTCGCCCCTTCACAAGTTGTAGCGCCAAATCTTGGCACCTTCCCTTCACGAACCCTCAAGAAGCGATATTTAATTTTCCCTCTCGCGTTCACGCTACTCGCGAATTCATGAGTCCAAGTGTTGATCTCTCATTCCCTTCTCCCATGAATCCCCGAAACATGAGAAGTAAACGGAGCATTAACTCCCTTCTCTAGGCGATGCATGTCCACCCGTCAATCACGCGGGCCCCATCTTGAAGTTTTGCCACATGTTTTCTCAGCTCTACTCTCGGCACTTCGCTACTTGCGACTTGAAGCATCCAACCTTTGGGCTCTTACCTTGCGAACCTCTGAGTTCACGAGATCCCTGGATCTCTGCCACCTATCCTCCTCGGATGGATGGTCCTGATCCTCTCATGGCTTCTCCACTCGCGACTTGGAGCATCCAAACTTTGGGCTCTTACCTTGCGAACCTCCGAGTTCACGATATCCCTGGATCTCTGCCACCTGTCCTCCTCGGATGGACGGTCCTGATCCTCTCATGGCTTCACCACTTGCGACTTGGAGCATCCAACCTTTGGGCTCCTACGTTGCGAACCTCCGAGTTCGCAAGATCCCTAGATCTCTACCACCTGTCCTCCTTGGATGGACGGCTTGGATTCTTTTGCCCCTATTCACAAGGGCTTAACCCTCATCTATCTCCCTATAGATCTAACGACTGTCGGGTTTTCTAGCTAAGATCTGATGGTTCAGATCGATCCCGATGCCGTACCCTTTCCCACTGCTCCTTGGAAATGGAAAAACCAACGGTCCAGATGTTGTCATGGACCCTGGGGATCTATGATTATGATTTCCTCACTATTCACAAAGATAGAGGAAAAAGGGTTAAGGCAATTCACACCCTTGTTTATTCCTTCGATTTAATGGTCGGGAATGACTGCAGATCCCCCGAGAGGATCTCATCCGTTGATCAATACTTATCCCTACGCTGCTACTTCGGGATTTTAAGAGGGTCATTCCTCTTCGTACAGGGTTGTTAAGACTTGCACATTCATGTCCTTTTTCCAGGTTCTTGGTAAACCTTTCCAAGGAGGGAGTCTTTGTGAAGAGATCTATTCCACGGCAATCCTGGAGACCGATATGGGGAAACAAATTCCCGAGAATGGACTGGAATTCGGACTTGGTTCAACTTATGCATAATTAGATTCATTTATCAACATAAGCCATGTGTGGTTTTTCTATTATAAGCATATACAACTACTAGTACTGATCAAAATACCACAAAGACCTTCTTATAATGAAAACATTCATAGTTTCACAACTTATGAGCATAATTATCAAAATACATATATTTCCAGATGCCATAGGAAAAACACTTATCAGAAATAACACCAGGGTTAAGCAACTGCTGAGAGGGGTGCTCATTTCCACCCAACCATAGGCTCAGCAACTCCCAGCGGATTTACCACTAGCCACCCCCGAGTTGAGACCACGATGCTGTGAGACTGCGTCTCTGTCCGCCAGTGACCAAGAGCGAAGGTTGCAATCCCTCCTCTCTGCTATCACTCACTTTGTGTAATGCCAGAGTTCTCCCCTCGTGTCTTCCCTCACAATCGTTTCTACCCCACGCCTTATCCTCTTGCGAGGTTGCATGTGGCGCGATTACCCTCACGCTGATCAGGCCTGATGGCTCTATAGATGGGAGGCACCTCCCATCCCTCATTAAACCATCTACCTATCAGCCTGCGAGACATTTAATTTAGGGCCAGCGAGCCACTTTTGGTTCTCTGAGCCAGTGGAGTCCAAATACGGTATTCATTCTTGGTGGAAGTTAACGCCACCTTTTCAGGTGCCTTCCACCGTCGTCGTGGTCTCTTTTTATGCACAACCCCTCTCAGCAGTCCTGTAATAAAATTCATAATGTTATTCACATTTATTGACCTTTTCCTCAAGGTCCATTCACATCACATATTCACATTTATGAGTTTCCCATAGTTCTTGGCTAGTCCAGTTATTTTTACAAAGTGGGGGAAACAGGGTGTTACACGTGTCCTTGACGCCAATGGTCAGGATCTACTCTGGGCTTCGGGACTTCAGGACTTTCTTCCCTTTGTGAAACAATGCCCAAATTCTCTCGGGCTGTTGAAATATGAATCACTCTAGGATTCGACGGCTCACAATCGTTCCCCTTGATCTACAGTGTAGATCCACTTCGAAACTTCAGAGCTTTAGGGATCTCTCCTCCTGGCAAATCCAAGGTCAATTTATCCTGGAGTGTCAAATCTCCGAACTATGAGATCAGTGACTCATGGTCCTTATTCTCAGATCCGACATCTTGGATCTGTCCTCCACTATTACGCACTCCTCCTCCTATATGGGGTTTATCTAATACCCTATATTAAATATTACAACCAATCCAACAAATTTTGTAGCTCCTCCTCTACTGCAAATTCTCTTTCCTTCAATGAAGGAATTTTCTCGAGCTTTCAAATTTTCAGCCGTTGATTTCTCCTCTGCACGGTTGATCCCTTGTAATCTGCTTGCACTACACCTCCTAATTTTTTTTCAACACTTCAGATGAAGTGTGGGTGCACACTTGCGCTTCTACTGCAGTATGAGACTTAGATTGTTCTCTGGCACACACTTTCACTTCCCTCCTAAACTTGAGACTTAAAGAATTCTCATGCAGACACCTCGTGCTTCTCGTCAGTCTGGATCTTAGATTGTTCTCACCTTCTACACTTCATGCATAGGCACTCTGCACACTGGCACTATCTCTCATGAGATTCTAATTGCTCAAACTTCAGAGGGGTTCGGACCTTTGTTCCTCCAGGTAACTCCTTGTTCCCTCCTGACACCCACACTCTTTCTTCTGATCTTTCAAATCTTCATTTTCAAAGGGTTCAGTCCCTTTGTTCTTTCCACATAATTTCTTGTTCCCTCCTAGCACTCTGTGCTCTTTTTCCTGAGCTTTTGAACACTATTAGAGTGTTCCTTCAACAACCCCCTAGCTGTCTATGCTCTCCATCCTTAGATTTACCAACACTTTAGTAGTATGTTGTTTCTTTCACTCCTTTCACTCAACTCTCCTGAGTTATGAATTTTTTAGGCTAACCTGCACACTCGTGCTTTCTCTGTGCAAACTTGCATTGATTCTCCCGAGAATTACCAATTCTGGTGTGCCCACCTAGAACACTCTTCCTGAGATCGAAACTAAGTTATTTCACATTCCTTGTGCTAAATTCTTAGAGTTCTCAGTAAATATGGTGTGCACTCCTTGGAGTAGCCTTCCTTTGATATTTTACATTGCTACGAGTGTAGACGCAGTCCTTGCACTCACTCTGTGCACTCCTTGCACTATCCCTTCTAAGATTATGACATGTTCTGGTGTGCACACCTGACACGCTCCTCTTGAACATGAAACTAAGTTCTTGCGCACTCCTTGTGATGACTTATCAGAGTTCTCCAACAACTTTGGTGTGCACTCCTTGTACTAGCCTTGAGATCCCAAAACACTCAGAAACTCACACAGATAGGGATTTCTATCCATTCCTCCAAGGGGAACATACGTGAACTAAAAACATTCATAAATATAGAGATTAAACACATTCATTCACACATAACATAGATACAAAAACTCATATGCAGGGAAATCCGCTTTCATTAAATGTGAATGCTCTTTACAATGTATACAAGATTGGACTACAACACAGTCTCAATTCTTTATCTTCTCTCCTCTCTTCTCTTCTCTTTCTCATTTAGATCATCCCCTCCTCTCTAATGAAATATTGATATAATTGATCTGTTTACATAAGAGGGGATTCTTGAGCCTTCCTCCACCTACCTATATTAAATTACAATTAATTTACATCTATTCTTAATCAGATCTAGATCTATATACATCTCACCCATTAAAGTGACATTACATGCAGCCTATACAAATACAGTGAATTGACCTTCCTCGAGCCTTACAATATTAAATTTACATTAAATTTGAGATTTAAAAAAAAAAATGAGAAAGTTGGTGCTTCTCTCTCCTTGGGATCCACTCCCTCCTAGTGCACATCTCCACTGGTCGCTAACGTGTTGTTGAGTTTGAGTGATTCTCCTGCATCACTAATCCCCTTGTTTCTTACCTTGAATGTTTTCATGGTAAAAATACAAGTCATTATCATCTCAAATAATTGCTTAAATCTAGCATTTAGAACCCAAACCCCTAACTTTTAGCACCAACACATTTCTTTAGTTGAGAGCCCCATCCTTGGTGAATGAAATATTAGAATATATCCCACTCTTGGGGAATAATTACTTCTATAAGGGATGTTTCATGGTCCAATGACTTGTGCATGGTCCATGTGCCATAGATATTTTGTATAGGGTTCAATCCCGTATTCTATAGACTTGAACCATGATATGGGATAATATATGTGTTCATGGTTTTCAAAACCTTAGAATTCTACATGTATACCACCCTTGGGAAATTCGTACCTTACAAAAGGCATGTGTCATGGTTTAAGGTGGTATGCATGGACTACAATCCATAGAAGCATCATTTAGGGCCTAATACCCTTGTTTTTTACCTTGAATGTTGTCATAGTAAAAATACAAGTCATTAGCATCTCATATAACTAATTATACATGAAATGGAAAAGGAAAACCCTCATTACCCAATCCAAAAGCGTATATATCATGATCAAACATGATCTGTGCAGCTCACATGTACTCAAAAAGTATGAAGATGTGGGGATTGCAAGTGTAGCACTGTTATCTATAGCATCCAACTATAGTCACATCACCATGAAGCTATTATGATAGGTTATCATTGGAAATATCTGAAGGTCCTTGTCAATCTAGTGACTCACCCTCTTATTTTCATCCTCTTTTGTCTTACCCTGGGGTTTCTTAGTTTATCCCAAAAATTAAGTGGTGAATCTAGTCTCCTCTATTCCCCTCTTAGTGGTGTGTTCGTGTGTGTGTGTTTGGGTAGTCTTCGATTCTTTCCCTTATGCTACATGTGGTAGTGAAAATCCATTCATTCAACAATTGACTTTTTCCTCAAGTCTAGAGGTGTGAAAAGTGTTATAAAATCTCTATTGGTTCATAGGTGATAGCTTTGGGCCTTGTGTCCTTCCATTTTTGGTAAATAATTTTTTGTAGGAAAATGTTGAGTATGAATAGCCAAGGAGAGATATGGTTTGCAAGCAGTTGTTAAACCTTAGCCGATTTGTAGCAAGCAGAAAAGGGCAATTTGCAAAGCCGCCCAAAACAATAGCTTGTTGGAATAGGAGAAAACGTGAAGCCTGAGAAGCCTCATTAAAATTGGAGTGAGCTTTATATTAAAAGCCATAATTTGAAGAGAAATGAATTTTATTTTATTTTCAAGAATGAATTAAAATTTATTGGGGAGTTAATTAAAAATGAGAAGTTATAAAAATAAAGCAGTAAAATTTTAATTTTTTAAAAGGATTATTTCTGAAGCAAGTCTTAAGATTTATTTTGGAATTCATAAAGAGATAAAAGAAAGTGTTTTATTGTATTTTTAAAAGGTTAGTTGTGAAAATAAAAATGTAAAGAAAAATGACACAATGTCCTGGAATTGAAAATGTATAAAGGTATTGTGTTTAACTAATTCAATATAGATGTAGTTATTTTGTTAGAATTAGATACTCTAACAAATGACAAGTGAAGATGGAAATTCAATACGTTCAATCAAGATTATGAAGTTGAAAGATGGGATTCCTTGTATGTGAATGACTCTAGAGATGAGTAAAAGAATAGATGGGGGCCAGGTGTAAATTTAGAAGAAACAACGAATAAGTGAGAAGATTTGAAGAAAAAAGAAGCAGAGAGGAAAGTCGAGAGAAAAAGGAAGATACATAGACAGGGAAGAGACATAAATAAAAAGTGGAGAAGAACTTGGAAGTAATGGAGATGTTATCTAGTTGTTCACTCCAGTAATAAGCGCGAGTTGTAAGCGCCAGTTAGAAGAGTTAGTTCTCAGTTCATAGTCAGTTGTCTAGTTGTCTTATGGTTTGCATGTAGCCGACTCGGGAGAGTCTTTTCCTATATAAGGATGTAATCCGTCTTCGTTTAATATCAAGAAGTGAGCGTAGCCTCACCGTGTTTGTTTTGCCTCGCATATTTTATCTTGGTATCAGAGCCACGAGGAGAAAGGTGCGAGAATTGAAAAGGTTCGCAGGTCCCTCCTCTGGTAGGGTACGGGGGCATACTATTCAGCCTTTCCGCGCAAATAAAAGAAAAAAATTCCCGCAGGCGGCATACTACGTAAGGTGCGGACAATCGAAAAATTCCTGCAGTCGAGCCACTCGGGAGGTGCGAACTCGTCGCAGTCCAATACAGCGTGAGGTGCGAACTCAGTCAATTCCAGCGTGTGCATGCAGCATGAGATTGGAGGGCGTGGATACGTGCATGCAGCGTGGAGGTTTTAAAAATCCGTGAGTAAGTCAATAAAAGCCTTGAGTTTTAAAGCAAAACGTGAAGAAGATCCGTGGACTTTGGTAAATTCGGTGTGAACGTATTTTGGTGCGTGCTGAAGTTTGCATGCGTGGCTTATTTTGAAGATTATTAAAGTGTGAGCATTGCAAAGGGTTAAGTTTGCTGCATTTTGCCATACAT
>ML782753.1:56272-120818 GCA_009831015.1 Picea engelmannii | reverse complement strand
CTACCATCCCTCTCTGTATCCCTATGAATCACTCTCTTTTCCTTCCTCTCTCCCCCTCTCACACACTCTCTCTCTAGAGCCCCTCCTCCCTCTACCTCTCCCTTTCCCTCCCACTATCCCTCCTCTCTTTATTTCTCTTACATCTACCCCTCTCTACCCTTCACTTTGTATCCCCTTCCCTATATATCACCCACTGTGCCCCCCATTCCCTCTTTACCTATTTCTAACCCCTTCCCTCTCTCTCCTATCTTCCTCTGACTCTCTATCTACACCCCCACTTGATCCAGGAATGCTCAAAAAGGTCCAGAAAGGTTTAGAAATCCTCAAAATTCAAATATCTCAAATACTCTAAAAAATTATCATCAATTCATAGATATTGGTGATATCTTTCTAATGGCATAAAGATCGCCTCAAATGGAGTTCGTATGCAATATATATGGCTGGTTAAAGTTAAATTCAACTAGGCCAAAGGTCAAACTCAAAGGGTCAAGGTCACATGTGTCACCACAGTAAGGGTGACCCATGGCATGACCATAAAAATTTATGGAAATGACATGGCCACATCCAAATATTCCATGTGGCATGATCGTACATTGGTTGGGAAGGTGTGTTGGTATCTAGGTGGACTAGTCATTTTTCGATATGTGGCAAGGATAATCCAATAAGAGGCTGCTATGTGGAAACCTCCCATTGGCCATTATGGTTAATGTTATGTAAAATTGTGTTGGGAGTCTAGAGGATTGAACCTATGACCTCCCAAAGCCTTACCAAATCCTTCATTACCATCGTGCCACCACATTAGTGATTACTCATATATGTTGCAAGTTATATTTAATCTTTTAAAAAGGTTTATCTGGTGGAAAAAAGGGTCAAGGGCCTAAGCCCTCGACCCATACCTTATCATATGATCACATGCAATGTAATTTAACCGTGGGTCATAAATTGAGGGGGTATGCCATATATAGTATATGGTTATAACTATATAACCATATAACAAACAAAATCCATGCCATAAAATATGGCAAGGTCGAAGGGATTTGATCTTACGACTTGCCAAATAAATGCGCCGACACTTCAACAATTCTGTTATGAGTCTGGATTTGTTAGGAATCCGCCTAAAAACACATTTATTGATTTCCTATTATTATGGAGGGAAGTTAAGATTATTCCCCCTAATTAATGGGTGTGTGGATCAAGGATGGGACACACACTCATTAATATGCAGTGTATGGTCTCGAAGTTCATGCCAAGGGAAATAGGGATATCAAGTTACATTGTAAAGGGTGACGAGAGGTCCCTTGATAGAATTTTAAGAAATTTATATTCATTTTTCACGATTTTTCGCAAGGAATCCAAAGGTGCACTATGTTTTTGGGTTTTAACAATGCAAAAAAAGGTCATTGTAAAAAACAAGCATTTAAGCATTAATAAAGAGGTCTCTATTGGAAGTGATCCTCGAGACATAGCCCAAATTGGGTGAACTCCATTATCAAACTTGTGTATGTGGTATTATCATTGTTGTTCATTTGTGCTTAGTTATTTGCAAGTTATTTATCATTAAAGTGTATTTGGTTAGATAAGTATTTCACATGTAAATTGCAAACAATCAAGTGATCATTATTATTTCAAAGATCAAGTAGATGTTTATATGTATTTATAAATCAATCAACATATAAGTATTTTTCGGATCAAGTTGGTATCAGAGTGAGGTTTGACAAGTTTTTTCAAGTGAATTCTTACAAGATCCAAACTGAAAATTGTAAAGGAAAGCCTGCAAGTTATAAGTATGAGATTGAAAGAATACTCAATAAGAAAAATATGGCTTCTGAAGGAAAGGAAGGAGAATATCCTCCCATGAGTCTTGAAGAAATTATGGATACACTTCAATCGATGAGAGTGATAATATATGATTTCCAATGAAGAATTCAAAATCCTGTAAGTGGAGAAGCTTCGGTAAACGGAAAAGGAGGAGGCAAAGGTGTTGGAGCTTCGGAGACCCCTTCATGATCCTCATCATCATATTCTTCTAAGGAATGTGAAAATTATTCTCATAAAAAAAAAGTCCTCTAAGAAGTCTTATCATAATCTACCTTTAATAAAATTGGATGTCAAGTTTGAATTTTGAACCTATCATGGAGAGTTGAATGCCCAGAAATTGAACAACTGGATCAAGACAATATAGGTATATTGCAGATTTCAGAAGATCATGGACGAAGATACACGGATATAGTTAGCTTATATTCGACTAAGTGGAACATGATTAGTATGGTGGGAGAGTAAGGTGCAAGTTTATCTTGTTCAAAAAGGTAAAGCATTCTCTTCCCGGGATAAGTTTATTAAGGCTATAAGAAAAAAGCTATATCCAATAGCTTATACGCAAATGAGAATGATAGAATGGAAGCATTCAAGGTAGGGTAAAGGCCAAAATATTGAATCATATACACATGAATTCAAAAGGAAGGAATTATCCTTAGGGATTCCATTGTATACCCATGAAACACTTCTAAAGTATATTGGTGGCATGCACTCATATCTTTTTCACACTATTTTATTATGTTTAACCCTACTAACATTGATAAAGTGTTTGTACAAGATACATATTTGGAGGCTAGTAAGGGTAAGCATACGGTCGAAAATAATAATCCATACAAGTTTGAAAATAAATGGAAAGGTAAATGGAAGAGTAAGAAATCATATATAGTAAATCAGGATGAGGGAAGACCTACATGTTCCCACTGTAATAAGAAGGGACATGAGGCATCACAATGTTGGAATATGCATCCAGGATTACGACTGAAAAAGTTTAAGGATAAAGGGAAGTACAAGACTGTTACATCATCTCATCAGGATCTAGAGTCAGATTCCAGGGATGAATATAAGATCATGGAAATAGGAAGCAAATTTATATCAACTATCAATTTCAATTCTTTAGTTCAATCCATCAAATTGGAAAGTCATACTAATCAAAAGAAAGAAGCGAGATTTTTCATGGTAGAGTTATAGTCAAGAATAAAAAATTAGATACCTTATTTGACACTAGATATCAGGTTAAATTAATATCTGAAGCAATTGTTAAGAATTTAGCCTTCAAGATGACACCTCATAAAAATACTTATCTATTAGGATGGGTGTGTGAAGATGCTAAGTTGCAAGTGACAAAAAAATGTAAGATCATATTTGCAATTACAACTAAGTTATTTAACGAGGTTGAGTTAAATGTTGTGCCTCTTGAAATTTGTGTCATTTTCTTGGGTAGTCCATATCTATTTGACAAGAAGGTTATATTCTATCTTAAAGAGAATAAATATTATATTTTAAAGGTTTTCGTTGAATTTATTGTCAGAGATCATCGTATAAAGACTAATTTTTATTTAGTGAGGACAGGGAAAATGAAGAGACTCGTGAGCACTACTAAATATTTTTTTCTAATTATAGTGAGACATAAAGAAGAATATATAATATATTATTTATCGGTTTGTGATCCATATCATAAACACGAGTTGGTCGAAATCATATCTAACTATTATGATTTATTTCAAGAACCTTTAGGGTTTCCTCCTAAGAGGGAGGTTGAACATGAAATATATTTGTAGAAGGATGCTCCTCTTCCGAATATTGAATTGTATAGGTCATCAGTGATCGAGAATGCAGAAACTAAGAAGTAGGTTCAGGAGTTGCTCAAAAAATTAATCATCAGACCAATATCCTCTCTGAGTGGCTCTCCTATTGCATTATTTCCAAAGAAAGATGGCATGTGGAGGATGTGTATTGACTTTCGATCCCTGAACAATATTACAGTAAAGAGTCGTTATCCACTTCCCAAAATTGATGACTTATTGCATAAATTAAAGAATATTGTTTATTTCACTAAGTTGGACATGATAAGTGGATACCATCAGATCATAATTGCATAAGGTGACATATGGAAAACTGCTTTCAAGACCAAGAAAGGATTGTTCGAATGGTTGGTTATGCCATTTTCATTATGCAATGCACCAAAAATGTTTATGAGGGTAATGAATGATGTTTTCAGACCCTAAATAAATGATTTTTTTATTGTCTATTTAGATGATATATTGATATTTAGTCGAATATGGGAAGATCATATGATGCATGTCAAGAAAGTATTTGAACTCTTGAAGAAGGAGAAGTTGTATATTGAAATTTATAAATGTGAATTTGGAAAAAAATATATGGTATATTTGGGTTACATTGTAGGGAATGGTGAGCTAAAAATAGATCCCACAAAAGTAGAAGTCATTATGAAATGGCCCAAGGAAAATAATACCACAAAATTCATGAGCTTCTTAGGAGTAGTATAGTACTCGAGGAAATTCATTGATAATTTTATCATACATAGAATCTCCTATGCATGAATTAGCAAATGCTAAACAAGTCTTTCAATGGGGAAGAAAGCAATGGAAATCCTTTAAGACCTTGAAGGAAACGATACGCACTACACCATTTTTATCTGTACCATATTTACAAAATCCATTTGAGATTTGAATCGATGAAAGTGAATATGTCAAGGGAGCAGTCTTGATGCAATGACATAAACTTGTATGTTATCATTCTGAGACTTTCACTAAAGCTGTGATTAAGTATCATGTTGATTAATTGGGTTGGTTGTCATTGATGTCAACCCTTGAATAATTTCCGATAGCGAATTCCAGTAGAACAAATGTTTGGGTAATGGAGACAAGTTTTTTTTATAAATAATGGTATGTGTTTTGATTTATTTGTAGGTAATACTATTCTATATGGATAGTACATGTCATGCCATTTCTGGTGGTATGTGGAACGTCACATAAATCCTCACAGTTAGAGAGTTATGACCATGTGAAGTTGGAGAACTCTCATGAGTCATCTAGAAGCCCCAAAATATCAAAGTAGTTAAAGTGCTTGCAAAGAAGAGATTATTTAAATAATAAATCAAAGTGACAAAGTCAAGGAGGATTATTTAAATAACAAAGTAAATGGAGAACTTTCTGATTATGGAAAGTGGTTATAATAAGGTTAACCCTAAAATGAGTAAAATGGGTTAAGTGTTCAAGTGGCTATTGGATACATGGAAAAGTGGAAAATTGAGAAAAGTTGGACATAGGTGACTATGTGGACAAAGTGGCTATGTGGGCAAAGTGACTTAGGAGATTCTTCTAAGGAAGCTACTTTGAGAGTATAAATAAGAGACAAGCTTCTCTCATTTTGATCAAACTTGATCATATTGAATATATACAAGTGACTGAGGTAACCAAAGTACATCGAAGCCAAATTTCATAGGAAAGGTGAAGTAAATATGGCCTAAATTCAAGGGAGGATAAATTCTTCTGATGATGTTTTCTAAGGTATGTTATTTACATGTCATCTCACCATTTTCGCAATAACTTTTTTTTCTAGAATGGTCCAGACCATGAAACTGGGAGGACATTGAAGAAACATATCCAAGTAGTTGTGGTACGAATTTCATCTTTTGGGTCGTTGTATTTTTGGAGTTATAGTCTGTGGAAAATAGGGTTTGTGGCTAGTCCTGAAACTAGTCTAAAACATGTGTTTCAAGTAAAAATGCCATAACTTATTCATAACATATCCAAATTCAGTAAGAACAAATGTGTTGGTTAGAGTACAGTCTGTAGTATTTTTTGTACTATTTTTAGATCCATACAACTAATATTCCATGCAGGGCACGCTCTACAAGTTTGCTCTCTAGAATAAGCCATAATTCAACAAGTTATGTCATTTTTGCTATAAATCATTTTCTGAGAGGTTCCAAGTAGTGACACTTAGAGGAATTGCATAGAACACACTGAAGAACATTTTGTGTTATTTTCAAATATTTATTTATTACAGGTACATAGTTATGATTATTTCAAGTTAGAGTTGTTGACTAATCCAAAACTAGTCATGTGAGACTAAAGTAAAGATTGATGAAAATGTTAGTCTCTTGTTGTTAAATTTAAGTAATGTTTGTAGGTTGAGGTACAGGTTGGTGCATGGTTGATGCACTTGTTTATGGTACAAGTTGATTACAGGTTGTTTGGTATAGGTTGGTGCATGGTTGATGCACTTGTTTATGGTACATGTTGATTACATGTTGAGGTACAAGTTGATGCATGGTTCAGGTTATTGGTATAGGTTTACAGCAGTATATCTCACAGTGATAGTGTGGAAGTGCCTCCATCATTCTACTTATACTTCAGGGTGGTTGGATGGAGAAAGGCCAGGTGGTTGTAGCCACCTTCTGGTTATAGACATAGAACATAGGGACTTGTATCCTCCTTCTGGTTGTAGCCAGAGAATTGGGGAGTTGGAGCTTCCCTCAGGTTGTATCCTGAGAAACTAGGGGGTCAGATCCTCCTTCGAGTTGCAGCTGAAAAACAAAGGAAATTGGTGCTTCTAATGAATGTAATTCTTCAAGACATATAAGAAAAATAATTCCATGGTTTTCTCCCACTTTGGGTTTCCACGAAAAACACTGGTGTATTGTGTATGTGTATGGTTTTTCATTCGTTCATTGTTTGTGTACTCTGCAAATATTGGATGATAATTCTACATTGATATAACACTTGCATTATATGGTTAAAAAGGATTATATTTTTCTATTATTGATTCACCCCTCCTCTTAGTAATCCAACAATTGGGATCAAAGAGGGTTCCTTCAGAAATCAGTTTAACCACTGAAAGGTAGATCATGGAGAGAAACAACATGTACAAAAATGGAATACCACAGTTTGATGGACATAAGTATGCATTTTTTAGCATAAGGATGAAGACATATATACAAGAACATGTATTTGAAATTTGGAAATCATATGTAGATGAATACACAACATCATCAGTTCCACTGACAAATGATAAAGCAATGAAACTCAGTCAGAATAATTCCAAAGCCACAAATGCACCTCTGAATGGTCTTGGAGAATTGGTATTCACCAAAGTTGCACGTTGTAAATCATCTATAGAGATTTGGGACAAACTTCAAAATATTTATGAAGGAGATTCAAAATTCAAAGAAGAAAAGCTTCAAACTTACAGAGGTCAGTTCAAACAACTAAATATGAAAGAAGATGAGAACATTGCAGCTTACTTTTTACGAGTGGATGAAATAGTAAATGCAATCTTGGGATTGGGAGAATAAATAAAAGAATCTGTAATTGTTCAAAAGGTACTAAGATCTCTTCCTATGAGATTTGACCCTAATATACAAGCACTAGAAGAAAGAGCAGATCTAAACTCAATAATAATGGACGAACTACATGTAATCTTCACAGCATATGAAATGAGAACTGAACAGGAAAATCCAGATATAAAAGAAGCAACCTTCAAAGAATCCAAAAGTTCAAAGAAAAAGGGAAATAAAAAAGAAAAATAACATCGCAGAAACAGTGACATCTCAAAAGATGATGAAGAAACAACCAACTTTGTCAGAAGATTGAACAAGGGAACCAACAAATGGTATAGAGGTAAGATTCCTTTGATTTTTTTTAATTGTGATGGTATTGGTCATTTTGCTAACAAATGTCCTCATAATAAAAAGAGAAATTATGAAGTTTACTCAAATAGAAAACAAACATATAAAGGAAAAAGAACCACAAACAAAGTTTTCAAGAAAAGCTTATGCACCAAAGAAGACATCTCATCATTAGATGAAGACGAAGTCAGTGACAGTGAGACAGAAAGAGTTTTATTCATGGAAGTATAAGACTCTAATAAAGAAGACTCTAAAGAAGAATATGAAGAGGTAGAAGTTGACTACCGAGAAGAATTGTTTTGTGCCATATAAATTATTAGTAGAGAAAATAAGAAAAACAAGAAACTATAAGCCAAACTAGACAAGAAAGAAGACACTCAGGAACCAGAACAAATGATCACAAATTTGAAGGTTCAAATTGAAGAAGATAAAATAATTGAATAAGAACTCAAAGAACAACTATAAGGAAGAGACAAGATCATTGGAAATTTGGAAGCATAAATTTTCACATTAAGAAAGGATCTTCAAAAGAAAAATATGTAGAACAACTCAAAATTTTTGAATGACATTATCAGCAGTCATAAACCTCATCATGAAAAGTCTGAAATTGGATACAATCAGACAGAAAAAGGATCAAGCTCCAAAACAATAGAACAAGAAACATATCCAAAAAGATATGCATAAACAATCAAAGGGGATAGAAAGGTCTACAAACAAAATTATAGGGACACTCCTCGATCAAAAAGATTCATATTTCATAATCAACGACCAATAGAAACAAATAGGCCTCAGGAAGAAGAAGGATTCACAAGAGTACCTCCTTTCATAAGATCTTCAACTCCCAGGTATCAAACTATAGATATAACAACATGAACATAAACAACTTTGAAATTCATACACAAAAGGGTTATCCAAGAAGGCCTAGTGAAACACATAGAAGAAGTTACAACATGTTTTAATCTTTGAGCACTTAAGTGGAATGATACAAATGTAAAAAATTTGGACACATGGCCAAATATTGCAGAATGACAGTCCCTCCTAGAGAGCCACAACATAACAAAAACAGTCACAGACAGGAACCTTAGAAAAGGACATGGATAAGAAAGAAAAATCATGATAGCAATGAAGAATGTACAATCGCTCTACAAGCTAAGAAGAATAAACATGGTTGGTATGTTGACAATGGATGTTCAAAACACATGACATGCAATATAGACAGGTTTCTTAGATTAAGAAAGGAAAGAGATGGATCAATCTCCTTCGGAAATGATGATTCAACTAAAATCATTGGAAAATGCATAGTCAGAATTGGGAACAAGAATACCAAGCCAAAAAATGTTATACTAGTAGAAGATATGAAACATAATATTCTAAGTGTGAGTCAAATGTGTGACCAGGGTCATAACGTTACTTTTGATTCACAAAAGTGTGAGATAAGAAAATAAGGTTTAGGAAAATTGATTGCAACAGCTGTGAGAACTTCAAACAACATATATGTATTAAGTGAAATTAGAAATGAAAAGTGTTTCCTAGGAAAGGAGGATGAAAGTTGGCTATGGCACAGAAGAATGGGTCACATACATTTTGATAACCTTATCAAAGTCAGCAAAAGGGAATGATTTAGAGAAATTCCCCAGATCATGAAACCAACCAACACTTTATGCAAGCATTGTCAACAACGAAATCAAACAAAGACCAAGTTTAAATAAAAATAATATTCAACGACAAGACCACTAGAAATTGTGCATATTGATCTAATTGGACCAACTACAACAAAGGGTTTAAAAGGTGAGAATTACTTTATGTTATTGGTTGATGATTATACAAGAATGACTGCAGTTTTCATTCTCAGGAATAAGTCAGAAGCTTTTGAAAACTTCAAGGTTTACAAGGAAATAGTTGAAAATGAAATGGATTCAAAAATCAAATGCTTGAGATCTGATAATGGAGGAGAGTTCACTTGAAAGGAATTTATGAACTACTGCATCATGGATGGAATAAAAAGGAAATTCTTCTTTGCTAGGACACCTCAACATAATGGAGTTGTTGAAAGAAAGAACAAGACAATATAGGAAATGGCTCAAACAATGCTAATGGATTCCAAATTGACAGATATATTTTGGACATAGACAGTGCATACAACTATTCACATTAAAAAAAATTAATTCTCAGAAGCAACGCTGACAAAACTCCCTACAAGCTATGTAAAGGAAGACCAACAAATGTGAAGAACTTCAAATTTTTTGGAAGCAAAGGCTACATCAAAAGAGAAGATGGAAGAATGGGAAATTTTGACTCTCGTGTGGACAAAGGAGTACTTGTTGGTTACTCAAGTATAAGGAAATCATACGAGTGTTACAACCTGAGATTCAACAAAGTTGTGGAAAGAATCAATGTAACAATTGATGAAATAGATAGACAAGAATTAAAGGAACAAAAAAATGAATCAATGGAAAATATTTACAAAGAAGAAGAAAAATATGAAAAAGAAGTAGAAGGTGAATATGAAGAGGATCCGACAGAAGCAAAAGAGAAAGTTCAACAAGTTCCTCTAAAGACACCTAGCATACGAGTACAGAAGAATCGTCCTTCTGATCATATTATCATAAACAAAGATGAAGGATTTGATACTAGAAGAAGAATTTGTTCACCATAACAAACACACCTAGCACTCTCATATACAATTGAACCAACCTGTTTTGAAGAGGCCACAAGGATGAATTTTGGAATAAGGCCATGGATGAGGAATTGGATCAAATAGAGAAAAATGACACTTGGGAATTGGTTCCAAGACCAAAGGATAAGAATGTGATCGACACAAAGTTGGTATACAGGAATAAATTGAATGAAGATGGGTAGGTTACAAGGAACAAATCTAGATTGGTATGTAAAGGATATGCACAGGTTGAAGGAATCAACTTTGAAGAGACATTTTCCTCAGCTGCTAGAATGGAAGCAATCTGATTACTTTTAGCTTATGCATGCTCCAAAAATATTAAAGTGTATCATATGGACATAAAATCATCTTTTCTGAATGGGGAACTTGAAAAAGAATTCTACATTCATCAACCATAAGGATTTCAATTGTCAGAGAACACATATTATGTGTGTAAATTAAAGAAGGCCTTGTATGGTCTAAAACAGGTTCTTAGAGCATGGTACTCTAGATTGGATAAATATATACAGCAGGCAGGGTTCAGAAAATAAAGTGTAGACAAAAACCTTTACATCAAGGTAACTCAAGATAGTATCTTATTAATTGAATTTTATGTTGATGATATTATTTTTGGAAGTATTGATGACGGGTTAATACATAAATTTGCAAAGGACATGAACAATGAATTTGAAATGTCATTACTTGGAGAACTATCATTTTTTCTGGGTCTTCAGATATGTCAAAGAAACCAAGGAATTTTTATTTCTCAAAACAAGTATATCAGAAAAATGATAAAGAGGTTTAGAATGGAAGATTTCAAACCAGTTATCACTCCCATGCAAACCAGTTGCAGGTTGAGAAAATATGATGATTCAAAGTCTACAAATCAAAGGTAATATAGGCCAATGAATGGTAGCCTAGAATATGTGACAATATCCAGACCAGATGTAATGCAGGAAGTTGGACAGGTGGCACGATTTCAAGCATCACCAAAGGAATCACATGTATTATCAGTGAAGAGGATTTTCGTATATCTCAACGGAACATAAGAGTTTGTATTATGGTATCCAAAAGGAAAGGATATATCACTCATCGCCTACACAGATGTAGATTCGGAAGATTGCATTGATGAATGATGAAGCACCAGTGGAGTAACAATCTACTTGGGTGAGTGTTTAGTTTCATGTCTAAGAAAGAAACAATCATCAATATGTTTATCTATAGCCAAGGTAGAGTATATTGCAGCAACAACATGTTGTACACATGTTCTGTGGATGAAACAAACTCTGAAAGATATACATGTTCAGTATGATGAGCCCATTCTGATCTACTGTGATAATACAAGCGCTATGAATATCTCAAAAAACCTGGTGATGCACTCCAATACGAAGAACATTCCAATCAAGTATCACTTTCTACGGGAATAGGTTGCAGAAAAGAACATCAGAGTTGAATATGTGGGAAAACAAGAACAAGTAGAAGACATAGTTACAAAACCTCTTCCATGGGAATCCTTTGAGTATCTTCTCCAGAGACTCAGAGTTATTTCTACTCCAAAATGAATTCTTTTGAATACTTATCTTATATGTATTAGATGTACATGAGGAAGCACCATAAAGAGGACAGTTCAGGATGGGAGATGAGACAAGTCAGTTAGGGGGAGTATCCCTGAATGGAAAGATACCTTTTCCATTGATGACAAAGGGGGAGATATTTATCATATGCAGAGGACAGAGGCATGGTTTCGGGGGGAGCATTGGTCACAGAGATGCAGGCATTGTTCCAAGGGGAGCATGAGTGATATGATTTCAGTATTGCATCAGAGTGTTTCCATCTGTTCCAAAGGGGGAGATTGTTTATTAATTGGGTTGGTTTTTATTGATGTGAACCCTTGAAGAAAGTACGGTAGCGAATTCCGGTAGCACAAAGGTTTGGGTAATGGATTTTTTTTTTTTTATGTATAATGGTATGAATTTTTATATATTTGTAGGTAACACTATTATATATGGATAGTACATGTCATTTAATTTTTGGTGGTATGTGGAATGTCACGTAACTCCTCACGGTTAGAGAGTTATGTCCATGTGAAGTTGGAGAACTCTCATGAGTCATCTAGAAGCCCCAAAAGGTCAAAGTAGTCAAAGTGATTGCAAAGAAGCGATTATTTAAATAATAAAGTGAAGTGACAAAGTAAAAAACGATTATTTAAATAATAAAGTGAAGTGACAAAGTCAAAGAGGATTATTTAAATAATAAAGTGAAGTGACAAAGTCAAAGTGGATTATTTAAATAATAAAGTGAAGTGACAAAGTCAAAGAGGATTATTTAAATTATAAAGTGAAGTGACAAAGTCAAAGAGGATTATTTAAATAAAAAAGTGAAGTGAAAAAGTCAAAGAGGATTATTCAAATAATAAAGTGAAGTGACAAAGTCAAAGAGGATTATTTAAATAATAAAGTGAAGTGACAAAGTCAAAGAGGATTATTTAAATAATAAAGTGAAGTGACAAAGTCAAGGAGGATTATTTAAATAATAAAGTAAATGGAGAACTTTTAACCCTAAAATGAGGGAAATAGGTTATGTGGTCAAGTGGCTATTGGATACATCGACAAGAAGAAAATTGGGCAAATTTGGACATAGGTGACTATGTGGACAACGTGGCTATGTGGGCAAAGTGACCTAGAAAATGCTTCTAAGGAAGCTACTTGGAGAGTATAAATTAGAGGCAAGGCTCTCTCATTTTAATCACACCTGAGAATATCAAATATATTCAAGTGACTGACGTAAACAAAGGATATCTAATCCAAATTTCAAAGGGAAGGTGAAGTAAAGAAGGCCAAAATTCAAGGGAGGATAAATTCTTTTGATGATTCTTTCTAAGGTATGTTATTTACAGGTCATCTCGCCATTTTCGCAATAACGTTTTTTATAGAATTATTCAGACCATGAAATTGAGAGGTCTTTGAGGAAACATATCCAAGTATTCGTGGTACAAATTTTAGCTTGTGGGTCGTTGTATTTTTGGAGTTAAAATCCGTGGAAAATATGGTTTGTGGCTAGTCCCGTAGTCTAAAACATGTGTTTTCGGTAAAAACATCATAACTTCTTCATAACATATCCAAATTTAGTAAGATTAAATGTGTTGGTTAGAGTACAGGTTTTAGTATTATGTGTACAATTTTCAAATCCATACAATAATTATTCTGTGTGGGGTACTCTCTACAATTTCTCTCTCTATAATAAGCCATAATTCAACAAGGCATGTCGTTTTTTCTATAACACCTTTTCTAAGAGGTTCCAAGTAGTGACACCTCAAGGAATTGCATAAAAGACGCTGAAGAACATTGTGTACTATTTTCACATCTTTCTTCATTATATGTACATAGTTATGATTATTTCAAGTTAGGGTTGTTGACTAATCCAAAACTAGTCATGTGAGACTAAAGTAAAGTTTGATGAAAATGCTAGTCTCTTGTTATTAATGTTAAGGAAGGTTTGTAGGTTTAGGTATAGGTTTGTGCATGGTTGATGCACTTGTTTATGGTACAACTTGATTAAATGTTGTTTGGTATAGGTTGGTGCATGGTTGATTCACTTTTTATGGTACAGGTTGATTACAGGTTGAGCTACAGGTTGATGCATGGTTAAGGTTATTGGTACAGGTTTACAAAAATATATCTCACAGTGATAGTGTGAGAGTGGTTCCATCATTCTACTTATACATCGGGGTGGTTGGATGGGGAAAGAATAGGTGGTTGTAGCCACCTTTCGGTTGTAGCTGGAGAACATAGGGGGTTGTAGCCTCCTTCTGGTTTTAGCCTCCTTCTGGTTTTAGCTAGAGAATTGGGGACTTGGAACTTCCCTCAGGTTGTATTCTGATAAACTAGGGGGTCAGAGCCTCCCTCCAGTTGCAACTAGAAAAAAAATGAGGTTGTTTCTTTCAATGAATGTAATTCTTCAAGACATATAAGAAAAACATTTCGTGGTTTTATCCCTCTTTGGGTTTCCACATAAAAACACTGGTGTACTATGTATTTGTGTGATTGTTCATTTGTTCATTGTTTATTTACTCTGCAAACATTGGTTGATAATGCTACATTGATATAACACTTGCATTATATGGTTAAAAAGGATTATATTGCTCTATTACTAATTCATCCCCCCTCTCAGTAATCCAACATATCCAACATATGATAAGGAATTATATGCATTGGTGAAAAATGTAAAGAAATGGAAGCATTAATTAATGAGAAAAGAGACAACAATTCATACATATCATCAACCATTATAGTATTTTTACTCACAGACCAAGCTACAACAATCATGACACTTGAAGTGGATGGGTTTCTTACATAAGTTTCATTTGGTAATCAAGTATAAGAAATGTATTCATAACAAGGTTGCAGATATATTGTTAAGACCAATGATTAATGCATCCCCAATACTCTAGTATAATCCTTTATCTCATGAACTTTATGCAGAAGAATATGATGGGGATGATGATTTTAGAGGTGTATATGATGCATTAACTCGTGGAAATCACCAGTCATATTATTATATGCATAAAAAATTGTTAGTTCATATTGGAAGATTTTGTATACCCAAATATGAAAGAGTAAATATAATAAGAGAAGTTCACACATCTCTCATTTTTGGTTATTTTGGGGTTGGAAAGCCATTTGCACAATTACAAAGATAATTTTGTTGGCCTCAAATGAATGAAACATTTTCCAAGTATATAAAATCATGTGTTATGTGTGCCACAAGCAAGTCTAGCAACAAAACTTTGGGGTTATATACACCACTTCCATTACCTTCTCATCCATGGGAAACAATATCCATGGATTTTGTAGGGGGTTTTTCGATGTTCAGGACATGTCATGATTATTTATATTTCATCGTGGATAGATTCAGGAAGATGTGTATTTTGATGCAATGCAAGAAATAGGTCATAGCTGAACAAACATCACAGATGTTATTGGCTAATGTATGGGTTCATTTTGGATTTCCTAGATCTATTATTTTAGATCGAGACTCTCACTTTTTGGGAAAGTTTTTGCCTCATTTATGGGATCTCATGGACACTAAGTTAAAGAAGAGAAAAAAATTTCATCTGCAGACAAATGGACAAATAGAGGTGGTAAATAGAACAATAGTATATATACTTTGAGGGTATTACATCAAGCATCCTAAGTTATTGGATGAACAATTACCTTAAGTACAAAATTCCTATCAACATGCCATGCATTCGTCTACTTCGAAATTTCATTTTGAAGTACGTTTGGGTTACTTGCCTAAATCACCTATGGAATTTTCTTTTGGAGAAACAGGTAAACAATATGGACAAGATGATACAAATAAAGATAAAATGTTCACTCAAAATATTCACTAGGTACATCAAGCAGTGCATGAAAAGGTGGAGAAGATTCAATACAAGTACACAGAAAGGAATGATAAATATCAGGTTGATCATCAGTTTGAAGTCGGTGATCAAGTATGGTTACATATAATAAAATATAGAATGAAAGGTGAAGGTAAAAATATAAGGCCAATCCAATATGATCCATTCAATATCTTGGAGAATATTAGTACTAATGTTTTTTGTTTAGATCTACCAGCCTAAATGCAAATGTATTCAATGGTAAATGTTGATAGTTTGAGGCTTTATGAGCCTCCTATAATTATAAATGAAGACAAAAGTATTCAAGTTCCAACACTTGATGGATTTTCTCCATAATATTTGGATGAGCTACAAGAAGATGTTATTATCGACAAAAGAATCAGGAATTCACAGTGAGTTGATGTGAAATATCTTCGAGTTGGTCTTAAATGGGTAAAATAAAGTAAATAAAAAGGGATGGACATCATAAGGGTGAGGGAACTCTACCTTCTCTTAGTTGTTTAGTAATCAAAAAAAATTGGTGGTCCAAAAGGCTTCCAATGGGGATGAATGCTCGTAGAGGTATAGAAGGATCCAGAGCATCCACAGAGGTCCAGAAAGGTTAAAAAATGTTCAAAATTCAAATATCCAAAATTCTCTTGAGAATTCCATCAATGTGTAGAGCTCGACAATAGCTTTCCAATGGCCCAAAAATCACCTCAAGTAGATTTTGTATGCAAAATATATGGATGGTCAAATTTCAATTCAACTAGGTCAAAGGTCAAAGTCAAAGGGGTCAAGGTGATCAATGGCATGACCATAGAACTATACGATGATGACATGGCCATACACCAAGGTGTTGTGTGGCATGAACATATGCTGACTAGGCAGGTGTGTTGGAGTCTAGGTGGACTAATCATTTGTCGACATGTGGCAAGGCTAAGACAATAAGAGGTTGCCATGTGGAAACCTCCCATTGGAAATTATGGTTAAGGTTATGTCAATTTATGTTGGGAGCCTCGAGGATCGAACTCACAACCTCCTAAAGTCTTACGAAATACTTTTTTATTATCGTGATACCACATTAGTGATTACCCATATATGTTGCAAGTTATATTTAACCTTGTAAAAAGGTTTATCCGACAGTAAAAAGGACTGAGTGCCTAATCACTCGACCCATACATTATCATATGATCACATTCAATGTAATATAACCATGGGTGATAACTCACGGGGTTATTCCATATATAGTATATGGTTATGACTATATAACCATATAAAAAACAAAAACCATGCCATAAAATATGACAAGGTTCATAGGATTTGATCCCGCGACCTATCAAATAAATGCATCGACACTTAACCAATTTTTCTATGAGTGTAGGTTTGTTAGGAACCTGCCTAACAATAAATTTATTGATTTCCTATTATTTTGAATGGGCATTAAGGGTTCGTTCCCTATTTAATGGGCGCACGAACCAAGGATGGGACACACACTCATCAATATGCAGAGTATGGTCTCAAAGGTTTTGGAAAGGGAAATAGTTCTTTGAGGTTACATCATAAAGAGTTTCGAGATCTTCCTTGATGAAATTTGAATAAATTTATATTCATTTTTCATTATTTTTTATAAGGAATCCTATGGTGCACTATTTTTTTGGGTTTGAGTGACACAGAAAAGGTCATTGTAGAGCACAAGAATTTGAGCATTAATAAAGAGGTCTTTATTGGAAGTGGACCCAGAGACATAGTCTAAATTGGTTGAACTCTATTATCAAACTTCTGTATTTGATATTGTCATTTTTTTTCATTTGTTCTCAGTTATTTGCAAGTCATTTATAATTAAAGTGTATTTGGTTAGATAAGTATTTCACATGTAAATTGAAAACAATCAAGTGATCATTATTATTTCGAAGATCAATTAGATGTTTATATGTATTTAAAAGATAATAAGAAGCTAAGTTTTTTTCTGATCACCTCTTGTTCTCCCTCCCCCTCCCTCTCACACTCTCAAACACTCCCTATAATATTCCTTTGCTTATGAACGATTGAAATTTTAATTCTAGTTATTTATAATTGGTAAAGTTTGTTATGAGAAAATACTTAAGTTAAATTTACATCATCATAAACATTCATGATGAGAAATATTTTTTTAAATATTATTTTTAATTTATTTTATTTAACTTGAGACAAATTTATGAGAGAATTCAGTTACAAAAGAATAATCCATTAATCCATGGGAGAGTGAAAAGAGATAAAAACCACTAGGGTAAATATTGTTTGGGAGGACAAGTCTAAACCTACTCCAAAAGATGTGGGAGGTGAGGGAAAAAGATATAAATAAGTTAAGACAAGAATATTCCCTAGGGTTAGGGATGAGGCTAACTTGGAAAGAAATACCTAGGAAAGCTATTATTCCTACTTGGTAACATAAGAGGGAGAACACGTATAGAGGAGGCATGATGTTGTTGAGTACTTGTGCATAAATTGAACTTGATGGTTCAGAGAAAGAGTCAAGTTATGTTTTACATCGAAAGAGTTATTGAAATTTTCAGTCAATATGGATTAATGGATTAGTCTCGGGGGTGACAATAGAAAGTAGTTTGGCTACTTTGTTCTATGGTTGGGAGGAACTGGATTCTCTCCTCAATTTGTCCCTAGTATTTTTAAAATATTATACTCAAATATGTTTCTTTACCTATATTTTAGTTACATTTCTATAACTAATGAATATTAAAGGTTATAGTAGTATTTAGTTGTACATAAACACTAGTTGGGTATTATATTTTCCAAAATAGAAAATATTTATATCTGCAAAGATAAATAGAGGAAAAATCATTTAATATTGTTTGTTTTAAACAAATGAAGAACAAACTCATAATGCTTATGATTGTCAAAACGACATCACTAAAGTTATAACCCTAACCTTGTCAATCAAAAAATAATCCAATGTATATCAAATACAATTTATGGCGAGCATGATTATAATCAATTGTACCTTCATCAAACTCACTAAGGAGGAGATGATGAATCTTTTAAAAGGGAATAACATAGATATTGTTAGCTTTGAAACAAAACCTCTACTATGCAGGAACAAAACTACAATGAACTATATTAACAATTTTATATGAACGAGTTTCGAGATATTTTACTATACAACCCATGAGGTATAATAGACTTATGATGATGGATGAATTAACCAAGACAAATTTGGTATGAATGTAGGTTAGCCACGAGCTCTAGAATGAGAATATCCAAAGAAAATACATCTTTACCTCTATAATGAAGATGACATCTTGGTGAGATTGGACCGTATATGTCAACTATTCCACTATCCCTATGTCTACTCCGTGGATTTTCTTGGGTAAGCGTTATACCCACAAGAATCAATATATTTTCTCTTTAATTTCTTTGGGTGGATATTGGTGGCCACCCACCTATTCCAACTGGCTCCTCTTGTTCATTTTTAGTCCAACACGTTCTTTTGTACTTCTTTGTAATTGTGGGTTCTACACTTTTGGAGTTGTTTGAATCCCTACACATATTCTAGGTGGATACTGGTGGCCTCTCACCTAATCCAACTGGATTATTTTGTATGTTTTCATGTGAACACATCTTGTTGTACTTCCAGGGTCATTTTGGAGCTCTAGACAATGTTTTTCTATCTTGCCATAGTCAAACTATAGACATAGTTAGTTTTTGATGGTGTAATGTGTATTTACCTAAAATACCTTTCCAATGGGCTATCACACAGCTAAAATGAAGGTCGTATGAAAATTTTACGACCCCAGGAAGTTGAGGTACCAACTTACCCATAAGGGCCCACATGACGTTTGGTGTTTCACCTCCTAGGGTTAGGATTTTGGATGTATAGCATTTTGGAATTCATGAGTATTATAAAAAAGGCCTTTAGAGCCTCATTGTAACCATTCTTCTCAGATGGATGTGCATAAAAGCCACATCTCTTCTCAGAGATAACTACCAGTATTCGAGAAAGTGTTTCAGTTCTGCAGTTTTAGAGTTTCAACCTATTTCATTTATTCAATAGAAGATATTGTTCACTAGATATATGTGTTATTCTACATATCTCTATGTTTATTGTATTCAGTGTGTTAATCAGTTCATTCTTCTCCTAAACCTGGATCAGTGGTATCAGAGCAATATTCTCTTCATTTATTTATCTTTGTGCATGTCCCCGACAAGATCTATGTACAAAAGTTGGGACTCAAACCAATCTAGTTGTTGCAACATTGGTCGAGCTGAGCTCGACAAAAACCCATGGGGAACGAAAATAAATATGATGGAGTAGGATATCCTATTAAAATGTTTCTCAAGGAAGCTCTCACGCGACAAAGGACCAAAATGATGGAAAACCTTGCATAGATCCTTTGATGATTTCCCATATGAGAAGCATATTCATCAAGTGGCCATGCAACCCCGTTCAAGGTACATGTAAATTTTTGTATTCCATTATTTGAAGGACTGATAGATGCGGATCCTATAGATACATGGTTGAATCTTCTCAAAGGGTATTTTTCATTCCATAATTTTTTCGATAGAGAAAATATTACTTTTTCACTCCACAAGGTCGTCCCCATGTTAAGGATTGGTGGGATAATTACTCTAAGTAAAGGTTTGTAGAGGAATCTAAAATGTTTATGGTGTCCCGTACATGGGATTCCTTCCAAGATGCAATTAAAGAGAAGTACTACAATGTTGGAAGATATGAGGACCAATACACCAGATGGACCACCCTGCATCAAGAAAGGGACCAGACAATACAAGATTTCACCAATATTTTCCATACCCTATGCACCAAATTAGGTATAAAAGACTATAAGTGTCATCTAGTGATCGAATACCATGGTTGTTTGCATAGATACATTAAAAAATAAATGGAATTTCTAGACATCGCCTCATTGGGCACAACTTATAGATACACTATCAAGATCGATCATAAATTTAAGTAGAAGAGGAGAGAGTTTGGATCAACAAATTCCTGACAGCCAAAGCAGGACAAAGGTGGCCCCAACCCACACAGCAAGGGACCGAGCTGATATGGTCACCCTCAGGAAAACCATTCAAAGTTGTAACACAATAAGGGAAATGAGAAGATGAAGAAGGACATCTGAAAATGGTGTGAGTACCATAAAATCCCTTGGAACAACACTAAAGAATGTCGCTCCAAGAAGTCACTCGTGGTCGAGATGAAGGATTTTGAGTCATAGGTTGATTATGATTCCGAATCAAAACCTGAAGGAGGGAACCAAATTATCAATGTTGAACCCAGTGCCACTATTGCTACCACCAAAGTCCGTCCATGTGAACCAGAAGAAATAGAGGAAGGGGAATTCCTCTTTCACTCACAGATGTCGGTAAAGGGGTATCTGCTTCATTTTATTGTCGATAGTGGTAGTCAGAAGAACCTAATTTTAGAATATTTTTTCAAGCGTCTGGACCTACCAATGACACCGCACTCATAGCCCTACACCATCGGCTAGCTTCACCAAGGAAGAGATCTTCGTGTCAACCAAGAGTGTCATCTTCCCTACGACATCAAGCCTTTCAAAGATGAGGTATTGTGTGATATTTATCCCCTTGAATTTTGTGATGTTATTTTACGAAAACTATATTTATGGAAGCATGATGTTATGTATGAGTCTAGACCCCATAGTGTTATTATTACTTCGGGTAGACAATTGTACAGGATTCCATAGGTAGCGTTGCATACTGCTATTTCTTTAATATTTGTTAAGCAATGGAGTAAGTTCATTTCATAGATCGGGAAGTTCATATTCTTTGTTATCTGTGATCACAGTAAGTAGAAGGTCATCGCCGCATCCATGACATCTACACATAGCCTCTCTTTGCAGCATAAGAAAGTAGATGGGATCATGGAAGAATACAAAGACATATTCTCATCACTCATCAGGGTATTGACACACTGCTAATTCAAGCGTCCAATTTATCTGACCCTTGGTGCACCTCTACCTAATGGACCAGTCTATCATCAATCGTTGATGAAAAATTATGAAATCAGGCATCGTATCGAAGATCTTCTTCAAAGGGGGGACATCAGACATAGGTCCTCCCCTTGCGGAATCCTGATTGTACTGGTGCAGAAGAAGGATGGGATTTGGTGACTCTACATTGGTTATAGATCCGTAAAAAAAATCATAGTCAGGAACCATTACCCAATTCCTAGTATTGATGACCTTCTTGACCAACTCAAGGGGGGAAAGTTCTTCAGCAATATTGACCTAAAATATGGCTACCACCATCTTCCCATAAAACCAACTGATGTATAGAAGAAAACCTTCAAATCTAAAGAAGGTCTATTCGAATGGTTGGCATGCCCTTTGGCTTATCAAATGCACCAACCATTTTCATGAGGTTGAAGGATGATGTATTGAGACCCTTCAACAACTCTTTTGTGGTTATATATTTGGATGACATCCTCATCTTTAGAAGAACTTGGGAGGAGCACATGCGACATATTAAGTAGGTTTTGAGCACTCTGCGACAGCACAAACTATATGCCAACTTGAAAAAATACTCTTTTGGAATGAAAATGGTCCAATACTTGGGATACATTGTTGATGAGCACAAGATACATGTTGATCCAGATAATATCCAATTCATTCGTGACTGGCCAGCCTCTACCACACTAATTGAGCTTCATATCTTCTTGGGACTGGCCAAATTCTACTAATAGTTCATGTTTGGATTCTCCCATATTGCATGGGCCCTTAACCAGGTGACCAAGGGTGGTGGCAGAGAAACACTCGAGTGGGGGAAGGAACAACAACAAGAATTCGATGATCTGAAGCACCACTTGTTCTCAACTCTAGTAATCTCCTTTCCCGATATGCAACAATCATTCAAGATTGAGCCTGATGCATCTAAGTATGTTGTAGGCACAGTTATCACTCAACACAATCATCCAGTGGCATACCATTGTGAGACACTCTCAGATACTGTCTAGAAATATCCCACCTATGACAAGGAAATGTATTGCATTGCACAAAAATGTCTTCAATGGAACATTACATTCTAGGGAAGGAGAGGATCATCCACATTGATCACAAGCCTTTGCGATTCATACAAAAACGGGGGAAAGTGAAGAATGATCGCCAACAAAAGTGGTTCACCTTCTTGCAGTAGTTCCATCTCAACATAGAGTATAATACATGGATATCAAATCGTGTCTCTGACTTCCTCATTCCACCTCCCATGGATTCACTGACCATTGTGATCCATTCCTATGGACATGAGGCATCTGAGTGGCCCCAAATTTATCAGCAAGATCCAGACTTCACCACCACCTATCCACTCTTGGGTACATGCACAACTATCACCAATTTTCACATTCAGAAAAAACTATTACGCCATATGGACCATCGTTGTGTTCCTACAAGCGAGCGTGCAATGTTGATTTGGGAAGCCCACTACTGTCAGATGGAAATAAATTTTGGCATGGAGAATACTATGGTTTTTCTTCAGAAACATTTTTATTTGACAAAACCGCCATGGGATGTTAGCAAGTATATCAAATCTTGGACTTCTATTTCCATTGCCAAGCTAGACATCATGAAGCAAGGCTTATACACCCCTCTTCCTACTCCCGAGAAATAGGATTTGGAGCCGTTAGCAATTGTGTATGCCTTGAGATTATGGAGACACTACCACATTTGATGAAAATTTGAACTAAAAATGGACCATTGTGGTTTACATAACATCTTTACACAAAGCGACTTGAACGCGCGACACAGACATTTGTCAGAATTGCTTAGCGAGTATGATTTCAGGATTACTTACATAAAATGAACAATGAACAGAGTGGTTGATGCATTGAGTCAGAGACCATGCATATTTCCAGTGATGCCTCTTCAAATGAATCTATGTGAAAATATTCTAACTTTACAGTGCGACGATGATTGGTACAAAGAGGTCAAGGATTTTATCGGAAAAAAAAAATGATGGTACCAAGATTTGAGGGATTTACCGTGGACAACAATGGATTATTGAGATTTAAAAATAAAATTTAGGTACTTCCCAACGATGAGTTGAAGAGTTTGATCCTAAAATAAGCTCATAGAGAAGTGTACATGGCTCACCTATGAGTCACAAAGATGAGGGAAAACCTTACACCCTTATTCTTCTGGAAAGGAATGAAGGCATACATATTCAACTACTTGGAAATATGTCTAGAATGTCAGCAGGTGAAGGCTGAAAACAAATATCTGACAAGTTTACTACAACCACACGCTATTCCAAAATTGAAATGGGAGGTCATTTCGATGGATTTCATTGTTGGATTGCCACTAATGAAAAGGAGACACAACTCAATTTTCGTAGTAGTCGACACTCTGACAAAGAGTGCACATTTATTTTTGTGCATACGATGTATCAGGCTCCCAACATAGCTATAATTTTGATTAGCAAGATTGTGAGGCTGCATGGAATTCCTAAAAGGATTATATCTAATCGAGGATCAGCGTTTACAGGATGATTTTGGACTAGTTTCCAAGAGGCCTTGGGAACCCAACTTAACTTTAGTGTTGCATATCACCCAGAGACAGACGGGAAAACTGAAATAACAAACCAAATATTGGAGGATATGTTGCATATGTACAGAATGGACCAACATAATCATTGGGAAGAGTTCTTGCCACTAGTAGAGTTTGCATACAACAACAATTATCAAAGCACCATTAAGATGGATCCATTCGAGTTTCTTTACGGGTGACCATGTCGGATGTCTTTAAGTTGAGATCGACTTCAGGATAGGGTCATGGTGGGGCCAGAAGAGATCCAATAAATGGAATATCAAATGAAAAGAATAATACAAAGGATCAAGGAGGCGTAGGATCAACATAAGTGTTATGTCGATGCACAGTGTGTTGATCGTAGTTATGAAGTTGGAGATCGAGTCTTCTTGCGAGTGAAACCATATAATAGTTCGATCAAGTTTGTAAAGGGTGATAAAATATATCCTATGTTTGTGGGACCTTTAAAGGTTTTGGAAAGGAAGGGGCATGTGGCCTATCGACTAGCCTTGCCTGAATCTTTGAGGCATATGCACGATGTTTCTCACGTATTGTTTTTTAGACATTATGTTAGTGATCCTACACATGTGATTGACATGAGTTCCTTGTAGGTATCGGATGAGGGTGCACTCATGGTGGAGCCAATTCACATCCTGTACCATCGCATTCGATAGCTATGACTTTGAACAATAGATCAGGTCAAGGTCTAGTGGGAAAACTATAGTCCACACTGAGCAACCTGGGAGGACACATATGATATGCGTCAATAGTTTCCATTTTTGTTTGATAGCTAGACATATTGATATTTTTAGATACTTTATTTCATCACTTATTTATTGTGAAACTTTAGGATGAATTTTAAACCAAGGGGGGTTTAGGTAACATCCCGCTCTTGTGCGTGCTAAGCGGACTTATTCTTTGAGGACACTTCTGTGTAAGTGATATGGTTCATTATATGATTGGTTGTTTTGATTATGATTATGGGATGTTGTGGATCTGATGATATGTTATTTTTTCTATATTTATATCGATAGGTTCTATTGACTGGTTTCTCCTGAGTTTTCAAGACTCTAAACATTAGAGGATTTCGATGGCATCAATGGATCTCCTTGGACTTTGGACCGAGTCAGGCAATGGACTGTTATCGTTTGAATGTTGTTGATATTACATATTTCACATATGATTATATATTATGATGTTGATTTTTATCGCTGACATGTTTTGTTGATGGATGCAGGATGACGATAGCTTGTCGAACAGACTCACAATTGGAGTAAATGGGTCACGCACGAAAACGAGAGATATTGAGGGAGAGGTGTGACAGCAGCCCTACGACAGCCTACTAGCACTCTTGTCATGGCTTGAAATGTATCTTAACAATTACCTAGTTCGAGAATACCCACGATGTCATGAGGGCCGACTGTGACAATTGCTCACGATTATTCTAAGGGGCGCGCAATAAGGCAAGGTCCTTATTCCTTAGAGGCCCTTAGTCTCCCACAAGGTCACTTGACAAAGTATTGACTCCAGGGGTTCGACGTCTACCAAATTCAGTTAAGAGGGGAGTGACACCCTTGGAGAACGTAGTGCATCTTGAAGGGCACATCGCACAAATAAAACTAGAATGCAAGCGAGTGGCACCCTTGGAGCACATAGTGCATCATGAATGGCACGTCACAATTTTAACTATGGTAAGTTAATAAACCTAATCCCTAGAAAACTATGCCTCCTTAGGACCTGGTCAACCTTAAAATGAATGATGGTATGAGTGAAGTTTAATAACAATTTTTTCCCTTAAGAACTGTTGCCAAGACTAGTGAATTTAAAACCTAGATCTAAGTAAAATATGTGAAAAAAAGAAGCTAAATGGACATGTAACAAGAAGGGGGTAAAGAAAATTCAAGCATTAATAATTAAAGTAAATTTTTTAATGAAGGTTTAATTATTAAAATGGGTAAATGGTTGTTTTTGTCTAAACTTTCTAATTATGAACTTAGTTAAAAAGGGGAGACTTAAAGAAAAAGGGGAATGTCTAACTTAGTAGGGAATCTAGCCTTCAGAACTTTATATTTTTGAAATCAACTAGGATTTAAGTAAGGCATAAGTCATTTAAGAAATGTAAGGGAATAAAGGGACACCGAGGAGTGTTTTTAGGAACTCTTTTAGATGGGTGAGGGAAATAGGAAAATTTAATTAAATAATAAAATTGATTTTCTGGTGCAACTAAGGGATCAAATGACATGTGTATGGGGGAGGTTTTTCCTAATTAAATTTAATAAAAATAATATAAAGAGGGTTTGGGAAAATAATTACAAGAAAACTCTATAAAAAGAATGGTGGAGGAGGAGTATGATCATGTCTGGTTTTCTTAAGGTTACGTTGTTGGAATTTATCTTGACTGAAATTCTCTTGTGGAAGTTTGGATAGCCAACTCAGATAACGAGTGGTACCTCAACCTTGTGAGGCGATCTAGGAGCTATCATTCTTTGGTACTGTGTGTGTGGCCCCTTTGCAGCTCAGGGGGCTCAGGGGGAAGAATATTACCCCTAGCGTTGACTGGGAGGTACCGGTGAGGTCTCATCGGTTGACAAGTGAGAACTAGACAGAGCGTGCACAAGACAACGACTACAGAGCATTCACATTTGGCTATGGTATGCATATGTATATTCAGTATTGAACAATAGTTTAATTCCCTGTATATGCATATCTCTAATGTCGAAAGCACGCATGCGTAAATTTTGTTAAAAATTTTGTTAATTTCCTGTATATGATTATTTATCATGGATAATGTACGCATGTGTAAATTGATTTAAATGTAGTTAAATTATGTTTTTGTGCCTTCTTGGTTTGCTAGTATTTAGATTCATTTGGGTGCATTAGATACTTGCATTTGTTGATTTTCTGGTTAAATCGATGTAGTATTGTAATCGATCTGGAAATGTTCCTAAAATGACGTGCAGTTCTCTTTGATTAATAGCATATTCTGTCAATAATATGGATTTTTATTTCTTGTTAAAACTTATAGCTATGATCCTGGACTAATCTATTGAAGTTTCCTTAATAACAAGATCATTATTTTTTTCTATTATCTATGGTAATCTGAGTAAATAATTCTAGAACCATGTAATACAATAGAATTGTATGCATAGTTTGGATGCATTATGTGTTGTATATTTCATTATGTTGAGTATTAAGGAATGTCATACTGTAATAGCAATTGTGGTTTTAATTTTTTTGGGGATCTAATTACTATTGCACAACCCCTAGTGCCTTATAGTTTTTATTGCTCTAAATTTTTTCCTTTTTCTCAAATGCATCAAGTTTCGCCCTTGCGAACTTCTTCTCCCATGGCCTCATGTATTCTCCCTTAGATCTCTGCGCTTGGGTGGTTGTATGGATACAATGGACACCGAGAGGACCATGCTTGACTTGGATGCTCATCTTGAATTTATGCAGGATTGAACCCAGGACCCAACTTTGTTGTCGTTTTTATAAACTTGTTGTATGGCGATTCATGTGTGGGACTGAGTATCATTTTATCCCTGGAAGTATTTCTTTATTTATTGTGTCCAGAACCTTAGCACAGAGATCAAGTAATAGGGATTCATGTTTGGGATTGTGTTTGTTTTATTATTCTAGAAATTTTCCTTTAATTTTATTTCATGGCTAGAACCTTAGCATCGGAGTGCGCGAGGGGGGGGGCATTCAAATCTTTGTCTGTGTATTGTTGTATTGAGTAATTATTGGTTGGATTGTTCAACCAAGTGGATACTTGTTGTTACCAACGCCCATTGTTGTTGCCTCAACGAATTGGTCGCTACATTCTTTGTCCTTCCACCTGTAATTGGCAGGAAACAAATTAAATATTCCAGCCATTGACAACATTGTGTTATGACAGAGAATGGTAGGAAACAAAATTAAAATCCTGGCTAATTGAAAACACTGTGTCATGACATGACATCGGTATTTCCACTTACATATTTTGCCAAAATATCAGTGAGGCTTCCTCTTAAAAAACCCTTTTTTGGAGAGTATACACACCCTGTTGAACTAATTTCCCATGTACACACGTGAGCTGCATGCTAGTTAGCCTGCGTTTACCTCCAAAAGTTGTTAAAAATATAAAATTGCAAGGAATTCAGTGGAGTTTACATGATATAAAGGGTTTCCCAACCATTTTATCCATTGTGTCCCGTCCCCAAACCGAATAACCATAGTTTTATCATATAAAAAGAGGTCTTGGGGTCTCATTTGAAAGGACAAGCAATAGAATAAGAAAATCCTGGCAAAATTCCTTCCCCTTCTTAGCCCAAGTTTTGCATCATATTATGATTTTTGGCCTCAAAATTCCCCTCCATCCCTTTCTCCTTATACAACCCTTTCTCCTTTCACAAATGATAAGTTGGTTGTGAGAGGCTTGCATGGTATTGATGCACTTGGAGCCACGATAGAGGATACCATACCTAGTCCGCAGAGTGATTGTCAACAAAGGTTGTAATATTTATGATCTTAATATTGAATAAAAGAGTTCATTCATGTACCAAAACATTATGTCTAAATGATTTTATTCATTTATTCATTTAGGTCTTGTTGTCCCTTGACCAAGTTTTGGGAGACACTTGGTCATGTTTAGCCATTTTCGAGACTTTGACAGCCTATTGAAGATGGAGCACCGGATGAAGCAGAGATTCCAGAATCTCCACCCACTTTTGGGGCAGTTTTAGGTTTTTGGGATAATGTAATGGGAATGGGATGTTAGAGCATGGGTTTTTCCCATGTGTAGGCCTATTTTGTATGTATAAATAAGTAAGATAGACGATGTAAGAAGTAGTACATCTATGTGATGGTAAATATTGTTATGTGCAAGTAATCTATGTGATTGAGTAGGCTCCGCACACACTGTTGAACTTGTAGTGCTAAGTGCATGTCATTGTAGGGAGTTGGAGAAGGATTTGTGCTGTAACACAAGGAAGAAGGATATAGCGAGCTTCATAGGTCTTCATCCTATGTGCAAGAGGTTTTTGGTGGCTTTGTGTTGTAACTGATTGAAGACGCTAATAAAGAAGAAGAGTTGGTGGATGTATCCCCAGGGTGGGGGTGAGCCACGTAAATTTGTGTTATGCTTTGTGCTTCGACTTGATGTGTTTATACCTTCTTTTGCTAAGTTCTTTGATATATTTAGATAGATCTGCTTATTCTTTGTGCTTCTTAGAGGTGTGTGAATGTTATATCTGACATGTATGAAGGTGCTTAGTGTTGATTTACCGGATCTGATCTGCTTTACTGTTGCTAAGTGATGAAATACCTTAGATCTAAGTAAATGTTGTGATGCTCTATGCTATCTGCGAAGTATAATAAGAATTGAATATTGATGAATGATTGATGCTAAGTGCTCTGTAAGTGATATAATCACATATCTGTGTCCCAGCTAAGGTTGCAAACACTTGAGTTTTGCAACCATCCCTGCCTCTACCTCGGGTGAGACTTCATCTACTTCACAGGTTTTTCCGAAAGGGCCAGTAGTTAGGGCTTTGTTGGTGCACTCTCAATCATGTAACCCTATGTCTTCCCCTGTGCCAACAAATGGTTCCATTGTCGGGACCTGAAACTGTGATTGCTAGGAACTGAAAAAGAGGAATCTCTATGCAAAGATTCATCCTAAAACTATGAAATCTATGTCCGTAGAGTTGTGCCCTAGTGTGCAGTATTCTAATTTATATGTAAAGCTTTGTACTAAATAAATAAGGTTATATATGAGAGAAATAATCTCAATCTAAAGAAAGAAGGCCATATCTGAAAGAAAGGAGGAAGGATCTATAGAAAAGAAGAAGGATATGAAAGCTTTGTGCTCCAAGAAAGGTAAAAGCGAGAAGTTCTGATTGAAAAAGGTAATATTTGTAAGATTTGTGCTCTGTTAAAGGTAGGAATAGTTAAAAGTTCTTAGATCTGAAATATTTGTGCCTTGAAGAAGTAAGATAAGTGGAATTTTTTGTTTCTAAAGTATGGATCTAGGTATGTTTAATAGAGTCTGTCCTAGTTGGAAAACTAGACCATTGATAGATGAAAGAAGGTTTGATATGAGTAGATCTAATAAGAATAGTGATAGATATGTTGTACCTATGCATAGAAAGAATGTTTGGACTAACAAATGTATGCAGGATCCTAGAAAGAAATTGTTGCAAGTTAGCTACCATGATCCTAGTGCGCAATAAAAAAGAGGTTGGGTATCATTTAAAAGAAAGAGAGGATTGACCCTCTATTACAGTTGCAGAAGACCAAGACATCTTGCTAAGGAATCCCCTAGATGAATACCTAGTTGTGTTTGTTTCAAAGACATGGACCATGAAGTGGTGGATTTCCCTGGAATGATCGCTAAGCTTAAAGGAATGAATCTAAATCAAGGAAACCCTGAGGCAGATCTAGAAAATGCAGAACCCCAACAAGAATCAGAGAAGGTATTGATACAAGTAAAAGAGACCCTGAATGACCACCAACATATAAGCTTATTAGATATCTTCAAAGAGAAGGAGTGCATCGAATCAAGAGTAGGGGACTTCGACATTGACTCTGTCTTGGATGAAGAAACACAGATGAATATTATGCCAGAAAGAACCTAGGAAGCTATAGGAAGGCCTGCTATGATCTCTTCCGTAGGAGGAATAAGTTTATTCAGAGGAAATATAGTAAACCTATGTGGAAGGCTCGCCCAGATACCTATGACTGTCAATGGAGCTTCGATAGAAGAGTACTTGGAGATTATTAAATTTATTGAAGACGGAGCCTCGTTTACCATGCTAATAGGAAAACCTTGGATTGATAGAGATCAAGCTAGATGAAAGGAGGAAGAAGAATTTTTGGAACAAAAGAAGAAAGAGTTAAAAGACTTTATGACCAAAAGGATCGTGCACTTGATTAAGGAACATAAGAGTAGATCGCATATATTTAATACTAGCAACTCAGATGTCGAGGCTAAGAGAACACTAGAAAATCCCTAGAAGATTGAATTACCTGTCCCTGACAAGGAAGAAGTATTACATAGGAACCCTAGGAAAAAATCTCAGTAGTGTGAAGTAATAAGACCAAAGAAGAAAAGACTCAGAATGATAAAAGCATTACCAAGACAAAGCTCACTGGAAAGAAGGCTAGAAAGTTAAGAAAAAAAAGGCTAATACTGAAAGGTTACAGGAGGTTCTAGAAGAGACCTCACAGAAAGAAAAATTACAGAATTGGAACTTCACCGAGATATCAGAACATCGACATAGAGTACTTCGCCATGACGAAGCAATATAGTCATTGGAACTGATATATCTATTTGACTTCTGCCCCGAACAAGCAGAAAAGAAATAAAGAGGCATCATCAAACCATTGGGCCGCACCATAATGGATCGAACAGGAGTTAATGGAGGGTCATGACTATTGTGAGCCAACCATTATCGACTAAACTATTTATCTTGTCACGCCATGCATGAAGAAAATTTTTGCCAAATCGAGACTTTGAGCTCACAACCTTGATTAAGATTGTCCAGTGATCATTACGCTCTTTCTTTCCATATTATTGGCATGTCTACATTACTTCGTAAACCTGATATTATTAACCTCGAGCGCATATGTCCAAAGAGCTTAGCACACTTGAAGAATCTGCGAAGGAAGTACTCGTTGATCTCAGGACCAAGAAAGTCATGTTAGAAACAAGGATGATTGTAGGTGTGCAAACATCATCAACAGGAGGAGTCTAATCTTCTCCATCAACTACTCATGGAGAAGGAACTTCCAGAATCACTACAGAGATGAGAATGAAGCATAGAGACGATCTCGCGAATGCCAAGTTGATTCTGAGCATCTTACCTGTGTATATACCTCCTCTGAGTAGCGTAGTGAATAGAGATAGTGTGTGCAAGGATTTTGAGTATCCTTTGGTCACTCCGTACCTCCCAAAAAGGAAACATGCAATTTGCATAGACCAGGATAAGATAGAGGCATTGAAGTTTAGTGACTTCAACCTTGGACACTGTAAAGCTTACAGTATGCTCGCCCCAGATAAGTATCTGACCAAGACGAAAGGAAAGAATTAAAATATTATCCCCCAGCCTTGGACCCATAACCTTGCGCAGTCTACCCTACTTAATGTTATGAATATCCCTCACTTCGGACGACATCAAGAAGTGAATGCATGTGTTAAGATGTTGTTATCCTGTTACCATGGAGGATATTTATGGCTACACCGACGTATCATAGTGGATTTGACCTTGATCCATCAGATCACCAAGCTTAGCATGTAGGGCCCTGACCCACAATATTTTTACCCCGGAAAGACTGTGGATCACACTCTTGCACAGAAGATAAAAGATATGTATGGTGATGTTGAGAAAGGAATGTGAGGCTACAAGGTAGCCTCTATCCAAAATGGCACAGTTCGCCTAGATTATCAACTAATTGTTGGGAAATTAGTTCACAAGAACTGACCCACCCAAGTAACCGGATTCGTAGTAGAAATCGCTAGGAAGTGCATAGAGAGTGTACGAATGAATTGGGCACAGTACCTGGTAAATCAACTAGAGATTGATTGCAGGGAAGCCCAGGGCCAAGGGTATGAGTTCCATTTCAGTTGGCTTCTCATACTGATCGCATTCATTGCATGGGAAATTCCAGAAGGTGCGACCTTCCTAGACATCAAACCATTTGAACCGTTGGTTGCGAAGTTCAGTAACCTATGGTATTCAAATGATATGAATAGACAATGGAAGTCAAATGTCATGTTTCATTCACATTATAATCAGTTGAAAGTAGCTATCTAGGCTACACCGTGCATCACTCTGAATACACTCCACAGGTTTTGGCCCCTGATGAAGTTCAACGAAGAAAAACACTTTCTATACATCACAGTGTGCACTGACGAGCAAAAGAAATAGTTATAGTCCTATTATAAATTAACAGAAGAATATCTGAAGGATATCACAAAGGAATGGTCGGCGAACCCCCTTGTTCCAGCTGACCCTGTGGAGATATCTGATGTCGACAGTCCAGAAATTGCGCAGGATATACCCAGACCTAGCATGCAAAATAAGATCAGCAAAGTGCAAGACTTAAGCAGTGCCTCGGTGAAGACTGCTTCCATCACACCAGAGAAAGAGGGTGATGGCGAAGAGTTAGAAGAAGTCAAACAGAAGCGTAGAGATGAAGTGGAGATATTGACTAAGAGGAAGGGTTCACCTTATAAACCTTCTTCCTGGAAGAATTCCAAAGCTCTCGTGACTAAGCTACAGACCACACAGACCTCAAACGACTTCAACTTCATCATCGCAACTCTGAATGATGTTGCGGTGGAGATAGTAGAAGCAAGAGACTAAACAAGAGGTGATGTACAGTCATATCGAGATAGAGCTCCAAGGAGTGTAGAAGGCACTTTAGTCGAGGCGTGCAGTCTCCACTGCACCCCTATCAGTAGGAACACTAGAAGAAGGAGATGAACTAGCTCAACTCCACCAAATCGCAAATCAAGTCGACGCTCGAATTCGAAAAGCACAATATGAAGCAGAGCAATCCATCCAGTATTTGACTAAATTACAGGGAGTACTTGTAGAGAAACACAACGCTATAGAACAAGAAAAGAGTGTGCTCCAAGAAAAATGGAATGATGAGAAAGCACAACTAAAACAAGGAAAGGAACAATTGTTGGCGGAGCAACTGAAGGTAAACGAAGGGGTCAACAAAGAAATTCTCTATGTGACAGTCATTGAGGTACGTACCAAAGAAAGAATCCCACAGTAGGTGGCACAACTCAAAGACGTGATCCATAAGCTACAGCAACGCATCACATATCTAGAGCTCCGCATTGTACTCGAAACTCCACAGGAGGTAAGAGACCGAAGGGAAGCAACTACCCATAGTGCAGTTGGAAGATTAAAATCCCTTTCCTTGGAATGCAAGCATCTGATCTCTAGGAGTGCTCAAACATATGAAAACCTCATGAAGAATCCAGAGTTACATCCATTAGAGTCACAGCTCCAGGAAGAAAAGAAACACACAGATACGCTACAGGCACAGTTGAAGGCCTTAACACCAATTGAAAGAATGAAGAGGTTTCAAGAACAATGCACAACCCAACAATAGATCCACATGATTCAAAGTAAAGTGATGAAAGTCTCTCAATGAATTCAACCAGTGCAAGAGAAGGCATGCCAACTGTTCACCAAATTTGAAAGTGAAGGAGCCGAGCTAGAACAGGTTGTTATCACCACAGAATAGGGCCAGTGAACGACGGAGTTATTATAGAGTTCACTGAGTAAGAAGTTGTATCACAACTGCAGGTCAAAGAAGATTGAGCCAAGATCAAGGAATTCAAGGCAGAATTGATCAGACCAGAGTGACTTGGGACGAGTCACAGGTGAGTGTTGGGGGCCTGTTGGCCCTTGACCAAGTTTTGGGAGACACTTGGTCATGTTTAACCATTTTTGGGACTTTGAGAGCCTGTCAAAGATGGAGCTCCAAACGAAGGAGAGATTGCAGAATCTCGACCCACTTTTGGGTCACTTTTGGGTTTTTGGGATAATGTAACGAGAATGGGATGTCGGCCCATAGTTTTTGCCCATGTGTAGGCCTATTTTGTATGTATAAATAAGTAATCTAAGCGATGTAATAAGTAGTACATCTATGTGATAGTAAATATATATATGTGCAAGTAATCTATGTGATTGAGTAGGCTCTCTACACACTGTTGAACTTGTAGTGCTAAGTGCAAGTCATTGTAGGGAGTTGGGGAAGGCTTTGTGTTGTAACGAAAGGAAGAAGGATCTAGCGAGATGCAAAAATGTTCTATCCTATGCGCAGGAGGTTTTTGGTGGCTCTGTGTTGTAACTGATTGAAGACGCTAATAAAAAAGAAGAGTTGGTGGACATAGTCCTAGGGTGGGGGAACCACCTAAATCTGTGTGTTATTCTTTGTGTTTCGACTTGATGTGTTTATCCCTTCTTTTGCTAAGTTCTTTGATATATTTAGATATATCTACTTATTCTTTGTGCTTCTTAGAGGTGTCTGAATGTTAGATCTAACATGTATGAAGGTGCTTAGTGTTGATTTACCGGATCTGATTTGTTTTACTATTGCTAAGTGCTGAAATAACTTAGATCTAAGTAAATATTGTGATGCTCTCTGCTATCTACAAAGTATAATAACGGTTGAATATTGACGAATGATCGATGCTAAGTTCTTTGTAAGCGATATAATCACAAATCTATGTCCCAGCTAAGGTTACAAACACTTGAGTCTTGCAACCACCCCTGCCTCTACCTCGGGTGAGACTTCATCTTCTTGGAAGGTATTGCCGAAAGGGCTGGTAGTTAGGGATCTGTTGGTGCACTCTCGAGCATTGAACCCTCGGTCTGCCTCTATGCCAACAAGTCTATATCTGAACATTGAAAGTGATAAGTACAGATCGTATTTCTTGTAGCATTTTTTTCCTAAGAGTTTTGTAGGTCAACTTTGGGAGGAGACCTACAATCTAAGAATGTGCAAAGGATAAATAGGTCTACACTAGCTGCAAGGACCAAAGGTGCACCTATTGACTTTATTTCATCTCTCTTGTCATTTAGTTTAGATATTTTTTGGGTAGCTTAAGGGTAGAACAACATTTTAAGGGAAGTCAGTGCTCTGCCTATACCTAGACCCAGTATAGGGGGATTTTCCCTGATAGAAATGATTTAATGAGTGGTAAATCCTCCCCCGATACTAGATATTCTACAACTGGTGGAATAAGATTGGAAGAATCAAGGAACCCTTGATAAAGGAGGAATCTCATAAAATGAAAATTAAAGGTGATCAATGTGTTATTAGGATATAGTGTGAGGTTAAAAAAAGTAATTGAATTTGAGAAATCCTCACTAGTTGTAATATTTATGAGATGAAGAATGGGAGAATCCTCTCTCAAAAAATGGATATAATTTTTTTTTCCACATTATTTAGATGCATATCGAGAAACATGCTTTTGTTTAAAGGATTATTAGCTTAGTCCTTTTATGATTATGAATATGTATATAAAATTCTATGAAATTGTTGGAGATGGGGCTCTTAGGATCTATTCCTTAACAAATGGAATTTGTATTTTGATGTGCATTTGGCGCATATAGATTTCACCCATATTTGGATTAGAATTCCATCTCTCCTATTGATTCTCTAGTCTAAGGATATCTTCAAGTAAATTGGAAACACCTTGTGCTTGCATTATGAAGTAAATAATTATTTCTAGGAATCAAGATATATGGGGTTGGGGAGAATTCTTGTTGGAATTGACCTAATAAAAGGTGTGATAGACTCCATCATGATAAGAAAATTACACACCTTCTTTCATCATATATGTGATTGTGAAGGAATTCCCTTCATATGTGGGAGGTTTCACGAGTATGAAGACCTAGTCTATGATTTTTCTCTTTGATTCTCTAGAAATATTTGGGTTTTAAATCATTCTCCTTTTGTCAAATATTTTTCACACTTCAAGTAATAAAAAGTCCCTCCCATGTATTTTAAATCCACCCCTATGAAATACCCTCGATCACTAGATCGTGGTTGAACAAAATTACTCTCCCAAGGATCTTCTCCCTCATCTAGAAAAGGATGTGTCATATAGTATGGGTAATATTTTCTATATGCCCCATTCACCAATAGTTTCCTCTAGACATTTACATTTTGGATCCTATGGACAAGAATTATAGCACGAACGTGGAATCATCCAAGGATATTTACTCTCTAGTCTCTCAATTTTCTTGACTCCTCAGGGTACTTTTCTCATCCCTTGGATGGGTTGGGAGAAACCTTATCTACAAATATCAAATATCCTCATCCTTATCCTCCTCAATTGAGAAATATTCATACAAAGGAAGTCAGAGAAGGCCCTCATTATTATGAGGTCTCAAAATATAACCTTAGACCTTGGAACAAGGGAAATGGGGTATTTTAAGGAACTACATAAGGTGGCCTCACACACTTGGAAGAGAAAAAAACCTAAGCTGGGGAAAATGGGTAGAAAATATTACCACTCCATTTCCGAGACACAGGCTAATTCAGAAGCTAAAAGTGGAATATAAAAATCCTTACTCAAGGCCCTTAAAGAAGCTACCCCAACGATAGTTAAAAAATGATTTTTCTATCCATGAAATATGAAATGACGACTAACCCTTCTAAAAAATTGGATCTCAAGAGGTTAATTTCTACTCACAACCCATTTTTCATTTTTTCACAGGAGCTCCTGACAATAGGGGAGAAATTGTTCAATACCTTTCAAATTTTATTAAAGGATGGGATTTCATATATGTGGATGAATGAGGTCATTTAGGACGAATAGTTATAGGTTGGAATACCAACATATTTATCATCTCTAATTCATGGGATTTTGATTCAAGGATGGATTTCTCCCTTATCTCAATTGAAATGGGAAAAGAGCTCAATTGTGTGAACATCTATGGCCCCTACTCATATCACATGGAATATTGTCACCATCTCCTTTCAAGGTCATGGATTTGGAAAGCATTGTAATCATAGGTGGGGATTTAAATATTACTCTTAGTGCCTCTAATTTTTGTTGTATAGAAACCCAATTAGATTCTCTCTAATATTTTCTTATCAAAAAATTGGAACAAGGACAACTGCTTAACATTGAGCCCACTAAACTCACCCACACTTGGAAAATCAAAAGAAATGGGGAGGTGTTGATGTTTAAATTTTTTAAGATCCAAACAACAACTTCAAGAGGATAAATGTAATACCCAAGTTTTGAGTTCCAATATTAAATAATGTACTTTTTTTATTTGATGAAATTCCAGAGTTCCTAAACAATTAAAGGAGGTTGGAGTGCCTAGGAAATGTAATGCTTTAATTATTATCAATATTAAACTACACTTCTAGCTACTAGATGGACAAGGACATGAGTTATATGGGGCTATGATTCTACGAGAGAGGGGGGATTAAGGGGATAAGTGCTTTTATTATATATATTTTTTAACCATGATTTTTTTAATTGAGAGAATCAGTTACATGAGCTTCTTGGGGAATTCCATGTGGTTCTTTATTGCAGGTAAATATATAAACACCTCTTGTGTATTTTTTGGGGGTTCTTCTCCATGGTTCTTCTCCATTGTTATTTTCTATTCACTTTTCATTCATTATTGTCATTCAGTCTTGTTCTTGGTTGTGGATTGGTGGAGAATTGTTGAGGAAGAAGCCATTGTTTTTTGGCTGTAGTAATGAATAGTGCATTCCATCCCTGAAATCCATGAATGCATTTTTGAGTTTCAATGGCATGTGTTAAGTGTTTCTCAGAGTTGTGAGTCCTTAGGGTTCTCAACATAGATATTCTTGACCAAATGCATTGGATTCCTGGGAGGAGGTGGAAAGCCTTAGGGACTATATAGAAAATAAGAGGGTCCATTCTCTTGGGTTGTGTAGGTTGGAGATAAGAGATTTGGTGTACTTTGGATTGTTGTGTGTTGAGAAATATCTGAGAGCTTAAGTGCTCACTATTTTGGGGAAGATACGTGACACTATGGCACCATCCTTGTTGCTTCATAGCCATGAATTGGGGGTGACATTATTTTGAGACTTGGAACAACAATTTCTATGGTTGGAACATCCTTGGTCTACAACTAGTTGGTGATTCATTTCATTAAATATAAGTTCTCTCTGTCCTGGTTTCCATTACTTGTACATTTATTTCTGTTGTTTATTAATTATTATCTATGAGATACATGTTTATATTATGCATGATTGTTAGATATGGTTGTGCATGGAAGGATAAATATTATTTAAGAATTTAGATCGATTCTTGTTAAATGAATGTTTTGTTATCTTATCTCTTGCATGCATTCTTGAATTAATTTTATTACTAGATATCGATTTTTAAGACTTGAGATGAGTCTTATTATTTTTTGGATTTGGCCTGTGGGCGGCTGGGTTCATTGCAATGTCATTTGAGATTTTTATTAGAGAGCATCCTTGGAGTAGCATGGCCCATCCCGGGGGTTGGGTATGTTACATATTGGTATCACAACCTTGGTTTCGGCACTGGACCTATAAGGACCAGAGACAAAACTATAGGATACAACGTCATGTCATATAGACCTGCTACAAAATCAAGAATACATCAGTCGATGTAAATGGCGATTGTTGATGTATATGTGTTTATCCCACACTCGTAAGGGAAAATGAATACCAATATTTTATAAAGAAAATCTTAAGATATATGGATTAAAATAAAACAAGAGAGTACGAAACCCCATGTATGGAAATGAACTTTTGTGGGAAAGAACAATCAATTTGGAGGCAGTTAACTCTTAGTTATTGATATCTAGAGATCAATGGTTATGATCAAATATTTGGATAGGGATTGATGCTGGTGGGCCATCCCATCCATGTCAACACCACGATAGAAACCCCATCAACTAAATCCCACGTGGAGGACACCTCATCTACAATGTTTGTGCGAAAGGAGTTGGAAAGTTGGCTAAGTCTCAAGATGTCGTGGAGGTGGAGAACATGGAAAAGGACCAAGGGTATGGAAAGAAGTGTGGTATCCCCATAGACCCACAAAATTACAGTAAGAAGTGGAAAATCAACTAAGTCCTAAGATTTCACATAGGTGGAGAACACAATGGAGGATCGGGGGTATGGAAAGAAGTGTGGTATCCCCGTGGACCCACACACCCATGGTAAGAAGTGGAAAATCAGCTAAGTCCCAAGATGTCGTGGAGGTGGAGAACATGACAAAGGACTGGGGGTATGAAAAGAAGTGTGATATACCCATGGTAAGAAGTGGAAAATGGTTAAGTATCAATATATCATGGCGATGGCGAGCATGGTGCAGATTTAGGGGTATGTGAAGAAATGTTTTTGACCCGTAGACCCATAGTAAGATGTCGAAAATTGGTTAATTATGAAGAATATCTTGAATGGAGATATATAAAAAAATCGACTAAGTATCAAGAATCAGTTGGATGGACAGGGTAACATATATAAGATCTGTGAAAGTGTTGTAGACCCGTTGCTCATGGTGATATCTGTGAAAATGACTAAGTATGGAGAATTGATCGAGTGACCAGGAGGTCACCATGTGTCATAGATCCAATGGCTAGTAGGTCGCCATGTGTCACATATAAGATGGACATAGATTGATGGATTTGAAAACTCATGACATATCATAGACCTACAAAAAGAATAATAGAAAGGAATCTAATTGTAAGTGTGAAGTGAGTGTGGAGGAACTAGAAGATACAACTTGGAGATCGCTAAATCCCAAAATGAAGAAGATACATGACTTAGATCAGTTGTAAATCCATTAAGATAGATCAACAATTGATATCTAATTAGAAAATGATTGGATGACTCATGTGCATTGCGGTCGCATGGAATTCCAGTGAGCATATCAATGGTCAAGTTTAAATATGAAGGAATGATTGGATAGTTGTTGAGTGTTGCTACTATGTTACATGTGCTAATGAATATTCCTTCATTGTTTTACCACCAATAGATTTCTACTCAATACTCACAATTGGATAAGAGAATAGTCATTGGAAAGTTTATTCAGAGGAGAATAACTTTAAACTAATAAAATTGGGAGAATTATGATATAAATCTTTATAAATTGAACAGAAAAAGGACATGTATCATTAATTGGCAATTTTTTATGATATGCATATTTCTAACAAAAATGGTTGCTTGTAAATTTTGTCAAATTAGGGGGTATAAACATATTAGTTCATGATACGAGTGTGTATTCAATAAATGGAGGAAGGAGAGGGAGCCTTCACTCATGATAGAAAATCCAAAGGAAAAAATATTAGTGTTGGCAATTCATAGATAGAATCGAATGGACACAAGGGCAGAGGGGAGAAATAAACATTGATAGAGACTGTGAGAAGCCTGAGAATATCAGTACAAATATACAAAGAATACAATGAGAGGATGGTAAGAGAATGAAATCAGATAAATGGTTGAGTGATAAAAATCCTAAATCAGTTGCATAGGTAAGCAAAGAATGGATCAAACACAAGACATGAGGAAGAGGGAATATATCATGAAAGAAGAGATAACTAAATAAGATATTTTTATTCGAGAAGTGATAGTAGAACTTATATACATCACTCACCTCCTTACTCATCAAGAAAAAATTATGCATTTGAATATCCCATAAGTAGTCTAGAGGTGTCTCTGATTAGACACTTGGAAGGAAGAAGACATGAATTCAATAGTTTGCAAGGAGAGTTGAGGAAGCTTAAGCCACCATCCTTTAATGGTGAAAGAGAAGGGGAATATGATGTTGAAGCATGATTTCTTGCACTCATGAGGTATTTTAGATTGCATAACTACTCATCAAACCTACAAGCTAGAATTTCCACCTACCATTTGCAAGATAAATATGCTATGTGGTGGGATCAACTTAAGCAAGTTAAACACATAAATATGAGGATCACTTGGAAGAAATTCAAGAGTTATTTTCAGAAAGAGTACCTTTCAAAGCACTTATATGATAAGAAAATGCAGGAGTTATTTGAACTCAGGCCAGGAAGCATGACCATGGAAGAGCATGAAAATAAACTCTTGGGACCACTAAATTATGTGGGGTTGATAAAGTATGAGAAGGTGAAAATACAGAGGTTTTTAAGTGGACTTCCATCCTTTTATAAGGAAAATATTAAGTGTGATGAGCCTAGGACTTTGACAGAGACCATTAGGAAGGATAAGTACCTGTATGAGAAAGGAAAGGGAAAATAATCCATGCATAAGTCTTGGAGGGATAAGAAGAAGGATACATATGATCATGGAAGGAAGGGATTCAAACCTCCTTTCAACAAGAATATCTCAAATAAAAATCAGCAAGATCAACCTGGTAAGGATGAAACCAATACAATGTTTGGGGTGAAAATAAAATCATCTATACAAGGATTTCCCTCATAGAGGATACAAAGTGAATACTATGGACAATATCCAATAGGATACCATAGTAGAAGACATGGGTAGAATATATGTAGCCTTAAAATATCAACAAGCAGATTACCAATCCAATATGATCGAGGTGGAAGTTAAGATCATTAATAATCTTGTTTCTATTTTAATTGATTCAAGATAAATCCATTTCTACATTGATCCTAAAATAGCGGATAGATTACATTTGGAGAAAAGTGAGCTTGAAAAATCAAGTTTGTTCCATCTAGCTAGTGGAACCAAAAGAAGGACCAATGAGGTGGTGAGAGGTTGTCCCATAAGTATTAACGGAGTGAATAATAATGATGATCTAAATATTATACCATTGGTATATTATGATATTATAATTGTAATGGATTGGTTGGACAAGCATCATGTTGTCCTAGATAGTCATAACAAGACATTTACATGTCTTGATGAGGAAGGAAGGAAAACAGATCACTGTCAAAGGAATTCCAAGACCCATTTCTATAAGGGATATTTTAGCTTACAACTGAAGAGATGTTTCAGAAAAGGATGTCGATTGTATGCAACAAATGTGGGGGAACCAAAAAATACAAAAGGAAAAGACTTGAAGAGTTTTCGGTACTGCAAGAGTTTGAGTATGTATTCCAAGAAATACTGGTATTGCCACCTCAGAGTGAGATAAATTTTTCTATTGATTTAGTACCAGGATCTTCCCTAGTATCAAAAACAATTTAAAGAATGAGTACACAGGAATTGAAATAATTACAAATGAGGCTAGAAGAATTATTGAAGAAAGGGTACATACGCCCAAGTTTTTCACCTTGGGGAGCAATAGTACTCTTTGTCAAAAAGACGGATGGAAGATTAAGGATATGTATTGACTTTAGACAATTGAATAAATCCACTTTGAAGCAAAAATACCATCTACCAAGAATTGATGACCTCTTTGATTAGCTAAGAGGGGAAAATATATTTTCAAAAATAGAATTGATATAAGGATACCACTAGGTAAGAATCAAAGAATAAGACATCAATAAGACAACCTTTAGAACCATGTATGGACAGTATGAATTTGTAGTGGTGCCATTTGGACTGACCAATGCACCAACTATATTTATGTTCTTACTGAATGGAATATTAAGAAATTATTTGGATAGGTTTGGCATAGTATTCTTGGATGACATACATATCTATTCTAAGTCATAGGAAGAGCATGAACATCACCTAATATGGGTGTTGCAAGTGTTTTGAAATTATCAGTTGTATGCCAACCTTAGTAAGTGTTCTTTTTACCAAGAACAAATCCACTACTTGGGACACATTATTTTGGAAAATGGTATAAAAATAGATCCAGAGAATATTGAATCCATTAAAGGATGGCCAACACCTAGGAATGTTTCAGAAGTCATATATTTTATGGGACTAGTTGGTTACTATAAAAGATTTATAACAGGGTTCTCTAATATTTCTCATCCCATCACTTCTTTTCAAAAGAAGGGAATTCAGTTTGAATGGACAACTGAGTGTGAAGGTAACTTTAATTTTCTGATATAATTACTTAGTAGTGCACCTATTTTAAAGATTGCTGACCCAGATGAAATTTTTGTGTTATGTATAGATGCATGCATGGAAGGACTTGTTGGATTCCTCACTCAAAATGGACATGTCATTGGTTATGAGTCCAAAAATATTAAATAACATGAGAGGAACTATTCCACACATGAATTGGAGCTTGTTTCCATTTTTCATGCATTGAATATGTGGATGCATTATCTCATGGGAAAGAGATTTGAATTAAGAACGGACTATAGTGGTCTGAAATATATTTTTGAACAACCAACTTTCAATGCCATGCAAACAAGGTGGCTGGAATTTTTAAGTGAATACTATTTTAACATCAAACATATGAATGGAAAATAAAATAAAGGCATTGATGCACTTAGTAGAATACTACATATCATGCATTCTACAACCATTAGTATGCATCGATCATCTTTGAAGAATAGAATTTTGGATGTTGTTGTTACAGATCAACATTACCTATAGGTAAAAGAAAGCTTACAACAAGAAAATGTACAAAAAAAAATAAAACAATATGAGATGAAGGAATATGGATTACTTATGCATAAAAATAGAATTTATGTTCCTAGTTCTAAAGAACTTAGGAATTTGGTATTAAAAGAAATGTATAATGTTCTGTATGCCAGACATCCCAGTTACCAGAAAATAATTGCAACAGTAAGAAGCCAATTCTTTTATCCATGAATGAAGATAGATGTTTCTCACTAAATTTATTGATGTATGGAATGTCAAAGAGTGAAGGATGAGGATAGAAACCGAGCGGGTTTGATACAACCATTACCAATTCTAGATAAGAAATGGGAAGTGGTAACCATTGATTTTATAACAAAATTTCCCAGGACAACAAGGAAGCATGATTCAATCATGGTAGTGGTTGATAAATTGACAAAGGATGTTCATTTTGTTCATGTAAAAATGAATCATACAACAACTAATATCATTGAAAATTACATGAGGAAAATTACAATTTTACCCCAGTTTTCAGTCCCCATATTAAATAGTATATTTTGTTTATTTGATAAAATACCATAGTGTTTGAAAAATTAAAAGAGGCCAGAGTTCCCAGGAAATGTAATGCCTTGATTATTATCAATAATAAAATACATTGTTGGATGTTATATAGACAAGGAAAACAATTATAAGGGGATATTATTCCATGAGAGAGGGCACTTAACAGTCTAAGTATTTTTATTATATTTTATTTACCCATGATTGTTTTAATTGAGAGAACCAGTTACATGAGATTCTTTGGAAATTCCATGCGGTATCCTTTTTTAGGCCTCCAATTACCTTATATTGTCCTCTATCTTGACCAATTTTACCTTAGACATATGCACCATTCGTCTATTTTCTCCAAATACATGTATTTTAACCATTCTTTTGTATATATGAGGTAATCTATGTTTAAATCATGATTTATGAGATTTATTAATAATTGGAATTGAATAATTGATGTTAAATGTTGTCTAATTACTTTGATTGATCCAAGAATACCTTATGAAACAAATCCTAATCATCTGGTACCCGTTTCGGTGTTCATCTGGTATTAAATTCATTCGGTACCTATTTATGCACTCGTCCGGTACCAATGTTGTGCCCATCCAGTACTTGTTTCTGTGCTATTCCTGTACCAGATATAGTTCAAAAATTTGTAATTCTTCTAGAGGAAAATGAGGGACATGGTTTTTGTCCATAACAATGTCTACATGCAATCAATGGTGTTATAATTCACCCAACTTGCATGTGTGGACCTCGATCTTAGGGGGAATGATTCTGTAAAAATTAGTAAAAATATCAAACTACCAAATTTTGCCTCAATTTTCATGCAGATGGTATCATATATAGAAATTATATGATATGGGTTTCATCTAGAATGTGGATAATTGAGTAATACACATGCACGTTTCTAAAATTGGAATCTGCCCAAATTGATGAAAAACCCATTTTTGAGATTTATCCTAAAAATGTAAAAATTATTTTAAGAGTTTAGGGATTTTGTTTCATCCATTCCTCCATGGATTTTATGTATAAATAATACCTCATGGGTCTGAGGAAGGGGAGAGGAATTGTTATGCTGTAGATTTGATTCTTGAATATTGTTGATTATACACTTGTTTTTGAAGTAATAATATAAATTGCATTTCGTGGAATTTATGTGTGTGATCAAATCTTTCCTTTTGTAGGTTTCTTTGAAAGCTACCTTGTTTGTATGGAAAGGGCTCACCGAACCAACCAGGCAATGTTCTTTGTATATTTTGTGTAGATATAATTATGGTTTGTGTGGATAAAAAAATTATGTGTTTTGATCAGAGTATCTAATTTTACTTTTGTGTTCCAGTAAATCATTTGATAAAATGCAATATAGATTTGTGAAAATTCTGAGTGAGTGAGATTTTTTAGTGTAATATACATTTTTGAGTAAGTACTTGTTATCCTTGTATGTGTGTGTGTGTGTGTGTAAACAATCATTTTTTAGATTGAAAGTTCTAATGTTTGTTTCTATCTTGAAAATACAGGAAAAATTGAGATCTCCACCTCTCACCATACACGAACCTATAATGGAGTATCTCACTACACCTAGAGTTTTGTTCCAGAATTAATTAGGTTATATCTTTCAAACACAAGAACAATTAAGATCTCCATATTTCACCCTAGACGAACCTATAATTGAATATCTTACTACACCTAGTATTTCTTCTACGATTGATTTATCTTCCTTTTAAGAATGTGCAGAGTGTTAATTACATATTGTTGTAAATTAGTTGCCACAAGAAAAAAAGTCAAAGTTCATCTTTCCCTTTCATGAGCCTGTAAATGAATAGATTCATTACCTGAGAAAGATCCTTTAGATCACATTCTTTTTGATATTTAGTTTATGAGTTTTTCTTTCTGGCTTCTAAATTGTTTGGAGAGTATTGTTTGAGCATTGTGAAACAAAGTATTAGTTTTGGAGTGCTTATTATGTAGGATATACTCATGAGACATAGTTAAACCACCTATTGTTGGCACATATAATGTAACAACTCTGTTGATTGTGAATCCCGGTCGATAATTTATGTTTGGTAATATATTATACATATAATTGCACCAACCTTTTGGCGTCGTTGTCGGGTAGTTGTAAATGGTAATAGGTAGTGTTTGAATAATATTTTTTTAATGGTTTTGGATTTCTTTTGAGGATGGCCTAAGGGCGGAGAGAAGATAGTAAGCCATGAGGGAAGAGCCCACACATCCAGTTTAGTGGGGTTGCTCCAAAGTTAGGTTGTCCTCTCCCTTATTACGAAAGTGTTTTTCTTTTAATGAAAGTGTGTTTTATTTATGATGAGATAACTTGTGCAAAATGATAACCTCGTGACAACAGGGTCCCAGTAAGGCAAGGAGTTCAAGTTTTGTGTCTTTTAATTTTTCAAATAGTTTTAATTTCTTACTTTTAAAATTAATATCTTTGATGATAAATCATTTTTGGGGTGTTGTAAGAACCCCTGATTACTAATCCATGTTGTGAGACAAGATATACCAGCCAACAAAAGAAGTATGATAAATAATTTGTTGAGGAAACAAAGAAATAGTACTTCAAGGAATTTCCCAAACCTTGATAGAGAATGGAGACCTACCTACATGTCGATCAGTCGAGAAAATCCTCATTGCAATCAAAGGTCTATCTACATCTGAGGTAGACCAAATTTGGGTTGTTGTTAGATACTTATCTATATCTTAGAAGGAAGAGAAGAGAAAGAGACTTATGAGACACATCAAGTAGCAGATCTATAAGTTCATGAAAAACATCTAGAGGAGATCCAAGAGTCATGGACCATATCTGAGGAGTAGCGAGTTGAGCCAGAAATTGAATAATTTTTGGCATGTTTGTCTCCAGATCCTTCGTGTATTTTGGGGTGTGATGGCCATATTTCCAAGGAATTACATGATCTGACATACAAAGCGAGCCAAGGGAGAAAATATTACATCGAATCTTCGTTCCAAGTTGTCGTCAGTCCACAACACCCTTCCATATGCTTGGCATCATCTCTAGAAGAGAAGTTGGACTCTCATGCCCGGGAAGTCATTTAGGTGTCTTTTCCATAGTTAGATATGACTTTACTTATAAATTTGTTTCTTATACCTGAAGAAAGACTCACTCTTTCTCAATTAGAGTAGGATAGTAAATAAATGAAGAAATGTTTCATATAAGTACAATGTAACATCTCTTTTGTATTTTTCATAAATGGGAATGTAAATAGTTGACAAAGCAATCAATTTAATATATTTGTTCCTCACGTAGATTTCTTTAAAAAAAAAAAGTTATGACAATTTGTTTTGGAATCTTATGAGAAGGTAATCTCTTCAATAAATATTCTCTGCATGTGTGCATAATACTGGAAGGGTATTTTCAAAAGAGGAGAATAAATCCTTGTCAACAAGATCTGTGGTCTGCTTTGGTTCAAACATATGAACTCTCTGTTTTCAATAGTAGAAGATTGTCTAGATAAAAATTATTCCTTCACTATAGAATTTGGCACCCAACTATCAACCCTGGTTCCATTTATTTATCATTTCCAATGCAATTTAAAACTTCTTGTACCAACATGTTGTTTTTAGTTTTCAAGTGTGATACTTCAACAAGATTAACATAATTCACAAATATCTTCTCTTGACAACATTAACGGATTTATAAATTTTGATATACAATTAGTGATTGGAAACATCTTCTAAAACTTGAAACTCACAGTGTTCCAGCCACAATGTGAGGCCCACAAATTCTAGTTTTAAAATCATAAAATTCTGGTACCATTCTGTTCTGGTACTGTAGAATCCTATTCTAGTATTGTTATGTTCTGGTACCACAAAATCCTATTATGGTATTGTCATGTTCTGGTACTATAGAATCTTGTTCTTGTACTGCAAAATCTTGTTCCAGTACTGTCTATTCTTGTAGTGCAGAAACCTGCTCCGATACCAATCTGGTACTGGTGCCAAAGTGATATGATATTTGTCATTAACTTAACATTTTTTTTACTTCAGATAATTGTAGGTATGGGCTAATATTTTCATGTTCTTTCTATCAAGGATCATTTAAGTCTTGTGATTAACTATTATTTACTCTCATATACATATTCCTCCTACATTGTTACACTCACCCTTAAATGAATCATCCTTTCTATTCTTTAAGGAGATATTTTTCCATTTATCTCTATATGATAATGGGTGCACCTATGTTATTACCTCATCATTATGAAAAAGTGATTAATAATCAACATAACCATTGAAAAGTGGTGACACCATTATGTCTAATACTAACCTAGTTGACTCAACAAGTTCTTATCCAAGTTTACCTTTACAAGTTTCTCTTGGGAGGTATTAATGAAAACCTCATGTGGTGGAAGATCCCTGCAAAACCTCAATGAACTTTCATGAGAACCCTAATATGATTAACTACATGGACCTCTTATTCATTATCCGAGATGTTCCATTATACATTGAATAGATGGAATTAAGGCTAATGTGGATGATGTCACCCTTGGGATAATTGCAAGCAATTAATTATGTGCCTAATAAATATAAAACACTCTCGTACCACCTGCCTTCCTTATAATCTAAAGCTATCAATGAAAAATATACATCATTCTAAAATATTTTGAGTAGTATAATAAAATGAATTATCTGGAAGTACAAGTAAACTCGTGGGGGTACTGAACAAGCTTGTTGGAAATAGGGCCATGCCTGTATGGTACTAAGGTAAACCCACTCAGGTACTGAATAGGCATGTTGGCAATGGGGCTATTCCAAGTAAAGGGAGTTGAAAAACATAAATTGGCACACCTAAAAATGAACAAAAAAACCTTGGGCCTCATTCTAAAGCAATCATTATCAAATTAAGGCTAGGAGATGACCTTTATATCTCTCAAATGATGTTCTTAAGAACCTTCAAGTATCCAATTTAGGGTTATATCTTTAAAATAAATAAGTTTGCAATAAAGTGGGACCCTCAATATATGTAATTCACCCTACCTAAGCAATAAGAGCTTCATCTCTAGAAACTTGGATAAGAGACGAGTTAATCATCTCAAGATGTATTCTTTTATGTATTCCTATGTTCAAATGGGATCTAAACTATGGTTATATCACTTTTATTTTAAGGGTAATCTAGGAAGGGGGACTATTATTCAAAGTCATTATGAAAACTCTTGGACATTATCCTATAATCATATTAGAGTCACATCCATCTCTTTCTCCTAATTATGATCCACAATAGCTTGGATAAGACTTAACGTCGAATCACTAACAGATCTAATCTATTACTCATGACTCCACTTTTCCATAATAACTACTTTTCCATGGGTAAGAAGTGTGAAAAAGAGGCCAAGAGATTTATATTTTATAGAAGGTTACTTAAAAGAGAAATTAACGAGCTGAAGAAGGGTGAAACTTCAGGGAATGTTTGAACGAGTGAGGAGTACCATCAATTTTGAAATTTTGAAGATCAATGTTGCATGAGGACTTGCAATTGATAAAGCATGGGGGAAATGTTCAGTCTCATTTTTTATGCCTCCAATTACCTTATATTTTCCTCTATATTGACCAATTGTACCTCAAACATATGCACCATTTTATTATTTTCTTCAGAGACATGTCTTTTAGCCATACTTGTGTATATATGAGGTAACCTATGTTTAAATCATGATTTGTGATATTTCTTAATAATTGGAATTGAATCATTGATGTTAATGATATCTAATTACTTTGATTGATCCAGTAATACCTTATGAAAGAACTCCTACTCAATTATTGTTAGAGCCCTAAATTTCCATATTCATGCATATATGGCCTTGGCCCTCTTACTTGCATATTTTGCCAAAGCACTGTTGAGAAGCTCTTCTTAAAAAACCATTTTTTGGAAGATGTACGCGCCCTATACCAATAAATCCCACATACATATTCTTTTTTCACCACTACATCTCATATACATACACATGTTGCACCATTACAACCCTCATATACTTGCAAAAGTTGAAAAAAATAAAAAATTGCAAGGAATTCATTGAAATTTACGGGCTATTGGAGGTTTCCCATTTAATTTGCCTGTTATAGCCCATCACCCAACCGAATTACCATACTTTTGTCATATAAAAGGAGGTGTTAGGGTCTCATTTCCAATCTAAGCATAAGTAAAATGAAACTCTACCTGCTTTCACTTCCCCTCCTTGCCCAAGATATTGTTTCCTTTTGTGAGAAATTGTGTTAGCATTCCCTCATTAGCCCCTTCTTCCTCCATTTAACCCATTCCTTTCCATATAAGTGATGAAAAGGTTGAGAGAAGAAGTTCATACAAGGTGCACTTGGAGCATGGTAAAGAGGATCCCAGACCAGGTTCGTGGAATGGTGGACGACTCATATTTTAACATATAATATTTGTATTATGAATAAAAGAATCACATTTTCCTTATCTTCTCCTCTATCTTGACCAATTTTACCTTAGACATATCCACCATTCATCTATTTTATCCAAATACATGTCTTTTAGCCATTCTTGTGTATATATGAGGTAATCTATGTTTAAATCATGATTTATGAGATTTCTTAATAATCTTATCTCATGTCTCATGAGTATATATGAGGAAAATGTCTCATGAGTATATATGAGGAAAATGTGATTCTTTTATTCATAATACAAATATTATACCTTACAGTCTGACTTGGCCACCATTCTGCGAACTTGGTCTAGGCTTCTCTTTACCATGCTCCAAGTGCACCTTGTATGAAATTATTCTCTCAACCTTATGATCAATTCTATGGAAAGGAATGGGTTAAATGGAGGAAGAAGGGGCTAATGAGGGAATGCTGAGGCAATTTCTCACAAAAGGAAGTGATATCTTAGGCAACAAGGGGAAGTGAAATTGGGCAGAGTTTCATTGTTATTATGATTAGATTTGAAATGAGACCCCAACACCTCCTTTTATATGGAAAAATGATGGTTATTCGATTGGGTGATGGGCTATAGCAGGTGGATTAGTTGGGGAACCTCCAATAGTCCGTAAATTTCAGCAAATTCCTTGCAACTTTTTATTTTTTTTAACTTTTGCAAGTATACGTGGGTTGTAATGGTGCAACATGTGTATGTACGCAAGATTTAGTGGTGCATAAAGCATATGTATGTGGGCTGTAATGGTGCAGGGCGCATGCATCTTCCAAAAAATGTTTTTTTAAGAAGAGATTCTCAGCAGTGCTTTGGCAAAATATGCAACTAAGAGGGCCAAGGCCATGTATGCATGAAAAGGGAAATTTAGGGCTATAAAAACCAATACTCGTTTCAGTGTTCATATGGTATTCAATTCAATCGATACCTATTTGTGTGTTCTTCCAGTACCAATGATGTGCTCGCCCGATACCTATTTATGTGTTATTTTGGTACCATATATAGTTCAAAAATTTGGAATGCTTCATGAGGAAAATAAGGGACATGGATTTTGTCCAGAACGACGTATACATGCAGATAATCAAGACCAAATTCACCCGGACTTCCAACTCAGGGGGAATGATTCTACAAAAATTAGTAAAAATCTAAAACTTCCAACTTGTGCCTTGATTTACATGCATATCGTATCATATCTAGAAATTATATAATATGGGTTTTGTCTAGAATGTGGAAAATTAAGTATTATGTAGGAACATTTCCAAAATTCAAATTAATTTGAAAGATATTAGTGGATCTCTAACTCGAATTTGCCCAAATTAATGAAAAACCCAGAGTTTTGAGATTTATTATAAAAATATAAAAATTGTTTTCATAGTTTAGGGATTTGGTTTCATCCATTCCTCCATGGATTTTATGTATAAATAAGACCTCATAGGTATGAGGAAGGAGATAGGAACTATTATGCTATAGATTTTATTCTTGAAGACTCTTGATTGTACACTTGTTTATGATGTAATGATATAAATTACAGTTCATGGAATTTATGTGTGTGATCAAATATTTCCGTCTATAAGTTTCTTTTAAAGATACCTTGTTGGTATGAAAAGGGCTCACCGACCCAACCAAGTAAGATTCTTTGTATATTTTGTGTAGATATAATTTTTTCTTGTGTGGATAAAACAATTATGTGTTTTCATCATAGTATCGAATTTTACTTTTGTGTGTTCCAGTAAAACATTTAACAAAATGCAATATAGATTTGTGGCAATTCTAAGTGAGTGAGATTTCCGAGTGTAATATAGATTTGTAAGTAAGTACATTTTATCCTTGTGTGTGTGTAAACAATCATTTTTTATATTGAATTCTTTAATGTTTGTTTCTATTTTGCAAATACAGAAACAATTGATATCTACATCTCTCACCCTACACGAACCTATAATGGAGTATTTCACTACACCTAGAGTTTTATTCCATAATTGATTAGGTTATATCTTCCAAATACAGGAACAATTAAGATCTCCATCTCTCACCCTACATGAACCTATAATGGAGTATCTTACTATACCTAGTATTTATTCTATGATTGATTGATCTTCCTTTTAAGAATGTGTAGAGTGTTAATTACACATTGTTGCAAATTAGTTTCCATGGGAAACAAAGTCAAAGTTCATTTTTCCCTTTCGTGAGCCTATAAATGAACATATTCATTACCTGAGAAAGACCCTTTAGATCACATGCTTATTGATATTTTTTTATGAGTTTTTCTTTCTGGTTTCTAAATTGTGTGGAGAGTATTGTTTTAATATTGTAAGACAAAGTATTGCTTTTGGAGTGTTTCTTATGTAGGCTATACTCATCAGACATAGTTAAACCACCTGTTGTTGGCACCTATAGTGTAACAACTCTGTTGATTATGAATACTGGTCAATAATTTATGTTTGGTAATATATTATACATATAATTGCACCAACACACCTCTTGTGGGTTGTTTGGGGGTTATTCTCCACGTTTCTTCTCGATTTTTCTTCTATATTTACTCTTCATTCATTGATTCCCTTCATTCTTGTTCTTGTTTTGGAATTGGGGGTGAATTACCGAGGAGGACGCCATTGTTTGTTGGTTGTAGTAGTTACTGGTGTATTCCATCCCTAGAATCAATGCCTACATTTATGAGTTTCATTGGCATGTGTTAAGTTTCTTTTATAGCAGCAAGTCTTAAGAGTTCCCAATGTGGAGATTCTTGACCATATGCATTGGAGCCCTGGAAGGAGGTGTCCAGCCTGAGGGACTTCATGTCAGAGAAGGGGTTCCATTCTCTTGGGTTGTTTAGTATAGAGAGAAGAGAGATGGTGTACTTTGGATTGTTGTGTGTCGATAAATCTGTGAGAGATTAAGTGCTGAGTGGTTTGGGGAAGACGAACTACACCCTGGAATCATCCTTGTGGATCCATAGCCCTTACTTGGGCATGAAATTGTTCTTGATACTTGGAACATCAGTGTCTATTACTGGTTCAAACTTCCTTGGTCTACAACTAGTTGGTTATTCACTTTATTAAAGATAAGTTCTCTCTGTCATGGTTTCCATGACTTGTATATTTATTTCCATTGTGTATTAATTAATATCTATGATATCCATGTTTATATTATGCATTCTTACTAGATATGGTTTTTCATGGAATGATAAATCTTATTTAAGGATTCATATTGATTATTGTTAAATTCATTTTTTTTTTCTTATCTCCTGCATGCATTCTGAAATTAATTTTATTACTACATATCAATTTTTAATACTTGAGACGAGTCTTGTTGTTTTTAGGGATCCATCTTATGGGAAAATGGGTTTGTTATACTGTGGTTTATGATTTTTCTTGGAGAGCATCCTTGGAGTAGTGTGGCCCAGCCCAATGGCTGAGTATGTTAAAATAAAATATCCCCTACATTTTTTATAGAAGAGGTACTCCTCTGTATGTTCTGAAATATATATCTTGATACTTGGAATATTAAAATAGGGGATACTCAAAATAAGCTGCAATCTTTATCATTCCAGAAAATATAAAATATTATTGATTTAAAAATAATATATTCACAGGAGAATTCCTAAGAAGAGGACCATGAATCTTTCAAATACTATGATACAATATACAATATATTGTACAGAAATAAAATAACTATTACATGAAAGATAATATAATTCTCACATACATCAAGGTATTAGATTTTTTTATCACATTCATAAGAAGGAAAGACATAAGTCCACAACTGAGAGAACTTTAAAAGAGTATTTCATTCAAAATAAGAGAGAATATCATAGGCTCATTTCAAACATCCGATGCTCAAAAAATTAGAGTTTGAGAAATCATTGAAATCACACCCCAAACTAGTTCTCTTCGGAGTTAAAAAATAATTGTCTTAATTGTCTATTTTTCAATAAAAACAAATAGCATTCCTCCAAATGGACTGGGATGGGGCTCCCATGGACCATAAAAATAAAGTGTAATAGGGTTGAACCTGAAAAAGAGGAATGAAGGATATGATCATAAATATATTATGTTTTCTCAAGAACGACAAGACATGACTGGATGATTCCGGAAGGAGAAGGAAAAACAATAGATAAATTATGAAATATGTGATCAATTTACTCACTATGATGGATTTATCCCTCTTTTAATTTCCTCACAAGGTTCCTTTTTCATTCGCCTTGGTCGATATTCCTAGAATTTTTGTAACTACATCTTCTTGGTCTCGTTCTGTTATTTTAGTTAAGGAATTTTTAACCAATTTTCAATATAATCTCTCATAGGTGCAACAATTATTACTTGCCTTACTCTTAGATCACATAATGAACTTTCTAGATATCATAAATCAATTGGGAGATGACGTAAAGTGTATTCAATGTCTTCATTTTTGTTTACATAGTTTACTAAATTTTACTAACCAACTTTCAATTTATAACTCTAAATACTCGGTCAGACTATTGAATCTCTTTGTTGCTGCAAACTTTAAAAATTTCAATTTTTATTCAAACTACTCTTTTTCCATAAATATAGAATTTAATATAAACTTTGTGTCTTCAAATTCTCTGGTTGTTCCAACTAGACCCAAACCAACTAAGTTTATATAAGATTCTCCCTTTTTGAGACTTAAGGTGTCACAATTAACCAATATGTCTTTTAGACACTTTATTATTTTAATATAGCACAATTTTAGTTGATTTACATGATCAGGGGATGGAAAGTCTTATTCTTTTCTTTTTAACTCGCTCATATTTGAAACTATCATAAACAAATGTGGTAACAACTCCTTTGACTATTAATATTTATGTGGTGATTGTTTTGAGAGTTGTTTAGATCATCCATATTATTAAAAATTAATTTTTGATGTTTCAGATCCATATCAAGATCCATCTTTAAGATGAAAATCCAAGGAAAAAATATGAGAAAAGAAAAACTAAATATCATCTTGACTATAAAGGGAAACCTAAGAGGTCATCTTAAAACCCTATAATTAATAAATTAATAAAATAATAAAAATTGCTAAGGAATAAGCCCTAATAAATAGTACTAAGGTATAAACATAATATTATTAATGAGCATAAACCCTAGAAATATTAGTATTAGTATTATTACTATTAGTATTATAAATTTTAGAATCATTAATTTTAGTATTATTAATATTAGTATTAATTATATTAATGTTATTAATAATAGTATTATTAATCTATAAAGTATTAAGCATAAACCCTAATATTAATGCTAGTATTAATAATTTTATAATTGTAGTTAGTTCTATGAAAAAAACATAAAATTAATAGTATTAAGTTCCAAATGGTGCTTAGGAGAACAAAATTACAGGAATTAATGACCAACCCTAGAAAGAGAGAACAAAAAAGAAAGAACAAGGAACCAAGGAGGATGAGAGAAAACCTTATTGTATTTACCTGTTATTGTTTTGGTGGATCAAAGGGAGCCCATTATCATTTATCTATAGACCATTATATCTATTCAAGTTGTTGGGATGCTTGATAATTTCTATTGCTTTTCTCATCCGACTCTTTAAAATGTGAGCTTCTAAGAAGACACCAAAATTCTAGCAAAAGAAGCTCACTTTTTAAAGAATCAGATTGGGGAAGCAATAGAAATCATCAAACATCCCAACAAACTAAATATAGACAATGATATAGATATCAATGAGAATTGGATCCCTTTTATCCACCACAAAAATAATAGGTAAGTATAGTAAGGTTTTGTCTTGTTCTCCTTGGTTCCTTGTTCTTTGTTTTTGTTTTTTGTTCACTCTTTCTAGGGTTGGTCCCTACCTTCTGTAATTTTGTTATCCTAAGTACCATATGCACCTTAATACTATTAATATTAGGGCTTATTATTAACCTTCATAATACTCATAAGTTTAATAATACTAATAATACCAATCCTTTAATATTAGCATTGAAAGTAGCGTTTAATTATTCTAGAATTAATGTTAGCCATCAATTTTAGGGTTTTCTCTTAGTATTATATATACTTATAAAATTATTAATACTAACATTAATATTAGGGTTTGTGTTTAATTATTTTTAGACTAATAACACTAATAATGATAATTATAGGGATTATCCTTAGTACTAATATTAATAAATATATGGTTTATGTTGATTAATAATGTTATTATTATACCTAGTATTATTTATTAGGTCGTATTCCTTAGTATTATTTATTAGGTCTTATTCCTTAGTACTTTTTATTATTTTATTATTTTATTATTTTTTTGGGTTTTAGGATGACCTCTTAGGTTTCCCTTTCTGGTCAAGATGATATTTATTGTTTCTCCATAATCTTTTATCCTTGGCTTTGAGTCTTGGAGATGGATCCTGATATGGATATGAAACATCCATAAACAATTTTTAATACTGTGCATTATCCAAACAATTCTGAAAACAACTCCTTTATAAAATTCCTCATCATTTTTTAGGTTAGACGATATATATTATCTCAAATTTGTGATTCTAGATCCCAAGGAAATAAAATTGTTTTCCAATTTCCATGCCTCAATAAAAAGAGACATTGTTTTCTTAATATTTTCTCCAACATGTATTTTGACTACAAGAAGTAAGCTTGATGTCCCTCTCAGTCTTGAACTGGATTCTAGTGTTCCATCAAATCTCTTCCACGGATGCATTGTAGAAATTGGGGTAGAAAATATGGGTGGAGGAATCTCATCACTCTTAAGTTATTTAATTTTGTCTTTTAAGGTGGGACCCCATTGTGACCAAATTCTATACTATATTTTGCTTGAATCATTTTGTTTTTGAATGAAACTTTTTAAAGACCAATTTCTTTGTACTCTTGTCAAATAGAACACTATGCAAAGTCAAGGACTCTTCTTCAAAGAATATTGGTTCCTACATTTCCAACTCTGTTGCCACTCATCTTCTTTCCTAGACTCTTTTCTCTTCATCATGAAATTATATGTCTTCAATATCTACATCCAGGTCCATATATTCAAGAAAAAATTAATATTTAGGTGCACCCTCGTTTCCTCTTTCTTTTATTGTTTGTATTTTTGTTTTACTGGTTACTAGAAGTTTACAGGGTCACTCGAGACTTCCCTTATGTAGTTTTTGATCTCATGCATCAATATAATTGTCAACTGAAGACTTATTTTGTTCATGTGCTGCCAACTGAGAGATTGGTTTTGGTTGGATGTTTTTATGAAATACATTAGGATAATGAGTACTCCTTTCATTAAAAACTCTCTCCCTTTGTCTATACCAGTCAGTGGTGCTAATAAAGTCTCAATTTCCTCTTGTTTATTTTCAAAAAACACTGCTTGAAGGTCCTAGTAGTCGCATTATTTTTCTCTACATATAAATGAACTACGAAAGTGAAACACTAAAGTCAACATATGTCCTATGATCGATAAATAGGTGGTTAGAGATGAACCCTTTGATTTCATATTCTAACTTTAAGTTATAATGTTCAAACTACACTCAAAATTCATCAATATTCTAAGTATTTCTCAATAAAATTACCCAAATTCTCCAAGGCAAAGTAATGAATACATTTTTTTATTTTTTCATGAAAGAAATGAGCCCAAAATAAAAAAAAAATCATACCTCTACCAAAAATATCATGTCTAACACATAATATGGGAGATACAAAGTTTTTTATCGAGAAAAATAAATTTTGATAACACTGTAGTGTTCCATGACTTCAACACTTCCTTTGTTATTCAGGAAAGTCATTGCTTCTAAAGATAGTATTTATGTTTTCAGCCCAAATATAAGTTTTGTGAAGTAAGAAACAAATGCATTATGAACTTCATAGAAATGATAAGTATCCTTCAGTTTATGTAAGGTTGGGTACCACATTTGTACTCGGTCAATTTTCCAATTAACTTGTTTTCCCAAATTCAAATCCTTAGAAACATGACAGTAAGTGATGGATAATATTACGTGTGAATACATGTAAAAACAAAAACTTCTAGAAATTTGATAACTGAAAAGATTTTCTCCAGAAATAATGTTTTCCAAGTAAAAAATAAAATTTTATGAATCATAAAATGTAAGATATATAGAGCCAGTCGGGGAATGGTAGCCATAGATTCTTGACCAACTACTCTTGAAAAAATACATTCTATATATCGATAATGGTTTTATAAAAAAATCACCTAATGGACAAATCTTTAAGCATCATTGTCGGGTCTTCAATATATTCCTGCAAGATCTCCCATCCATTGCTTCTTTCCTTCAGGAAAATATTGGCTCCATCTCCTTTGAATGTAATTGTTGTCTCTATGAGTTTGAGAATTTTATTGAATATTGATGGTGCTAGATAAATATGGTATTCTCCTTGAAGTTGAATTATCCTCATATTTTCATCATATTCGTTCGTGCACTAGGAAACTAGTTATTTGGAATCAAAAACTTCCAACACATAACTTTCTAAAGAAATCCCCGATGTCCAAACTTGGTTCACGTTCCTTTTCGTTAGTGGTAGTGATGAATAATACTAGTATGATATTTACTACTAGAATATCTAATCCTCCCACCCAAATGAGTTCAGAGTGCTGTCAGAAAATTGTTCTCTTCTTCTCATTGTCATATTTGATGAATTTATTGAACTAATGTACAATCACTTTAAAAATTTAATATCAAAGTAAACCTTTTGACCATAATATACCTTGAAACTCTTCTTTCAAAGGAATGATTAATATGAATTAAATTTTAATCGATGGATACTTGTCTCGAGAAGGTCACCATTAATAACAACGTTTTAATATTTTGAAACCACTTGTTATTTTCTATAAGATTTTCCTTAAATGTACTTTGGGGACAGTGAGAAGATGAGACATGTATTACCATGGAGCAATGGAGGATCATATGCATGTCAAGAAACATTGGAATCAATAAAACTCGTGGACCTGTGAACCCATGATGGAAATGTAAGAAGTGACTAAGTATAAGACTGAATTAGTCAAAATTAAGGGGGGGAATTTTTCAAGATTTTTGACCCGCAAACCCACGATGAAGGTGAAACTAAAATAAGTATTGAAATATCGAGAGAGAAATAAAGTATGATAAAATGGCTGGGTATCATTAATCGATCATATGGACTAATATTGGTGAAAATCAAGTGAATCGAGCGAGTGGATTATACCCATGGTGAATGTTTGAAAAAGTTATAAGTATGTTTTGAAATGAGGATGGCAGAACATGGTAGTGCATTTTGGAAACAATAGAGCTTAGGACTTAAAGGAGAATATGTGACAATCCATGATAAAATAAAATAAAATTAAGTATGGGTGTAACATGGATACCATGAAATACAACGGTGCATTTTGAAGGAGGCAAAAGTTTGTAACAAGAATGAAATTGACTCATGAACCCACAACAAAGAGAAAATATTTTAAGTGTTAAAATACACAAAATAGGATTTTTGAAATACTTTACACATTTATGGGTCAACAATTGGCTTCGAATATGGGACAACATACCCCTGTGGGTTACTAAGATTCCATAATCCCGAACACTGGTTGATGGAGTCAGTAAAATAAAAGAAAATAAAGGTTTTGAAAATATGCACAAGGGAAGAAAAACTATGTACAACTTGAGACTCAAAATTCTTAAGAGAAGGAATTTTTGAGATGTTTTCCATTGACTCGGAACAATTGCACTATTTCCTTCATGTATTTCAATAGATATGAATTATAACCAAGAAATTGTTCAATAATATATGGACCAACCTATAATGATTAAAATTTTGTATAAAGAGACAATTTCTCTTTTTCCTTATTCCACTATAGTACGAGTTATCCCTTTTTAAATTATTTTTCTAACATGACTTGATCAAAATGTATTTTAATGATTTGTTGTCTTTGAATCATTTTTATTAATGCACCATTCCTTTGTTCTTCCAAATGCATCGTATGATTGTATCTTCTTTGTAGAGGAGAAACTTATTCTATATTTTCAGAGTTCACAGTATATCTTAGGGAATTTAATTCCAGATGAATGGGAATTTTGGATTCTTTTCGAGATACCAATGTATACAGTGAGGATAAAGTGTTGTATTTTTGGTGTAATGTGGATGGCCCATAATGCATCAATTAACTTTGTGTCCCAGTTCCTCTAGTTCATAACAATTTCCTTCTTAAGGATTTGAATCAATGTTTTATTTGGAAACTATGATAAACCATTTCCTTGGGGATAGTAGTTTGATGATTTCCCCATGATGATAAAAAATTCCCCAAACAATTTGGTGAACTTTGACCCTATGAAAATTGATCCATTGGTAGTTATGAACTTCTCTGGAACTCTAAATATTGACAAGATATTCTCTTTGAGGAAGTTAATGAGATCTTCAAAATCAACCTTTTTGAGAGCTACAACTTATTTCCACTTGGTGAAATAATTAGTTGTAGTGAGAATGTATGAATGGCCCTTTCTAGACTTTGGATTGACTAGTCCAATGAAATCTAGTCCCCATTCTATAAATGGTTCCTCAATTTTTATACGTTGCAACGACATTTCTACTCTTTTCATTTTTCCTGAAATTGTTTGGCAAGAGATGCATTTTATAATCATTGAATATGAGTCATTAAAAATGGTGGGCCAATAGTTTACATATCCCATAATTATGTGTAGAGTAGTCGTAGGTGAAAAATGTTCTCCACAATCACCTCCATGAAATTATCCCAACACCTTTTGATATTTTGTTGAATCAATAAATATTTATAGCATTCCATCAAAATTTCTTCCAAACAACACTTTAACAACTAATACATATTGGTTTTCCTTCATTTTCAAATCCCTTCTTTCCTTTGAAGACATACCAATAGGAAACTGGGCAGATTTCAGATAAAATATAATATGATTGTACCAGTCTGATGTGGATGATGATGACCTTGTTGAAACATGATACAGGAGCATCACCAACAAAGCACGAGTGGACGATAGCTCAATGCCCTAGCACACATTTTGAAGTGAATTTTGAATTTTAAAGTGGCGCATCATGTAAATCTTTTGAAAGGATTGTAATTTATGAACATCTTTAATGTTTTGGAGTTGGTGATCGCATGATATAGTTGGAGGATGTATTTTATTTTAATGAATTTGTGTGAAGTACAAATTCAATGTGTTTGATCTTATATGTCTGTCACAAATGTTTATTGTAATAAATCCTAAGGAGTTGAATGCTTTTATTTCGATAGGATAGATCTAGAGTAGTTGAAGGGAAAGGCTTGAAGAGCCCCTCTTATATAAATCCTTGTATTGTTTCCCAGAAGAGGTTGCTAAAGTTATTGTGATAGTTGTTGATAGTTGTTGCCATTTTAGCTAAGAGTTTTCGAGAAGAATTGTATGAACCCATGTATATAATAGTTGAATGAATATAACAGAGGAGCATTGTTCCATATTTCTGGTGTTGTTATTTCTATTTGAATGAATGAATGGTAGACTTTTTGTTTATCTACAATTCTCTATTATTTAATCATTCTTGTGTTTATGAATGTGTTTACATGATTGAATATATGTATCTATGAATATTTATATAAGTTTCAAGTGTTTCTCTTCTATGATAAAGTGAAAGTGTGCATAGTGTCTGCAAGGAGTGCGTTGACAAAGTCCTCTTCGACTCATAATCGCAAAAAACATAACATGAAACTTATATCTGCAAAGAGTGCATAGTGTCGGCAAGGTGTGCATGACGGAGTCCTTAGTGACTCAGAAAATTCAGTAGAGGTAGCTTGAGAGTGCATGTAGGAGGAACCTCGCTCATTTTCATATTGTTCATGAGGAACTAATTGAGCCTTTGAGAACTGTTTCAAGGAGTACACATTCGCCTTCAAGATATTAAGTTGAAGGAGGTTGGTCTCAAGGTGTGTGTAGAATAGATACTCATCTAAGTATCAAAGGAGTCATTTTGAAGAAGTTCAAAGTGTTGGAAAGAAGCAATTCCAATAGAGGTAACTTGGAGCTTTGCATGTAGAGTGTGCATATTTTCCACAAGGAGTGTGCAGTAAAGTATTTCGACTCAAAATTTGAGGAGTAGTAACGAAATTCATCCACAGAGAATATAAGTTATGGAGGAGGACTTGTTGCAAGGCCTGCAAACGATGAAATTCAACTAAGTGTCGAAGAGATAACTCTAAGGAGGAAAACATTTGAGAAAGAAAAAAAATTGAGGAGGGAGAGTGGCTAGAAATCTTAAAAGGGAGGAGACCTTTAAGGTTTCCTAGAATCAATGAGAAAGATCTATCCAGGAAGGATCGAGATCATCCCAGACCATTAGATTTGGGGAAATTTACACGGAGGTTGGTCGTAAAGTATTTCGACACTTCGTAGTTTGGAGTATTTAAAGTGTTTGAGAAGCGAGGTCACCAAAGTCACGAATTCATGAAGTGATCCTATTCGTTGGATGCAAAGAGGACACGTAGCAGTGGATTAGAAAATCTGGGAGATAGAGGTCCAGAGAAGTTGGGTGTGGAATAGGTGAAATATTCACGAAGTTGCGAAATCCGAAGTACAGCTGGACCGTCACATATAGGAAGAGACGTGGCATATATCCACGAATTCAGAGGAAGGTGTTTCAGAATGAAACAAAGGCGGAGGTATTAATATTGTCGAAGCCCAAAGCGATGAAAAGGAGCTGACCCATGGTTATAGTATGTGGTCATATTTGGGAGGAGTCTAGCACGGGAGCTAGTATTCACAAATTGGTGTTTCCAAGGCACCAGAGAACAGGGGTCGCAGGTAACTTGAACCTGCAGGTAACACCAAAAGGACCTATGTGTCACTTGTTCTGGGTCTACTGAATACCCGAATAGACAATTCGGTTCAAGGAATTTGAATATCCAAGACAGGGAGGTCGCAAAATCCTCAGGAGGGAAGGGGGGTTTCATAAAAACATATATATATATATATATATATATATATATATATATATATTTATTGCATCAATCCATGTAATTAGTTTGTATAGTCCTTGTCCTCTAACCTCTCTTAAAAGTTTGATCTCAATATCCTATTCTTGAGTTTTAGCAAGCTAGTTTTCCCATTTTCCTTCTCTCAACTCTTGATTTAGAAACATATTTACTAGAGAAGTTGGGACAGAGGTTGTGACATGAGATGAAAAAATATATGTCATGCAATGTTCCATCGCTTTGACCAAGGAGAGAGACTTATTTTCTATTTTTGCATATCTTAATTAATAATCATGTAAATTATTACTCATGAAACTTATTGGAAGTTGGTCAATGTTCACCAACCTCCAATGCCTATCTTTCCAACAACACCAATGTTCACCAACCACCAATGTTCACTTTGAATGTTTGTTAAGAACCAAACATCAATATAGCATAGAAAAACCTCAGGAAAAGTACTCAACGCCTTGAAAAAGATATAATTTCAGATAATAATCCTCTTCGAGGGGCCAACCTCCTTTTACCCCACTTAAATGTTCAAGTACAAGATGATTCAAAATGAAAATGTCTCCTTGGTATATATAGGAGACTAGGAGGTTTAATGGCCTAAAGCCGACATAAATAAAATAACATTACTAATCTAAATTACAACTAA
>ML782753.1:31442-50974 GCA_009831015.1 Picea engelmannii | reverse complement strand
GGAGACTAGGAGGTTTAATGGCCTAAAGCCGACATAAGTAAAATAACATTACTAATCTAAATTACAACTAATGGCCTAAAGCCGACATAAATAAAATAACATTACTAATCTAATATGCCCCAATTAAGTGGTAATGAGCCAATATTAGGGCTTAACAATGTTTGTAAAGCAATATTTGAGAGAAAGTTTGGCTATGTATAAATTAGTTTTTCGGTCGAAAAAACTTTGAGCAAAAAACTCTTTCGACTGAAAAATATTTTTGGCCAAGCTAAATTCATACCACAGGATTACTACATAAATTTGTTCAAGAGATTAAAAATCCTGAGATGAAAAGGAATGACAGTGGAGTACATAGAGGAGTTCTGTAGACTGAGCATCAGGGATGGATGGAGAGGGAGAGATGAGGAAAATGTTTCGCTATATATAAATGGCCTGAGATATGAAATCCAAGACAAAATCAACATGATGATAGTAAGGACAGTGGATGATGCTTATCATATCGCGTTTAAAGAAGAAGAGAAGTTGGCCTAAAAGCAGAGTGTGTGAAGTAAAGGTAGAAGTTTAAACAGAGGCAAGGAAATTTCCCATGACAAGGCACAAAAGCCCAAAGGTGAGACAGAGAAACCACATTGTCACTCTGAAAGAGGAGGAAGTTCCTGAGGGAGACAAAGTGGTGGTAGAAACTCTTTTCCTAGAGGAAGAGGAAGAGGCAGAGGCAGAGAGGTGAAGTGTTATTCCTATGGAAATACATGACACATGTATTAGGAAATAAAGGAGGTGAATCTCACATTTCAGAAGTGCAGAAGCGGAATGTTGAAGAAGAAGGCACATCAGATGGAAGATATTTGATGATGAAGAAATTTCTCCTAAACCTAGAGCTAGAGAATGAAAAGCCAGTTCAGAGGAACAGTTTGTTTAGGACATCTTGCAAGACTAAGGATAGAGTATGCAAGGTGATAATTGATAGTGGGAGCACATATAACTTAGTATCCAAAGATATGTTGGAGAAATTGGAGATGGAGAAAACTGCACATCCGAGTCTGTATAAAGTCCCATGGTTGCAGAAAGGTCATCAGGTAACGGTAACTAAACAATGCCTTGTTGAATTTAAAATAGGAGGATATAGAGATGAGATTATGTGTGATGTGATTCCCATGGATGTATGCCATGTTTTGTTGGGAGAAATAATACTTATTCATGACGGGAGAAAGAATACTTATTCATGGTGGGAGAAAGAATACTTATACTTTGGAGAAGAATGGTAGGAAACACATGTTGTTGCCAATTGAGAAGAACAAAGTAACAAAAGAAGCCAACACAAGCATACTTCTCATGAGTGGGAAGGAACTCCTAAGTGAAGTAAATAAGGAACATGAGATGTAGTTTGTTGTAGTGAGGAAGCCGAAAGTTATCCTTACAAGTACTTCTATGGAGTATATTCCTAAAGAAGCTCAGGAACTGTTGGAAATTTTTTCTAACATACTAGTGGATGTGTTGTCGATATCATTGCCACCTATTAGAAGTATTAGCCATCACATTGATCTAATAATAGGAGAAATTATGTCAAACAAAGAAGCATACAGATTGACACCTCAAGAGAATGAGGAGGTAAAGAGACAAGTCCAAGATTTGATGGACAAGGGTTTGGTCAGAGAAATATTTATTCCATGCATAGTACCAACTGTGTTGAGTCCGAAGAAGGATGGAGGATGGAGAATGTGTACAGACTCAAGAGGCATAAACAAAATCACCATTAGGTATATATTTCCATTTCCAAGGATGGATGACTTGATGGATTTCTTAAGTGGATCGAACTATTTTTCAAAGATAGATTTGAAAGGTGGATATCACCAGACAAGGATGAGAGAAGGTGATGAGTGGAAAACATCCTTCAAGACAAATGAGGGGTTGTATGAATGGCTTGTTATGTCATTTGGCTTTAACAAATGCCCTGAGTACTTTTATGAGGTTGATGAATGAGGTATTGGAAGATTTTGCTGGTAAGTTTGTGATCGTATATCTAGATGATATACTTGTCTTCAGTAAAACTCAGAAAGAGCATTTGAGACACTTAACATTAGTGATGAAGAGGTTGCAGTGGGAGAAGCTATTGATAAATTTAAAGAAATCGTATTTTATGAAGACATAACTCATTTAATTTGGTTTTGTGATCTCTTCAAATGAATTGAAGATGGATCCCGAGAAGGTGAAAGCAATAAGGGACTGGGCATCACCAAGGAGTATATTTGAGGTGAGAAGCTTCCATGGATTAACGAGTTTCTATTGGAAGTTCATTAGAAATTTTAGTGGGATTGGTGAAAAAATGATGGATAAAGTGAAGAAAAGATATAAGTATTTCAAAGGGATAGAAGAGGCTCAGAAAAGATTCAATATATTGAAGGAGAACATAAGAGAAAAACCAATTCTGATCTTGCTAGATTTCGATAAGACATTTCAAGTGAGATGTGATGTGAGTGGAGTTGCAATCGAAGCGGTCTTGAGCCAAGATAATAGGCCTATTGCATATTTAAGTGAGAATTTGAATGATACTAAGCGAAATTACTCCACATATGATAAATAATTTTATGCCATAATTCAAGCCTTGAAGAAATGGAGACACTACCTTGTTCCAAAAGAGTTTGTTTTGTATAGCGATAATCTAGCTTTACAATTCATAACCAGACAGGAGAAGTTAAATCAAAGACATGCTAAGTGGATAGAGTTTATGAAAATTTCACTTTTTTCATCAAACACATTTATGGTAATGGTAACAAGGTTGTTGATGCATTGAGCATGAGATGTTTGATTCTGTAGGAATTCCAAGTGAAAACCTTAGGGATTGAACACCTTAAGTGGATGTATCATGATGATCTAGATTTTAAGGAGGAATATGAAGCATGTGTGAATCCTGTGCTCAGAGACAAAAGCCAGTGGACAAAGTATCTGGTTCAATATGGATTGTTGTTTAAAGGGTGCCAGTTGTGCATACCAAAATTCTCAATGAGAGAGAATCTACTAAAGGAAAAGAATAGTGGAGGTCTAGACGGATATTTTGGCCATGAAAAAATGTTTGCATAGTTTAAGAGTTCATACTATTGGCCAAGTATGATGGAAGAGGTGAAGAATTTTGTGAACATATGTAAGATTTTCCAGTATGCAAAGGGAAATAAACAAAACACTAGATTGTATCAACCATTGTCTATTCCAGAGAGGCGTTGGGATGCAATAAGCATGAATTTCATGTTGGGATTGTCGAGGACACAAAGAGGAATTGATTCCATATTTGTGGTAGTTAATAGATTTTCAAATATGGAACACTTTATCCCATGCCAGAAGACCAGTGATGCAATGTATGTTGCTAATTTGTTTTTCAAGGAAGTTATGAGACTTCATGTATTTCCTAGGAGTATTGTCTCAGACATGGATACCAAATTTGTTGGTCATTTCTGGAGGACATTGTGGAATAAACTGGGAACAAAAATATCCTTTAGTTTTGCATATCACCCTCAAACAGATGGACAAAATGAGGTGGTGAAACGAAGTTTAGGATATTTGCTAAGAAGTTTAGTCATTGAACATCAAAGTCAGTGGGATCGGATTGACACACAAGCAGAGTTTGCATACAATGACTCAGTAAAAAAAATTAACAGAAAGAACTTGTTCTAGATAGTATATAAAATGAATCCAAGGGGAGTGTCAGAATCAAGAGATCTAGAACAGAGTGAATTCAGAAGCATTGGAGCCGAAGACTTCACTGTAGAAATGAAGGAGCATCATAATCAAATCAAAGAGCAGTTGCAGAGGAGGAACAGTGAATATAAACACAGAGTTGATCGACATAGGATGAAAATTCAATTTTAAGTTGGAGATCAAGTTCTAGCACATCTCAGGAAGGACTCGGAGGTTCCCAAGAGGAACATATAATAATCTGAATATGAAGAAAATAGGACTGTGCAAGATCCTAAGAAAATTTGATGAGAATGCTTATGAGATAGAGTCGCTAGAAGATGTGGGTATATCGCCCATATTCAACATTGCAGACATGTATCCTTGCAGGGAATATGACACAAGAGGATTACAAGATCAGAAGGAGATCCAGTGGGAAAAGAATATGCATGTAGCATAGAAGTCGTAGATGGACAATATCGTAGATCGGAGAATTGGCAAGAAGACCATGAAAAAAACTTATTTTGACTATTTGGTAAAGTGGAAAGGACACCCAAAGGAAGCTAGGTAAATGAAGTGGATATTCAGAAGCATGGAAGGTCAGTGTAGGATCTCATGGACAAGATTCCATGAATTTTTAGCCATAGGAGTATGATGCAGGAGCATCGCTAGTAAAACATGAGTGGAGGACAACTCAGGGCCCTAACACAGATTTTGAAGTGAATTTTGAATTTTAAAGTGGTGTATCATGTAGATATTTTGAAAGGATTGCAATTTATGAACATATTTAATGTTTTGGAGCTGGATGGTCACATGAAATCATTGGAGGATGTATTTTCTTTTAATGAAGTTGTGTGTAGTAAAAATTCGATGCGTTTGATCTTATCTGTCTGTCACAAATATTTATTGTAATAAATCCTAAGTATTTGAATTTTTTTATTTCGATAGGATAGATCTAGAGTAGTTGAAAGACTCAAAGAGCCCCTATTGTATAAATCCTTTTATTTTTTCCTAGAAGAGGTTGTTGAAGTTATTGTTATGGATGTTTATATTTGTTTCCATTTTAGCTGAGAGATGAAAGATATCAAGAATCATTGTATGAACTCATGTATATAACAGTTGAATGAATATAACATAGGATAATTGTTCCAAATGTATGGTGATTTTGTGTATATATGAATGAATGAATGGTAGACTTTCTATTTATCTACAATTCTTTGTTATTTACTCATTCTTGTGTTTATGAATCTGTTTACATGGTTAAATATATGAATCTATGAAGATTTAGATAAGTTTCGATTGTTTCTCTTCTACGATAAATCGCAATTATGCATAGTGTCCACAAGGAGTGCGTTGATACAGTCTGCCTCAACTCATAAGATCAGAAGAGATAACATAAAATTTATCTCTGTAAAGAGTGCATAGCGTCGACAAGGTGTGCGTGACAAAGTCCGTAGTAACTCAGAAAGTTCAACATAGGTAGTTTGAGAGTGCGTGTAGGAGGAACCTCGCTTAATTTCATATTTTTCAAGAGGAACCAATTGAGCCTTTGAGAACTATTTCAAGGAGTGCACAACCACCTTCAAGAGATTAAGCTAAAGTGTAACGTACTGCGTTGTTACGACAACCATTTTAGTGACAGGTGCAAATTTTTTTTTGTTTTTAAAAGTGTGTGTGTTTGTGTGTGCGTGTGTACAAGGAAACAAAAACAAACCCATTCGACTCTGTGTCGCCACCCGACGGCGAATACGACACAACCAGGATGAACATAAGAAGATGACCAGGACGCACGACACGTAACCACAAGCATAAATCAGGATCACACGACAAGGTAAAACTGACTGCTAAATACGACTGACCTCCCGCCCGTCCTACCCTGCAATGGTTAGGACCTCCAAGACACATAAGAAACACTCAAGCCCAGGTTCCCATCGATTTTAACCATTTAAGGTCTCAGGGCTGGCGACTGTTCTGAGGAACATGGAGGTGTCTACATACCACCCGACACAACACCCCAAACAACTAACTGAATACAATCAAGTACAACGTAAATAAGAAGAACAAATACCTCCCTTATGGAAGGCACGTGACAAGAGGACTCCGACAACAAAACCCAAAATTCAACATTATTTAAATGAGTCAACAACCCTCAATTTACTAACTCCGCGTAGTTTTGTACATAAATCTAGGTCATGGCGTCATATATGTTATTAACAAAAACACAATACCACTGTCATGTATTATTAACCATCATTCATTTATATCGCATATTCGGACCATGATCTTACCATTACAATAGTGCTTATATGCTACAACCACCAAAATTCTAATAACCTTTTCAAGATAAACATTTAATTCCAACATGAGGAGCTCTCAATGCTATGTCACTATAATCATAAATCTCAATGATAATGCAAAATACTAACATATTCACAAGTAACATCATAGTTGAAATAACACTATATCATCTTAATTTAAAATGGCCATCTATAAAATACTAGAATTCTAACATGTCAATACTTGTAAGGGGCAATATTGGAAAGGACAACTATCACCATTAATAATGACATGATTCAAGATAACCATTAATTACAAATGTTAATATATATAAATAACATCATAAATATAGGAACATCAATTGAGAATATCCATATACATCCCATTCAAGATGGCAATCTATAAAATGTTAAAATTTAAAATGATAATAAATAAAAAGGCAATATTGGGAAATGCCCAGCCATTAATGTTAATATTAATGTTGCCAATCATGAGGATAACCTTTATTTAAGGGAGTCAATATTTAGACACAACATCCTCATGATGGGTGGCATTAATTTTGAAGATAACCATACACATAGTAAGTAGAAAAATGGCAGTCTATACATAATAAAAATATTAAGGACAATAATAAAAGGGCAACTTCTAGGAATGGAAACAATCAACATTACAATGATAACAAGTAAGGATCACCATTAATTTAAGGAGGTCAATAGAGATTACATCCTAGATATAAGTGACATCTCATTGAGATAGCAACACACATCACAAAAAGGAAATTTACAAATGATAACATTTAAAATGACCATAATTAAAACCACGATGCATAAAAGTCAATAGAGGATGTTTCCAAATATTAACCAAATATTGAACAACAATATTGAAACGGTATTAACCAAATATTGAAACAACAATATTGAAACGGTATTAACCAAATATTGGAACAACAATATTGAAACGGTATTAACCAAATACTGAAACAACAATATTAATGATGATATTAATCGCTATCATGGGAAACATAATGTCAACGATATTACACTGTAAGGAAATAAACAATATACACTGTAAGGCAGTAACCACGCACCGTAATAAATTAAAAATGCACGCAGCAAGGCAATAACCACGCACTGAGATATCCATGCATGTTCTGGAGGATCACCGGGTCAAAACGCAGACCAGAGATTGGGGGAATAACACACTCAGTTAGGAAAAACGGATGACAAATGCAACAAGTCATAAGCGAAATAACACCCAGGAATGGAAAGAACGCCCAGCAGTCAAACGCCCAGGTAATAATGGAAATACATAACTCCAATCGAAGTGGGGACAGAGAAATAAAGACACCCCCAACGAACGGTAAATACAGTCACACAAAAAGAAAACCCTGGATGCGGACAGAACACACCGTCCTCCTTCAGTCCGTTCCATAACCAATCGGAAAGTTGAATTGAAACACACCCTGTTGAAGGAAAACGCGGGTTGATTGACAGGAAAACGCAGTCTAAAATGAGGTAACAACGCGCAGAAATCAACGCCCATCTCGAACAATGAAGGCCAATTAAAATGCCAAGATATCAACGACAAACAAAATGCCCATTATCAGATGCTAAGACTCCCAAGATAAGTGGCAAAAAAAAAACCGCCCAATAACAATAACAGAACGCAGACCAGTGAGCGTGTACACCGTCGTTCAGACACCCAATATAAAAATTTCAGATTAGCCAGCATGCAAAACGCACTGTTTATTCAACGCCCATTAACAGTATACAAACGCCCCATTCTAACAGTGGCGAATTCGCCCAATAACTGTTGCAAAAATGCCCAACGTCAACGTGGAAAAAACGCCCCAAGACAGATGCAAGAATTCCCCAAACACACAGTGGAAAAGACGCCCCAAAAAAAAAGGAAACCGCAGCTCATAACTGCCCCTCTTTACAGTAAAAATAAAACACAGAAAATTAGGTAAAATGTTGTTCAAGAACGCCCAACTGTCATGTAAAAGAACGGAGATCATGAAGCCTTTAAACTCAGATCAATCGCCCCATATCATTTAAAAACGCAGGCTTTTAAAATGCAGATCATAAACAAAATGCAGCTTAGAAACAATCAACAAGTTCCAACGAAATGTCAACGGTTTTGTGAGCACGAAAAACGCAGATGACTTAGAAAAAATCAACAAGTTCCAACGAAATTTCAACGGTTTTGTGAGCGCGAAAAATCAAGCCAATGCAACTAAATTGCAACAATGATCAATGAAGGACCAAACGAAATGCCAACTACCAAGAAATCAATTTCGACCATTTCCAGAATACAATCGATTTTCATTAGATGATTCCAGTAACTCAATACACAGTCCTAAATTATAACAGCCATCGTTTTATACAGTTAAGGTCGTTGAATAAAAAGATATAACAACGATACTAAACATTACACATTACCGCACCATCATTTAATTTGCACAGTCCAGATTTCGGCAGAAAGATTTCATACAGTCAGAGCGACGAATGGAAGGGAAAATACAACATAAATAACATTAAAATTGTCGAATATAAAAGTGCATTCTACTTCACCAATTAATTTCATACCGTCGCCTTTGCTTGCCTCGGACGACGTCCCACGCTCCGTGCCGCTTCTCTCGCTTCGTTCCGCTTCTGCTTGCCGACCAAAGAAAGCTCACCGGTACCTCCCAGCCAAACGCTAGGGGTACTCTGCCTCCCCCTTAGCCCCCCGAGCCGCAAAGGGGCCACACAAGAACTAGAGATAGACTAGCGTCTCAGCTCGCCTCCACGACTGAGCTACCACTCCAAACCTAGCTGAGATAAACCCAAGTCCTCACAAGCAACCCGTCAAGCCACAATTCGACAGCGTAACATTACGCTAACCGTTCATCCCCTCTTCACTTACTTTCCCTTTCTTTTATAGGAAATTGTGACCCACCTAATCATTAATTAATTAATTTTTAATGAAAAACCTCTAAACAATCTCCGTCGTCCAAGTGTCACTCATCCCTAGGGTTCTCAAAAAATTAATTTATTTTTTAAAATTAAAAGACTCAATTCCCTCACTCCCCCAAAAATCGCTCCTTAAATTACTCCTAGGGTTCCTAGATCCCCTCTCATGCTTTTAATCACTTTCCTAAAATGAAGTTTCTGAAATTTAGTAACTCCTTAAATGTTGATTCCTTTTTGCTTTCTACCCTATGTCCCCTACTTTCCCATATTAAGTTTCCTTTAATTCTAGTTTCCTTATTTCCATTTTTATTCCTCTCTTTTATTATTATTTTATTATTATTTAAACCCAAAAGATAAATGCAGATTTTTAATCTTTTCAATATATATATATATATATATATATATATATATATTATTCCTAGCTTTTATACTACCATACTTTTAATAAATTTTTATTTCTTCCTTATCATTAAAAGCCAAGGGTTTTGCTTAACTTATTTCCCCCACTACTTTACCCCCTTTTACTTTGAATAAGACTTTAATTAACACCTAGGTGGGTTTTAGTTTACGCCCTAGGTTTATTTTTTGCAGGATGTTTTCTTAGGGCTGGTCAAATTTATCTTAGAGATGTTTTAATTTAGGTTTTGATTTGAACAGGGCGACAATTTAATTAGGGGAGTCGTTTTTTTTTTTTTTTTAATTTTATCAGGCGTTAAGGTCTAGGGTCATCTAGGTTGTCTCATCCTCATCATCAACGCGACGTGCCCTTCAGGACGCACCACGTGCTCCAAGGGTGCCAGTCACTGACTTGCGTTTCTTTGCGCGACGTGCCCTTCAGGATGCACCACGTGCTCCAAGGGTGCCACTCGCTGTCTTGACGGATTGGTAGACTCTATCACCCCTGGAGTCAACACTCTGCCAGGTGAGATTGTGGGAGACTAAGGGATCTAAGGAATAAGGCCCCTGACTTATTGCGCCCCCCTTAGAATCATCGTGAGCGACTGTCGCAATCTGCCCTCACGACATCGTGGATCCTCTCGAACTAGGTAATCGTTAACCTACAGTTAGAGCCACGGCGGGAGTGCTAGTAGGCTGTGGCAGGGCTGTTGTCCACACCTCTCCCTCAATCTATCTAGAACTCGTGTGTGGCCCCTTTACTCCATATGTGAGTCTGGTCAGCAGACTATCGTCAGCCTGCATCATCAACCATCATGTCAGATCATGTCAACAGCATATCATAAAATCAATAGTCCTATCATCAAAACAAAACAATATCACCGTAAATGAAACAACTCGAATAGCCCACTCCTTGACTCAATACAGAGTCCAAGGGAGTTCCACTGATGCCTCTGCATCCTCAAGGTCCGAAACCCTGCACACTCAATGAAACTGAGTCAGCAGCACCTGTCTACATCAAGGTAGTAAAAACATCCTGTCATATAATTTAACGCATCATAATGAAGGAAAATTTTTTATCATGATAAAAATCCAGATCACTTGCGAGCAAGTGTCCTCAAAGAATAAGTTTGGTAAGTGCGCCAGAGCGGGATGTTACATACACCCCCTCTTGGTCTAAACTTCGTCCCGAAGTTTCTCAGTATAAATGCCGAAATAAAGGTACCATAATATCATAAATGCCACAGTATCATAAGTCTATCTATCAAACAAAAATGGGAACTGCTGGCGCATATCATATGCGTCCTCCCAGGTCGCTGAGTGCGGACTATAACTGTCCCACTGGACCTTGACCTGATCTACTGTTCGACGTCGTAACTGTCGAACGCGCTGATCTAAAATGTGGACTGGCTCAGCCGTGAGCGCTCCCTCGTCTGATACCTGCAAGGAACTCATGTCAATCACGTGTGTAGGATCACTAACATAATGTCTCAAAACAGATACATGAAAAACATCATGCATACACCTCAAAGAATCAGGCAAGTCTAGTCGATAGGCCACGGGCCCCTTTCTCTCCACAATCTCGAATGGTCCCACGAACCTAGGAGAGAGTTTAGCTCCCTTTCCAAACTTGATCGAACTCTTATAAGGTTTAACCCGCAAGAAGACTCGATCGTCGACCTCGTAACTACGGTCGACTCGGTGCGCATTGGCATAACTCTTCTGTCGATCCTGCGCTTCCTTTATCCTTTGTATTATGGTTCACATATGCTCTTCCATTTCTTGGATCGCTTCTGGTCCCACCAGGACCCTATCCTCAAGCCGCTCCCAACTCAAGGGCGTCCGACACGGTCGCCCATACAAAAACTCAAAAGGCACCATCTTAATGGTGCTCTGGTAACTGTTGTTGTAAGTGAACTCTATGAGAGGCAATAATTCCTCCCAACGCTTTTGTTGGTCCATCACGTACATGCGCAACATGTCTTCCAAGGTTTGGTTCGTTCATTCTGTCTGTCCGTCAGTCTCTGGGTGATACGCAGTACTAAATTTTAGTTGAGTTCCCAAGGCCTCTTGGAAACTCGTCCAAAATCATCCGGTAAACATCGATCCTTGATCGGATATAATCTTCTTAGGCACGCCATGCAGCCTCACAATCTCACTGATGAAAACTCTCGCTATGTCAGGTGCCTAATACGTCATACGCACCAGAATAAAGTGAGCATTGTTTGTCAGAGTGTCAACTACTACAAAAATAGAGTCGTGTCTCCTTGCCGTCAGTGGCAATCCAACAATACAATCCATCGAAATGACTTCCCATTTCGATTCCGGAATGGCATGGGGTTGTAGTAATCCTGTCGGGTGTCTATGTTCAGCCTTTACCTGCTGACACTCGAGATATCCAGCCACAAAGTTGACTATGTTGGCCTTCATTCCTTTCCAAAAGAACAAGGGCTTAAGGTCTGCCCTCATCTTCGTAACTCCAGGGTGAGCCATGTAAACTGCTCTATGAGCCTCGCTCAGGATCAACATCCTCAACTCGTCATTTGGCGGTACATAAATCCGACTTCTAAATCTCAATAACCCATCGCTGTCAAAGGTAAATCCCTCATATCGTGGTACCATCATAGTGTTTTGTCCGATAGAATCCTCGACTTCCTTGTACCAGTCATCGTCCCGCTGTAAAGTGAGAATCTTCTCACGTAGATTCATTTGAAGAGGTAACATCAAAAAGATGCTTGGCCTCCGACTCAAAGCATCCGCCACTCGGTTCACAGTTCCCTTTATTTAAGTAATCTCGAAGTCGTACTCGCTAAGCAATTCCGACCAACGCCGTTGTCGCGCGTTCAGGGCGCTTTGCGTAAAAATGTGTTGTAATCCACAATGATCAGTCTTTAATTCAAATTTTTGTCCAACAAGGTAGTGTCTCCATACCTTTAAGGCATATACTATAGCTAATAACTCCAAATCATGCATCGCGTAGTTTTCCTCATGCCTTCTTAATTTCCTCTAAATGTAAGCGATCACTCGTCCGTCTTGCATCAAGACTCCACCTAAACCTTCTTTGGATGCGTCAGTGCATACCAAGAAGTCTACGTCCATGTCAGGGACCTTTAGTATCAGTGTTGTTTTCAACAACTCCTTAAGCCTCCTAAATGCTTCTGCGCATTTCTCTGTCCACACAAACTTCTTGTTTTTCTTCTGCAACTCTGTGATCAGACCTGCTATCTTCGAAAATCCCTCAACAAACCGTCGATAGTATCCTGCTAAACCCATAAAACTACGCACTTCTGTGACATTCGTCGGTGCAGGCCATTCCATAATAGCCTCAACCTTGGCTGGATCCATGGCGATACCTTCGCCGGAGATGACATGCCCTAAGTAGTGAATCCTGGATTGATAAAAAGAGCATTTGGACATCTTCCCAAATAATTTGTGCTCTCGCAAACACTGTGGTACCAAGCGCAAGTGCTCGTCATGCTCCTCCGTCGTCTGGGAGTAGATCAAAATATCATCAATGAATACTTGGACGAACTTGTCCAAGTACTCACAGAACACCCCGTTCATGAAGCTCATAAATACCCCTGGGGAGTTTGTCAGTCCAAACGGTAAAACAGTAAATTCGTAATGTCCAAATCTTGTCTTAAAAGCGGTCTTAGGGATGTCATCCTCCTTGATCCGTAACTGGTGATACCCTGATCGCAAGTCGATCTTAGAGAACACTGTCGTCCCCTTCATTTGATCAAACAGATCTTCAATTCTTGGTAAGGGGTACTGATTTTTGATCGTAGCCTTGTTCAGTTGACGATAGTCAATGCAAAGCCTCCACGATCCGTCCTTCTTCCGAATGAAAATAACGGGTGCACCCCACGGTGACACACTAGGACGTATCAGTCCCAGATCCAGCAACTCCTTCAGTTGCATTTTTAACTCTTGCAACTACGGGGTCGACATCCGATAAGGTGTTCTCGCTATCGGTTTAGTCCCCAGTTTCAGGTCTATAGTAAACTCCAATTCTATTTCTGGCGGCATCCCAGGCAACTCCTTTGGAAATACGTCCGCAAACTCCTTCACCACCAGAAGGTGTTCTAGACCTTCTGCTACTCCCTTTTCATTGAGCGCAAGGATCGCATAAAGCTTGCACCCCTTGTGCATACTCTTTCGTAACTGTAAGGAAGAGACGAACCTCAGGGATACTCCCTGGTTCTGTCCTACTATCACATGCCTCTGTCCTTCATCATCAACTAAGCTCAACCATTTTGTCTTACAGTTGAGTATCGCCTCATGCGATTCCAACCAATCCATGTCGATCACGACGTCATAAGATCCTAAGATCGTGACGTATATGTTGACCCTCGTGACAAACTCTCCCAGGTTAAGGGCACAACCCGTAACCTTTCCTCCAACCTTCTGTTTGGCTCCCGAAGCCATCTCTACAAAGCTAAATTCGTTCTGTTCGACTGCCTTTACCTTAATCCTTTTCAGCGCTACACCAGAAATAAAACTCTCAGTAGCACCTGGGTCTATCAAAATACTAAGGGTCTGGTCAGCGAAAGTACCTGTCGTCTCGAGCACAGTCGACTAGTGCTCTACCTGGCGGTTATTCACCGCTGCATGAATCCGATGGGCCTTGCCCATATCTCCCACTGTAGCAGGTCCAGCTGATCCAAACGCCATGGTCCTCTCCACAGGACAGTCACGCTGGTAGTGTGGCTCCCCACACGTCCAACACCCCTTCTTCGGCCCAGTAGTCCTGGTGCTCGAAGTAGAAGATGACTGCCCACCGGCCTGAAACCCTGGTATGTTCTGCTGAACAGGTCTAAACTGTTGCTGCGGGCGACGCTGCTGCTGCTGCTGTGGTCCTCGGTAAGGTGTCCACTGTTGAGGCGGTGTTCGTCGAGGTGTAGTGAACGTGGATCCCCTCTGGAAGCCACGATATCCCGGCGTATGTCTCATCAGTGTATGATGCTGCGGTGTACCAGCGGAACCTTGCCCTGCTGGTCTCGATGGAGTCCTGGTCTGACCCCCGCTGATAAGCTCCTCCTCTGCTATGAGGGCATTTTGGATAGCGTCGTGCAAGGTTTGAGGCATCATAATCCTAACCTTTGCATGCAGGCTTCCATTAAGGCCAAACACGAACCTGTTGACCTTGAGCTTCTCAGTGTTCAGATGCGGAGCATACCGGAGCAGCTCCATAAAACATGCCTCGTACTCGGGCACTGTACGAACTCCCTGTCGTAAGGCATTGAACTCATTGAGCTGGTTCTCAATGAATTCCTCTGAGAGATACCTCTCCCGGAACCGTTCCTCGAACAGTTCCCATGACACGTCTTCGACGGCCATGTTCAGCTGCAGTAGGAGCATCTTCCACCATAGAAGAGCGCTCCCCTTTAGTTGAAATACCTCCATGCGGACCTTCATGTTGGAGGTATAATCGCGAAGTGCAAAGCACATCGCCATATTCTCCAACCATGCCTCGGCAGCGGTGCCATCCGGGGCACCAAAGAACTCGGGAAATTTCACCTTCTCGAGTTCATGGTGAATGCTACCAGTAACGGCCAGTGCGCGCGGCGGAACCTCAGCGGGTGCCGGCGCCCTGGCCTCATCTCTATCCAATCTATTGATCGGCGCCTCAGACATGCGCTGGAAAGATCTCATCATCCCCACAACATCGACAACTACGATATGCTCTTGTCCAAGGACCTGTTCGCCTCCCTGGGGGTTAGACCCCTCAGGCGTGGATGTTGTTGGAGGCGTCACACCTCCTCCCCTAGAACCCCGTTGTTTGCCTCCGCGACGTCCTCTAACCATGATTACCTGCACACATGCATTCAACTCAATCAACAACAGAATAATCAAATACAATCATGTCAACGGAATCCGTAGCGAATCCCAAGTCGTGGGTCGAACCTCGCTTTGATACCATATGTAACGTACTACGTCGTTACGACAACCATTTTAGTGACAGGTGCAATTTTTTTTTTTCTTTTAAAAGTGTGTGTGTATGCGTGTGCGTGTCTACAAGGAAACAACAAACAACCCATTCGACTCTGCATCGCCACCCGACGACGAATACGATGCAAACAGGATGAACATAAGAAGATGACCAGGACGCATGACACATAACCACAAGCATAAATGAGGATCACACGACAAGGTAAAACTGACTGCTAAATACGACTGACCTCTCGCCCATCCTACCCTGCAATGGTTAGGACCTCCAAGACACATAAGCAACGCTCAAGCCCAGGTTCCCATCGATTTTAACCATTTAAGGTCTCAGGGCTGGCGACTGTTCTGAGGAACATGGAGGTGTCTACATCCCACCCGACACAACACGCCAAACAACTAACTGAATACAATCAAGTACAACGTAAATAAGAAGAACAGATACCTCCCTTACGGAAGGCGCATGACAAGAGGACTCTGACAACAAAACCCAAAATTCAAAATTATTTAAATGAGTCAACAACCCTCAATTTACTAACTCCGCGTAATTTTGTACATAAATCTAGGTCATGGCGTCATATATGTTATTAACAAAAACACAATACCACTGTCATGTATTATTAACCATCATTCATTTATATCGCATATCCGGACCATGATCTTACCATTACAATAGCGCTTATATGCTACAACCACCAAAATTCTAATAACCTTTTCAAGATAAACATTTAATTCCAACATGAGGAGCTCTCAATGCTATGTCACTATAATCATAAATCTCAATGATAATGAAAAATACTAACATATTCACAAGTAACATCATAGTTGAAATAACACTATATCATCTTAATTTAAAATGGCCATCTATAAAATACTAGAATTCTAGCATGTCAATACTTGTAAGGGGCAATATTGGAAAGGACAACTATCACCATTAATAATGACATGATTCAAGATAACCATTAATTACAAATGTTAATATATATAAATAACATCATAAATATAGGAACATCAATTGAGAATATCCATATACATCCCATTCAAGATGGCAATCTCTAAAATGTTAAAATTTAAAATGATAATAAATAAAAAAGGCAATATTGGGAAATGCCCAGCCATTAATGTTAATATTAATGTTGCCAATCATTAGGATAACCTTTATTTAAGGGAGTGAATATTTAGACACAACATCCCCATGATGGGTGGCATTAATTTTGAAGATAACCATACACATAGTAAGTAGAAAAATGGTAGGCTATACATAATAAAAATATTAAGGACAATAATAAAAGGGAAACTTCTGGGAATGGCAACAATCAACATTACAATGATAACAAGTAAGGATCACCATTAATTTAAGGAGGTCAATAGAGATTACATCCTAGATATAAGTGACATCTCATTGAGATAGCAACACACATCACAAAAAGGCAATTTACAAATGATAACATTTAAAATGACCATAATTAAAACCACGATGCATAAAAGTCAATAGAGGATGTTTCCAAATATTAACCAAATATTGAACATCAATATTGAAACAACAATATTGAAATGGTATTAACCAAATATTGAAACAACAATATTGAAACAACAATATTGAAACGGTATTAACCAAATATTGGAACAACAATATTGAAACGGTATTAACCAAATATTGAAACAGTAATATTAATGATGATATTAATCGCTATCATGGGAAACATAATGTCAACGATATTACACTGTAAGGCAATAAACAATAGACAATGTAAGGCAGTAACCACGCACCGTAATAAATTAAAAATGCATGCAGCAAGGCAATAACCACGCACTGAGATATCCATGCCTGTTCTGGAGGATCACTGGGTCAAAATGCAGACCAGAGATTGGGGGACTAACGCACTCAGTTAGGAAAAATAGATGACACACGCAGCAAGTCATAAGCGAAATAACACCCAGGAATGGAAAGAACGCCCAGCAGTCAAACGCCCAGGTAATAATGGAAATACATAACTCCAATCGAAGTGGGGACAGAGAAATAAAGACGCCCCCATCGAACGGTAAATACAGTCACACAAAAAGAAAACCCTAGATGCGGACAGAACACACCGTCCTCCTTCAGTCCGTTCCATAACCAATCGGAAAGTTGAATTGAAACGCACCCTGTTGAAGGAAAACGTGGGTTGATTGACAGGAAAACGCTGTCTAAAATGAGGTAACAACGCGCAGCAATCAACGCCCGTCTCAAACAATGAAGGCCAATTAAAATGCCAAGATATCAATGGCAAACAAAACACCCATTATCAGATGCTAAGACTCCCAAGACAAGTGGCAAAAAAAAAAACGCCCAATAACATTAACCGAACGCAGACCAGTGAGCGTGTACACCGCCGTTCAGACACCCAATATAAAAAATTTCAGATTAGCCAGCATGAAAAACACACTGTTTATTAAATGCCCATTAACAGTATACAAACACCCGATTCTAACAGTGGCGAATTCGCCCAATAACCGTTGCAAAAATGTACAACATCACCGTGGAAAAAAATCCCCAAGACAGATGCAAGAATGCCCCAAACGCACAGTGGCAAAATGCCCCCCCAAAAAAGGAAACCGTAGCTCATAACTGCCCCTCTCTACAGTAAAAAAAACCCGTAGACCATTAGGTAAAATGTTGTTCAAGAACGCCCAACTGTCATGTAAAAGAACGCAGATCATGAAGCCTTTAAACTCAGATCAATCACCCCATATCATTTAAAAACACAGGCTTTTAAAACGCAGATCATAAACAAAACGCAGCTTAGAAACAATCAACAAGTTCCAACGAAATGTCAACGGTTTTGTGAGCACGAAAAATGCAGATGACTTAGAAACAATCAACAAGTTCCAACGAAATGTCAACGGTTTTGTGAGCATGAAAAATCAAGCCAATGCAACTAAATTGTAGCAATGATCAATGAAGGACCAAACGAAATGCCAACTACCAAGAAATCAATTTTGACCATTTCCAGAATACAAGCGATTTTCATTAGATGATTCCAGTAACTCAATACACAGTCCTAAATTATAACAACCATCATTTTATACAGTCAAGGTCGTTGAATAAAAAGATATAACAGCGATATTAAACATTACACATTACCGCACCATCATTTAATTTGCACAGTCCAGATTTCGGCAGAAAGATTTCATACAGTCAGAGCGACGAATGGAAGGGAAAATACAGCATAAATAACATTAAAATTGTCGAATATAAAAGTGCATTCTACTTCACCAATTAATTTCATACCGTTGCCTTTGCTTGCCTCGGACGACGTCCCACGCTCCGTGCCGCTTCCCTCGCTCCGTCCCGCTTCTCTCGCTCCGTGCCACTTCTTCTTGCCGACCAAAGAAAGCTCACCGGTACCTCCCAGCCCAACGCTAGGGGTACTCTGCTTCCCCCTTAGCCCCTCGAGCCGCAAAGGGGCCACACAAGAACCAGAGATAGACTAGCATCTCAGCTCGCCTCCACGGCTAAGCTACCACTCCAAACCCAGCTGAGATAAACCCAACTCCTCACAAGCAACCCGTCAAGCCACAATTCGGCAGCGTAACGTTATGCTAATCGTTCATCCCCTCTTCACTTCCTTTCCCTTTCTTTTATAGGAAATTGTGACCCACCTACTTTCCTAATCATTAATTAATTAATTTTTAATGACAAACCTCTAAACAATCTCCGTCGTCCAAGTGTCACTCATCCCTAGGGTTCTCCAAAAATTAATTTCTTTTTTAAAATTAAAAGACTCAATTCCCTCACTCCCCCAAAAATTGCTCCTTAAATTACTCCTAGGGTTCCTAGATCCCCTCTCATGCTTTTAATCACTTTCCTAAAATGAAGTTTCTGAAATTTAGTAACTCCTTAAATGTTGATTCCTTTTTTCTTTTTACCCTATGTCCCCTACTTTCCAATATTAAGTTTCCTTTAATTCTAGTTTCCTTATTTCCATTTTTATTCCTCTCTTTTATTATTATTTTATTATTATTTAAACCCAAAAGATAAATGCAGATTTTTAATCTTTTCAATATATATATATATATATATATATATATATATATATATATATATTCCTAGCTTTTATACTGCCATACTTTTAATAAATTTTTATTTCTTCCTTATCATTAAAAGCCAAGGGTTTTGCTTAACTTATTTCCCCCATTACTTTACCCCCTTTTACTTTGAATAAGACTTTAATTAACACCTAGGTGGGTTTTAGTTTACGCCCTAGGTTTATTTTTTGTAGGATCTTTTCTTAGGGCTGGTCAAATTTATCT
>ML782753.1:0-31024 GCA_009831015.1 Picea engelmannii | reverse complement strand
CTTCAGGATGCACCACGTGCTCCAAGGGTGCCACTTGCTGACTTGCATTTCTTTGTGTGACATTCCCTTCAGGATGCACCACGTGCTCCAAGGGTGCCACTCGCTGTCTTGATGGATTGGTAGACTCTATAACCCCTGGAGTCAACACTCTGCCAGGTGAGCTTGTGGGAGACTAAGGGATCTAAGGAATAAGTCCCCCACCTTATTGCGTGCCCCTTAGAATCATCATGAGCGACTGTCGCAGTCTGCCCTCACGGCATCGTGCATCCTCTCGAACTAGGTAATCGTTAACCTACAGTTCGAGCCATGGCGAGAGTGCTAGTAGGCTATGGAAGGGCTGTTGTCCACACCTCTCCCTCAATCTCTCTGGAACTCGTGTGTGGCCCCTTTACTCCATATGTGAGTCTGGTCGGCAAGCTATCGCCAGCCTGCATCATCAACCATCATGTCAGATCATGTCAACAACATATCATAAAATCAATAGTCCTATCATCAAAACAAAACAATATCACTGTAAATGAAACAACTCGAATAGCCCACTCCCTGACTCAATCCGGAGTCCAAGGGAGTTCCACTGATGCCTCTGCATCCTCAAGGTCCGAAACCCTGCACACTCAATGAAACTAAGTCAGCAGCACCTGTCTACATCAAGGTAGTAAAAACATCCTGTCATATAATTTAACGCATCATAATGAAGGAAAAAGTTTTATCATCATAAAAATCCAGATCACTTGCGAGCAAGTGTCCTCAAAGAATAAGTTTGGTAAGTGTGCCAGAGTGGGATGTTACATAAAGGAGGTTGTTCATAAGGTGTGTGCAGAATCGACACTTAGCAGGGTATTGAAGGAGTCATTCTAAAGAATTTCATAGTGTTTGGAAGAAGCAAGTACAAGAGAGGTAACTTGGAGCTTTCCATTCAAAGAGTGCATATTTTCTGCAAGGAGTGCACGAAAAATTATTTTGACTTGAAATTTCAGGAGGAGTAACGAAATTCATCCACGGAGAAGCTAAGTTGTGGAGGAGGACCTCTTGCAAGGCTTCCACAGGTTGAAATTCGACTAAGTGTCGAAGAGAGCGCTCTAAGGAGGAAAAAGTTTTAGAAAGAACAAATCTTAGGAGGGAGAGTGACAAGAAATATTCAAAGGGAGGATCTCTTTAAGGTTTTCTAGAATCAACGAGCAAGATCCGTATGGAAAGGATCAGGATTATCCCAGACCGTCAGATCTGGGGAAAGTTACATGGAGGTTAGCCATAAAGTATTTTGGCACTTCGTAGTTCGGATTATTTAAAGTATTTTAGAAGTGGGGTTGCTGAAGTCAAGAAGTGATCCTAGCTATTGGCTACGAGGAGGACATGTGGCAACAAATTAGAAAATCCAGGAGATAGAGGTCCGAAGAAGTTGGATGTGGAATAGGTGAAATATTTGTGAAGTCGTGAAATCTGAAGTACAGATGGACCGTCAGATCCAAGAAGACACACGGAAGAAATCCGTGGATTCGGAGGAAGGCATTTCAAAAGGAAACAAAGGCTGACGTCGCAATATTTTCGAAGCCCAAAGTGGCAAAAATGAGTTGACTCACGATTATAGTCTGTGGTCCTATTGGGAAAGAGTCTATCATGAGAGCTAGTACTCACGAATTGGTGTTTCCAAGGCTCTAGAGAGAAAGGGTCATGGGTAACTTGAACCTATAGGTAACATCAAAGGGACCTATGTGTCACTTGTTCTGGGTCTACTGAAGACTTGAAGAGCTAATTTGGTTCAAGGATTTTGAATATCCAAGACCGGGAGGCTGCAGAATCCGTGGGAGGGAAGGGGGGATGCATCAATATATATATATATATATATATATATATATATATATATATCCATTTATTGCATCGATCCATGTAATTATTTTGCATAGTCCTTGTCCTTTAACCTCTATTAAATGTTTGATCTCAATATCCTACTCTTGAATTTTAGCAAGCCAATTTTCCCATTTTCCTTCTCTCAACTCTTGAGTTAGCAACATCTTTACTAGAGAAGTTGGGACATAGGCTATGACATGAGATGAAAAAATAGGTGTCCTGAAATGTGCCATCGGTTTGACTGAGGAGAGAGACCGATTTTCTATATCTGAGTATCTTAATTAATAATCATGTAAATTCTTACTCACGAAACTTATTGGAAGTTGGTCAACGTTCACCAACCACTAATGCCTATCTTTCCAACAAATCCAATGTTCAAGAACCTCCAACATTCACTTTGAATGTTTGTAAAGTAGCAATTGAGAGAAAGGTCGGCTATATATAAATTTATTTTTCGGTCGAAAAACCTTGTAGCGGAAAACTCTTTCAATTGAAAAATATTTTCGTCTGAACTCTGTGTTACCAGAGAAAAAAATTGGTTGTCATTTTTATTGCACAAAATTCAACGATTCTGTTTGTTTTCCGTTTGATTTGGCATTCAATTTTTCAGTCGAAAACCATTTCGGCCAAAAGATGTATGTTTTCGGCCGAAAGGTGAAAACTTCATCCGAGAAATTTATTCTAACAATTTTTCTGCCCCCATTCTCACGAAAGTGTTACCCACGTTCATGATATTACCCTTTAACCACCCATTATTTTCTATCGTATTTTCATTAAATGTACTTTGGGGAGGGTGAAAATATGAGACACATACTATCGTGGAGCAATGAAGGATCATATGTATGTCAAGAAATATTAGAGTCAAGACAAACCAGCAAACCCACTTTGAAAAATCAAGAAACAAGTAAGTATAAGACTAGATCAGTCGGAAATAATGGGAGGAATTTTTGAAGAGTTATGACTCATCAAAACAATGGTGAAGTGGAAAATCAACTAAGTATTGAAATATCAAGAGAGAAATGAAGTACATGAGAAAATGATTAAGTATCATGAATCGATTGGATGGACTAGTTGTGGTGACAATCAAGTGAATCTGGTGAGTGGCTTATACCCATGGTGAACATTTGAAAAAGTTATAAGTATGGTGCAACAAAATAACAAAATACTGGTGTACGATGGATACAACAAAATACAAGTATGTATTTTGAAGGAGGCAAAAGTTTGTAACAAGAATGAAATTGACTCGTGAAACTGCGACAAAGAGAAAAAAATATAAGTGTTAAAATATAAAAAAATATTTTTTTTGAAATACTTAACACATTTATGGGTCAATGAGAAGCTCAAATAGAAAAGTGGCTCGACTACTTCTGTATTCAAAATACATATTGGAATAAATTCTTCAAATTTGGAAATGAGTATTAGTATGGGGCGACCATGACCACAAACGGGTTCTACTGGAAGTGATCCCTACACCAGGAAATCCCCCAAGTCCATTAAAGATAAATTATTAATGGGTCAAGGATGAATATTTCATTCAAATATTAAGCTATGCTTGGGTCCCCTTCAATAATTCACTGAATGAATCTATAGCCAACTAATTTCACTAAAATATGAGAAAGGATAAATGATTAGTGATTTAATGGTCAAATGAAAAATGAGAAAATGATGATAGACTCCTTTGGGAATTATAATATGACATAGCCTCCATACTCTTTAAGGACAAATTTGGATACTTAATAGATTCATAAAAGGAATGTCTATGTTAATTAGAAAACAAAAGAAGAAAGTTTCTTCTAGAAAAAGAAAAAGAACGACGCTTAAAAAGTAGGGTGATATGGATTAAGGTCTGGGACAACAACATGAAATTATGCCATGATTTTGTAAATAGTAGGAAAAGCATCAAATTAGTGTAGAAAATGTACAAAGGGGATAGATCATCGGATAAATGTTTTAATGATATTTCTTTAGAAGGGGTCACCCACTTCCAAACTATTTTTAAATATGTAGCTGAGCCACTATAGGTGTCATTATTTATATTTATAGTTACTTCTCTAGATTTGTAGACCGAGGAGACAACCAATACCTCATGGTATAGGTGGGAAAAAAGGAACTACCCAGAACCGTTCACAACTTTCATAATGACAAGAGTCTTGGACTAGATGGGTTACCCATTAAATTTTTCCTCAGCTTCTATTAATTCATAGAGGAGTATCTTTGTGAGAAAGTCCTAGATTCCTTCAACTCCACTTTCATTTGGCTTATCCAAAATATAGAAAACCATACCATATTTGAGATATTTCACCCAATATCATTCTATAATAATATATGTAAGATCATCTCTAAAATTGTCTCACATAGACTAAAAGAAAATATCTCAAAACAAATTTCTCCAAAGCAGTTTGGCTTCCTCGAAGGCGGTTGGTGTTTCTCAGGAAGGCATTAATTCTATGAAAACAAAAAACTTTAAGGCCATAATATCCAAAGTGGACCTCTCTAACTCCTTCTATAAAGTCATCTATCTCCTCCTTCGACTCATATTGATTCATTTGGGTTTCAGTTTACACTTTGTGGCTTGGTTAATGCCATGAACTAGCTCTGTTACTTTTCTAGTTTTAATAAATGGGCCGGCTTCACCCTTCTTCAAATATGAAAGCGGCATTTGATAGGGATGTAAAATCTCCCATTTTGTATTCCTCATATTAGTGCAAGGATTGAGTACGGATCTTAGTGAAGCATCAACAAATGGTTCTTTCAAAGCTATATTAATTGGAAACTCCTTCTTTGTTTCTCATTTCCCTTTTGTAGATGAAATCCTAATTCTTTGTGATCACACCAAGAGTATAGTGGATAAACTCGAGGAAATTATAAAGATAATTATTCATAGATTTTGGTATGATTATAAATTATTCCAAGTATTTGGTAATTAGTCGGGGCCACCTTGAGCTTGGGAAGCACTATACAAGTCATTTTCCCTTTAATGACCTCTACCTTAAAGGTTGAGTTTAAGTACCTAGGTTTCCACCTTAATGAAAACTTCAAGGGATATTAGAAACGGATCATAGTGAATGTCAAAAAAAATTTGAAATCATGGTGCAATACATGGATTTCACATAATGGCTACTTAGCCATAGTAACATTAGTCCTTAAATTCATCCCCATTTACTATATGTGTCTTGATTAGATACCAAAAGGCATAATATAAAAAAACAATATATTTGTTACCATTTTATCAGGATAGGAGGATAAGAGAATAAGGGAATGACACTATTCTCCTAGAGAAACCTATCCATCCCAAAGAGCCAAATGGGATGGGGACTAAAAAACTTTTTTCTTTTCTCCAAATCCTTCATAGACAATAATATAGAGGCTTATACAATAAAATATAAGTATATTTTCCCCCTCTCCATCAAATATTGGATCAAGTCCCCAAACAAAAGAGATCAAAATTCTTCTATTATATGGAATCTCGACTTTCCCCTTAATTGGGAATTGGCTAATCTAGAGGGTTAAAAGTCACATCTTGTCCTTGACTCTTGTATTGGAATAAAATATAAGTGCATATTCCACATCCCCCTTATACATGGCCTCAAATAAAAATGTTTCTACATTCTTCATCATATTGCAAGAGGTCAAGAAATAAAATCTAAACAACAACAATGGCTATCTTGAAGAGATTTGGATCTCAGTGAGGAATACATTGAGATCTGGAACTCCTACCTAGAATGTCTTAGAAAGTACAATTTATTAATCAATTAATATGAGGATTAACTTATTTGGTATGTAAAACTCTTAGGGATATATGAACCTAGAATAAGATTTTAATCTTTATCTATGGAAGGCTTCAACCAACCATAATTTTGGTGGTGGGAAACTCTCTTGAAATACAAATTCCCTGCAAAAGGTAAAAAAACATATATGGCTTCTTCTAAACAATAGAGCCTCAACATGGGATCTATTACAAAAATGAATCTATGAGGGCCTGAGAAGATGAATCTTATGTGAATTGAATTTGGAAACAAACAATAACCTCATCCTCTCTTTCCCCTTCACAAATAAAGTTTGGAATGAAATTGAAGGACTTACTAACTTCAAATTTAAATGGAAAGGAGACTAATTTGAAGCATATTTAAGTAATTGACATAAATAAAAGGAAAAAAAGACATACAAATCCCTATCTCTCACATTGGCAAAGGGAATTCGATTAGCAAGAAATAAAAACAAAAATGAGAATAAGGTCATTTTTCCTTTCAAATTCACTCCTCAACGTATCAATATTTTAAGCATCGTTCCCCAATTCTCCTCCATACATCACCATGATCAGAGTTTTGATCTAAAAATTAACACTCAAATTACCTAGGATTTATTTGATGGAGTCTCCTAGGTCCCTCCACTTAAGGGAGGCGTGGGAGGAATAATCTACTTCTAACAAAATAATTTCCTCAATTTCTATGTTGGTACTTTTTTTAACATCCCGCTCTTGCGCGCACTGAGAAAACCTATTCATTGAGGACACTTACGTGCAAGTGATCCAGGTTATTATACTATTGGTTGTTTTTATTATGATTATGAGATATTATGGATTTGATGATATGTTATTTTGTTGTATTTACATAGACAGATGTTATTGACTAGGTTCGCCTGAGTGTGTATGACTTTGAACATTGAGGATGCAGAGGCATCGATGAAACCCCTTGGACTCCAGATCGAATCAGGCAATGGACTGTTGGGTCTGAATGTGGTTGATGTGACATATGTACATATGATTAGATATTACGATGATTGATTATTACTACTGACATGATTCGTTTATGGATGCATGATGAAAATAGCTTTATGACCAGACTCACATTTGGAGTAGAGGGGTCATGCACGACAACCAAAGACTTTGAGGGAGAGGTGTGGAAGTAGCCCTTCCATAGCCTACTAGCACTCTCTTCGTGGCTCAAACTGTACGTTAACGATTACCTAGTTTGAGAAGACCCATGATGCCATGAGGGAAGATTGTGGAAGTCGCTCACGATGATTCTAAGCAGCGCACAATAAGGCTGGGGAATTATTCCTTATAGGCCCTTAGTATCCCACAAGATCACCTTGCAGAGTATTGACTCTAGGGGTTTGACGTCTACCAAATTCAGTCAAGAATTGAGTGGAACCCTTGGAGCATGTAGTGCATCTTGAAGGGCACGTCCCACAAGGAAAACATAAAGAGGCAAGTCTCACCCTTGGAGAACGTAGTGTGTCTTGAAGGGAACTTTACGATTTTAACTGGTAAGTGAATAAACCTAGTCAGCCTTAAAATGAATGATGTGATAAGTAAGGATTAAAAACAATTTTTCCTAATAAAAAAATGTTGCCCAACCTAGTGAAATTAAAACCTAGGTATAAGTAGAACATGTGGTCAAAATAATAATAATAATAATAATAAATAAACATGTAACAAGAAGGGGGGTAAAAAAATCACACTTATTTATTAAAGTCAAAATTATACGGGAGGATTATATTTTTAAAAAGGGGTAACAGTTGCTTTTATCTCATTTGCTAATTTTAATTTTTAGTTAAAAAAAAAGAGGGTAAATGGTTGTTTTTATCTACACTTGCTAAATTAATTTTTAATTATAAAGGAAAAAGGGTAAATGGTTGTTTTATCTACACTTTCTAAATTCATTTTTAGTTAAATAGGAAAAAGGGTGAAACTTAAAAGAAAAAGGAAACTTAAGGAAAAAGGGAAACTTAATGAAAAGGGGAGACTTGAAGAAAAAGATGAATGTTTAACTTATTAAGGAATCTAACCTTTAGGAATTTCTATTTATGAACTCAACTAGTAATTAAGTAAGGCATAAGTCATTTAAGAATTGTGAGGGAATATTGGGACACAAAGGAGGGTTTTTATGAATGCTCTTGGTGGGTGAGGAAAATAGGAATATTTAATTAATTAATAAAATTGATTTTCTGGTGCAACTAGGGGATCGAGCGACATGTGTATGGGTGAGGTTTTTTGAAATTAATTAAATGAAAAAGGAATTTTAGTGTTAATTTGAGAAACTAATTACTTGAAAACTCTATAAAAAGGATGGAGGAGGAGGATTATGGATCTCATATTTTTGCGTAATAGACTGAACTTTCTCTTGTGGGAGTTGGGATCCTCTCTTCACTTTTTCCATTGTTCTCTATGTTTTGTTGTTATAACGCCCAATGTATTACCTCTCTCAGTCCCATGTTTTTCTGAGTTTAGAACATAAGCCCCGGGTTTTATAGAAATTTTCTTGTTAACTATTAATCCATAGTTATTGCGCCCATATTTTGAATTCATTTTACTGTTGATTAACCCTTTATATTGCGTCTAGATTGAAATTGATTTATTGTTGAATAACCATTAAATGTGTCCAATTCTTATTTTGTTTGTACTGTTGAATTAAACCTTTACCTTCGTTTTAATGAACCACGATTTACTAATGAATTTCATTGTTGATATACCTACATTTTTAATGTTGTTGGCAACGAATAACAATGGACATAAATATTATTATTGTACAAAGATATCATTGTTGAATTAGATTTATTAATGGACAGTAATATTGATTGATTGACAACAAATATATATGATTGATTCCCTTATTTAGACAACGAATTATATGACAATGAATTATTTAGAAAACAATATATATGATCAATTCCTTTATTTAAACAACGAATTATATGACAACAAATTATTTAGACAACGATATATATGATTAATTCCTTTATTTACACAACGATATCTTATTGTTATTCACACATGATTGTTATCACACAACGATATATCATCCATGAATGTTATTACACAACGATATCTCATCTATGAACGTTAGTACACAACGATATATTTACACATCGATATCTTATTGTTATTCACACATGATTGTTATCAAACAATGATATCTCATCCATTATTGTTATTACACAATGATATCTCATTTGCACAGAGATATTTTTCTTGATAGTAACATTTTTAATAGATAACATTATGTTTGTGTTACAATGATCTCATCCATGATTGTTATTACATAGTGATTTATTTACCACTGTGAATTGATTTCATTTGAATATCATTTGATTTGAATGGCATTGAAAAGTGATTTATTTAACTCTTTGAATTCGTATATTTAAATGACAACAATATCATAGATTTAACTCAGGGATATAATATATTTAATAGACAACATTAAATGTTATACCGCCATTATTAATAGAGAGTAATATATTTGTTAGACAACGATATCAATGCTAGACGAATATCTATTAACAGACAAATATTTTACAGTTAGATTGTGTTATCATTGTTATACATAGATTTATTGATAGACAACAATGTGGATATGTCAATTATCTTGATCTAAGGCATGTATGTTTGGAAAGGGTAATGATAGGGTTGAAACATTAATTTAGGCTTCTAGAAGGAATTATATGTTAGTGAATGACAACTGTAGTAAGAATTTTGTGTTAATAAAATCTTAATTAATTAATAAATGGCTTGAAAAATAAGAGAGAGGATTTTAATTCAATATTATTATAGAATGGAATCTCAAGGGAATATTGCATAGATGGATAATCGCGTCCTTTAATTGATGTTTTCATTGGAATTTGTTGTGCCAGGAATTTAATGTAATGTATGATTGTTTAGTAGTCATATTACCCTTGCGTCTTGTTTACTTCTCGATTGGGTTCTTGAAATAGTCTTCTTGTATTTCTGACAGTTAATTTGGTCTCTTAGCACGTTGGATTTTTCTTGGGTTTTGGTCTAAATGTTATGTTGTTCCATGGTCACTGTCACGCTTATCACCTTGTGAGGGAATGATTCCTGATGAGGGGATCATTTCACACCCTAATTGAAAGATGCGAATGATACCTTGGTTGGAGTCTTGTGCTTCCCGATGTGGGTGTTTTGTTCGTTGTAATTGATGTTGGAACATGGTTCTGTAATGCCTTAATGCGTTTGGTTTTGCATACCGTAGAGGTTTCTAGTTACTGGTCGTCGAAGCCTATGTGTTGGGTTGTTGATGTTGTCCTTCAGATTGTAGGCGTTGTCTTTATTGTGTAGGGCGGGTAGTCATTTTTATCTGTCTATTGATTATCGCATGTTTCACCTAGCTGCATGATGTGCTCGTATGTTGGGTCATTGTTTTCCGTTGCCTGATCTGTGCACGTGGTGTTCGTCATCAAGTTGTGTTTATTAATTGTTGTCGTGATTACCTTCCTACTTAAACAAATATTAAAAAAAAAATCACTTTCTTTGCGTCGCATGTAATCGAAACGATGGGTTTGTTACACTTTTCATGCTTCAAACAACCATAATGAACTCACAACCCTTAAATTGGTTTTAATCCTTTCTCTTGAAAAATTAATTTCTCAAATACAATTCCTTGGGGCCTCTCTCCTTGTGATCCAATGGATGAACGAAGATTATGAGCTAAGAAAATTTACTAGAGTCTATATTATAAGACATCATGCAATTGCAATCAAATTTCACATACATAACTTTTTCTCACAAATACCGGGACAAAATGGGAAAGATGATAAACTATCCAAGGATGGACTAAGGATGCAAGAAGGAACTTGGGAGATCAATGAGTACCTCTAGGGACATATTTCTTCTTATTTTTATGAATCATGTCTTTAAGACTTGATATATCAGAGCTAAGTTATTGAAATATTTTCATATTGTTTTAACGTTACAGTAATAACATTTTGAAGAAAAGTATGAGCTATATTGATGTTATGTGGAACTATGGTATTGTTTCTTTTTGTTTATAATAGTAATTAGTTGCTACTAGGGTGGCTCAGTAGCCCCCAAATATGTAATAATCTATTTCATTTTTATGGTTCTTCTCTATGATAACACCACAATACACCAATATTTTTTAGACATAGGCCTCTCAGTTTATTTAGACATTGAGTTGATAAAGGTGAATGGAAAACAACACATGGTATTCAACTTATGTAACTTTGTTACCTATAATAAAATTACTTGAATTTTCCATGGAGAAAAAAGAGGGCCTTTAAGAACTAGGGGACCCCTTTCATAACATACATAATAACATCCCGTTCCTCCATTCGATCTTATAGTCTTTACCAAAAAATTATGATTACTCATGTTTTCATATTTGATTTCTCAAATGAGATGTAATGACCTACATTTCATATTATAACTTATGATATTGTTAAATAATTTTTTATGCTTGAATCATTTAAGACCAAAACGGAAACCTCACGAGGATGTAAACCCCCCTACATTTTTACAGAGGTGGTACTCCTATTTACTTTAGATTTTCTTGGGACTCTAGATCTTCAAAATGTGTGACTTTGTAGAAGTCTGTCGTGGTAATCAAGGAAATATAAAATAGCAAGGAAGAAAATGTTTTGTTTTGTTTTTAAAGAAAGTTCATGAGAAATGACCAAGAACCGCACACTTTATACATTAAAAAAAAATAGATAAAATCTCCTCACATCCATCATAGTTTAACTAAATATTTCTTATCACATAAAAATAAAAATAAGATGGTATGAATGCATAATAGAACTTTAACAGAGTGAACATAGGAAACTCAAACAAGGATAACAATAGATCAACCTCAAATACTTTATATTCAAAGGTCAAGGTTACAAAGTATAGAAGAAAATGAGAATTTATCAGACTTTGGTTAAACCTTTCCAGTGAAAGAGGTGGAGAAATTGGATGAAGGAATTGATAAAGAAAGAGAGATGTGATTAACGTAAACTTACTATGATGGTCTCTCTTGTTTTTCACTTTCTTGTTGATGTACTTTTATTGTACTCATTAATGGTTACACAAACTGTCTCAATTGTTTCTTGCCCCTCGTTGGTCAATTTATCGATTTCTTTATTAAACCATTCTTAAATATAATTTTTCATTGGTGCCACATTGATCTCATGCCATATTTTTATGTTGAACAACTCGCCCTCCAAGTCTCGTAAATCAAGGGAAATACTATGCAATGCATCTTCAATGTCCTAATTTTTCACAAATTAGTCCACTAGCCAATTGTCTATGTTCTGCTCATCATATTCAAGTATACCATAGAAATTTTCAACTGAAAACCCTTTAAAAATATCAACTTCCCCGTCAAACTGTTTCTTTGTTAGGAATAATGACTTGACGATTAATTTGGGGTCTTGGACTTCGTTAGTGCTTATGCTGAGGTCTACCTCTGTGATCCTTTTGAATAGTTACAATATTTTAAGTAAGAGGTCTAGGCCATTGTTGTGCTTTTTCAGGAAAACCCTGCAATCCTCTCCTTTGAAGGTAAGTGTTGGTTCAGTGAGCTTCAACATATTACGAAAAATTTGTGGTGAAAGAGAGATGGGAGAATGATCATGGAGTTGTATGATTCGCTAAATTGCTACATATTTCTCAATGCACCATGCAACCAATTATTTACAATAAAAAACCTTAGGGACACACCCTACGTGAGAAATTCCATATGTCTAGATCACTTATTTTTTAGAAGAGGAAAATGAATAGTAAGAATATGCTCTAGACCACTTAAATTTTTGGTCTTCACACCCAAAAATATTGAAGGTATCACTACAAAAATCTTGTCGAGTTGTTGTTGCCATAAGTTGACGAGAATGTTCTTTTAACCAGATCATATTTGAAATGAGCGCTTGAGAGAGATAACAATAATATAATCTCTCACAAATCATTCTTAATGCGGTTTAATGGGAAATCTCCTCGATTCCTTTGCTTATTAATGATGATATTTAATGAATCTACATGATGAGTTATTAGCATTAAACCATACATAAATATGTATTGGGAAAAGTACAAGGATGGCGATGATGGATGAGAGAAATTAGGAGTTGGGAATTCTTGTGAACCCACCAACTCAGGAACCCTCGAGCCCACGGTTGTGAAAGATTGAAAATAGGATAAGTGTCGTACTGCAGTTGATCAGACTCAACATAGGAGATATGATATTATTAGAATCTTGGTAAGTCCGACGGTCATAATGTAGATCACAAATATTTGGGTGCAAAATGGATATCGTGAAACTTGGAATATGAAATTTTGGACCCGTGAACTTGCATTTGGAAACACGGTTAAGTACATAATAACACGACGGTTGGTCAGAATCATGATATGGGAATATGGATGGAGGTGAGAATCCACGAGTCTGCCAACTCACAAACCCACCATTTTGAGAAACAACTAAGTATAGTAACTAGAAAAGAAAAATAGAGGGGAGAAAATAAAAGGGGAATTCAGGTAAGTATAGAAGAGGGAAAAGAAATGGAAAAAAAGAAGTTGGGAAAATATAAAGGGGAGGGAAACTTGGAAGCGATAAATTGTCTCAACAACTCGTTCCAACTGTGGGATGATAACCCCCTGTGGCTTGTCAAGAATCCAAAATCTTTATGACCAAGGACTTTCATCCATTGGGATATGGAGTCAAAGGTAAGAATATAGAAACGAAAAAATAAATTTATGTACAAGGAAAATGAGAACGTTTTAGGTGAATAAACCTTTCAAATGTTTCTTGTTGATAGACAACATTGATATTTTACCCTTCATGTCTTGGAGCATATAGGAATTAAAATCCAAGATCTTTTCGACGGTGTATGGTCCAATAAAGAGTGATTATACCTTTGTATGCATTGATGGTTTCTCCTTATCTTTGTTCCAGAATAACACCGACTCTCCCTTCTGAAAAATATTTACAGTTGCACTCTGGTCAAAATATACTTTGATACTTTGTTGTCTCTGAGAAGTTTGATTCAGGAATTGCTTTTGTTCTTCCTCCAATTTCAACAACTGGTTGACCCTCCTTTGAATAGGTCATATGTCTTCTACATCTTTTGTATTAACCACGAAATTCAAGGCATTGAGTTCGAGGCTAATTGGCAATTTGGCTTCTTTCTCGTAAGCCAATGTATATGGGGACATCCCAGTGTTGTGATTTGGATTCATTTTGCTCGCCCAAAATGCATCAATCAACTTTAAGTGCAAATTCCTTTGGTTCTTGTCAATGGTTTTCTTTAATATCTAGATGAGTGTTTTATTTGTGGATTCTGCAAGACCATTTCCTTGTGGATAATAGTTTGATTATTTCCCCATAATATTTCCATATTGTCCACAGAACTATGTGAACTTTGAACCAATTAAAATCGAGCCATTATCAGTGACAAATTTATCTGGGACACCAAATATTGACATAATATTCTCTTTGAGGAACTTAATTAGCTCTTGAGAATCGACCCTTTTTAATGCCACTGCCTCTGGTCACTTCATAAAATAATATGTAGTGGTTAGAATATGCATGTGTACCTTCCTTGAATTTGGATTTATTGGCCCGACGATGTCAAGTCCCCATTGAGATAACAATTGTTCTATAGTTATGGCTTGTAACGACATCGCAGATTGCTTCATTTTTCCAGAAAACCACTGGCATGACATTCACTTCCGTATTGTACCATATGAATCTCTGAAAATTGATGGCCAGTAAAATAGAGCTATTATTATCTTGTGGGCGGTTGCAGTAGGTGAAAACTTTCCACCACATATTCCTTCATCGAATTCTTTCATTAGTTCTTGGGCCTTGTCTTCATCAACACATCTTAGTAATATTCCATCATAATTCCTTCTGAACAATATATCAACAATTACCACATATTGATTTTCCTTCATCTTCAATGTTCTTCTCTCTTTAGGGCTCGTGGTAACTGGAAACTTCTCAAACCTCAAATAGAATACAATTTATTTGTACCATTCTGAATCAACCAATGGTTCTCCTACTGAAATTGAAATCATTCCATCCACATAATCACTATTTTTGATGAGCTTACATAAACCTTGTCCTTTGACAACCTTTAAAGGTTTAATCACAATATCTTATTCTTAGATCTTTGCTAACGAGTTAGCCCATTTTCCTTCTCTAAATTGTTGATTCAAAATCATCTTCACTGGTGATGATGGAACATAAGCAATGACATGGGAATTCAATATGTACATACAAAAGTGCGCCACTAATTTCAGAAGAGCTAGGTATTTCTTTTCCAACTCTGAATACCTTAATTAATAATCATGAAGGGTTTTTCTCATGAAACCGATTCAGAGTTATTCACCCTTGGTATTCTTCCGAGTAAGAAATGATGCAACAACTATTTTTGTAGAGAACGAGTAGATAATGAAATCCATTTGAAAATATGGACTAATGAGCACTAAAGTCCTATTGATTTGTCTTTTGATATCATTGAAATCTTCTTGACTATCAATTGTCCATTCAAACCTCTGCTCCTTTTTCAACAATAAATTGATTGGATTCACAATACTTGCATAGTCAGGAACATGGCTTCGAGGTCATTAAATGAGCGAATTGATCTATTGGGTAATGTCATATACCATTCATACGCTCTTCCTGATAATGTTTTCAAAAATAACCTTACCATGAAATCTTCATACTGAACATGGTGAAAATCACAAACATCAAGAAATAAATGAAGTTGCATCTTTGCATCGATTTCTCCATCTCAAGAAAATTCCTTCAAGGTACCCTTAGGGAGAACAGGGAGATCATGTTGCTCACCTAGAAGATTTAGAAGGGAATCTCTTACCCTCCTTCGATTTTCAAATCCTAGGTTTCCTTGATTTCTTGCAGCATCTCTTGCACCTCCTTGTCTCTCCTCATGATGCTCCTCTCGCGGTTGTTCATTTCTTTCTGCCATATATGCAGATGTTCCAAGAAAATGACTTCCACTTCTTAGAATACAAAGTTTCTTTCTTTTACTTTTGGTAAAGGGTCCTTTGTATTCATCCAACTACAATATCGACCTTGTCCTTGTGATACTCTAGCTAACCTTTGGTTTCTTCAGTCTCGTCACTCATCTCTCCTTTGTCTCTAAAGGATTTATCTTTCTTCTTATTGGACTAAGATCTGTCGGGACCTTTCTAACTCTTCTTGGGTCTCGTCTATCATTATTACCAAGTTATGTAACTGATGTAATATCCTTTGTTGGTTATTCAATCTAATTTCCAGGTGGGGATGATATGGCTCGGCCAAAGTCATATATTTTTTCAAAATTCCAAACCATATTTCATATTTCAGTTCATTCCCCAATATAGTCGCCAAAAATGTCGACACTTGAATCCATTAGGATTGAAACAACAACCTCATGAGGATGTAAATCCCCCTGCATTTTTACAGAGGTGGTACTCCTCTTGACTTTAGATTTTATTTCCACTCTAGATCTTTAGAATGTGGGACTTTCCATAAGTCCATCGTGGTAATCAAATAAATATAAAATGACAAGGAAGAAAATGTTTTGTTTTGTTTTTAAAGAAAGTTCCTAATAAATGACCAAGATCCACACACTTCATACATTCAACAAAAATAGATAAAATCTCCTCACATCCATCATAGTTTAACTAAATATTTCTAATCACATAAAAATAAAAAGAAGATGGTCTACATGCATAAGAGAAATTTAATAGCGTGAGCATGAGAATCACAAATAAATATAATGATAGATCAACCCCAAATACTTTATATTCAAAACTCACGCTTAAAAAGTAAAATCAAGATTGTTCCCGAAGTAGCTCTCTTGAAATTTATAAAAAATATATAGCCTGTTACATATTCTTTGAAATTTAAAATGTGTTTGTCCTAAGGACTGGGATTGGGGATCTCGCATACCATAAATCAAATAAATACAATAAATAAGCTCATAGAAGGAGGATGGTGGGAGAAAGTAGAACAAAAAGACCTGGAAAGAAAAAAACGAGAAGTTATCAGACTTTGGTTAAACCTTTCTATTGAAAGAGTTGGAATAATGTGATGAAGAAACTGATAAAGATAGAAATATGTGATCAACACAAACTTACTATGATGATGTCTCATTTTTTTCACTTGCTTGATGATGTCTTTTTATTCTCTTCAATAATGGTTACAGGAAACGTCTCAACTGTTTTTTTCCCCTTGTTGGTCAATTTATTGATTCCTTTCTTAAACCATTCTTCAATATATTTTTCGTTGGTTCCACATTGATCTCATGCCGGATTTTGATGTTGAGCAACTCACCCTCCAAGTCTCGTAAATCAAGGGCAATACCATGTAATGCTTCTTCAATGTCCTGATTTTTCATGAAGTAGTCCACTAGACAATTGTCTATGTCGTCCTCATCATATTCAAGTATACCATAGAAATTTTCAACTGACAACCCTTTAAAAATATCAACTTCCTCATCAAATTGTTTCTTTGTTAGGAACAATGAGTTGAGGATTAATTTTGGGTCATGGAATTCATTAGTGCTTCTGGCTAGGTCTACCTCTGTGATCCTTTTGAATAGTTCCAGGAACTCAGGTAAGAGGTCCACGTTGTTTTCGTGCTTTTTCCGGAAATCCTTGCAATCCTATCCTTTGAAGGTAAGTGTTGGTTTAGGGAGCCTCAACATCTTGTGAAATATTTGCGATGAAAGAGAGATGGGAGAACGATCCTGGAGTTGTATGATTTATTGACTTGGTACGTATTTCTCAATGCACCATGCAACCAGTTCCTTGCAATCAAAAACCTCATAGACACACCCTACATGAGAAATACCAGATGTCTAGATCACTTCTTTTTTAGAAGAGGGAGATGAATAGTAAGAATACGCTCTAGACCATTGAAATTTATGCTCTTCGCGCCCAAAAATGTTCAAGGTATCAGCGTAGAACTATTGTTGAGTTGTTTCTACCATAAGTTGACGAGAGTGTTCTTTTAACCAGATAATATTTGAAATGATCGCTTGAGAGAGATAAAAATAATATAATCTCTGACAAATCGTTCTTTAATGACGATATTTATGGAACCTGCATGATGAGTTATTAGCATCAAACCGTACTTAAATGTGTATTGGGAAAAGCATGAGGATGGCGGGGATGGACGAGAGCAATTAGGATTTGGGAATTTTTGTGAATCCCGAAACCTGGGAACCCGCGAGCCCGCAATTATGAAAGATAGGCTAAGTGTTCTAATGTAGTCGATCGGACTCAACATAGAACATATGAGATTCTTATGATCTCGATAAGTCCGATGGTCATAATGGAGATCACATATCTTTGGGTGGAAAATGAATATCGTGGAACTTCAAATATGAAAGCTTTAACCTGTGAACCCGCAGTTGGAAAAATGATTGAGTACATAATAACACGGCGGTCAGTCAAACTCATGATATGGGAATATGGATGGAGGTGAGAACCCGCGAGTTTGCCAACCCGACGTTTTGAGAAACAACTAAGTATAGTAACCAAAAAGAAAAAATAAAAGAGAGAAAAGAAAAGAGAAATTCAAGTCAATATAAAAGAGGGAAAAGAAATAAATAAAAAGAAGTTGAGAAAATAAAAGAGAAAAAAAAACTCAAAAACAGGAAATGGTGTCAACAATAATCTTATTAGGTTCGTGTGTATAAATAATTCTCATCATGAATCCTAAAGATTCATCTAACTTGATTGATAGTGATTCCAACATTAGTAGACACCCCTCATATGTGTCTATTGCATGTAATGTACCAATTCATTGTAATTGATTTTAAATTTGCTAAAAACAAAATTGGTTGAGTGTATGAGAAATGTATCGTATTCATTAAACAATATGTACACAATATTACATCTAACAATATGTACACAATATTACATCTAAGTATATTAATATTTTTTGAAAAATGTTAAATTCAACTTATGATAATCAATCTATAGTTGCACAAACTTCTCGATTACAACGTCCACGGTAATAGCAATAATCCACGTTGCATATTACCCACCAAAGCTAGAGGATACGCTTAGATACATTTAATTGAACTCATTTAAATATATATGAATGTGTGCAGAATCTTACGTTTAACATATACACGCAACACATGTGTATGCTAAATTTAATTTAATTTTAATGATATTAAATAGTTTAGTATTGTGTGTATGTTTAGTTTCCCATTTTTCCACCATGGATAGCACAATTGTTTCACAAGTGGCAATCCTGGTTTAGCTAAAATCAATCCTATAATTTTTTTTTTGTCAAGTATACAAATTATTTTTTCTTCATACATGTGATATTCACATTTTTTTTTGCATAAGGACTAGTAATGCATTCCTTCCATTGGAGCGAGCACGACGTTGGTCAACAAGGAGGTAGTGATGATGATATATACCCCATGTAATTTAATTAATCTTATCCATTGGTTTCACATGTTTTGTTTGTATGTTATATGTAAATTAGATTTAATTTTTTATCTTTAAAAATGTTTTAACACATGTTTCTACTTAACATTTTACAAATTTTTATCTTCACCATGCTACTCAACCTTATGTGGACGTGGGAGGTCATTGTTCATGCAATTTTTCTCACGCACGTATTTCTCCTTAACATTTTACAAAGTTTAATTTCCACCATACTTCTCAAACTTATGTGAAGGTGGGAGGTCATAGTGCATGCCATTTTTCTCACAATGTTATTGATGATTATCTCTACCATCATCCAAGAAATACTTTCCAAGAGATTCCTTGGGAATCCAATCTTAGTTAATTGACTATTGATGCATTGAGGGAGCATTTGAACCCATTATAAGTTGAATTGGAAACATTTCATGTCACTAGACTAAATTGGTGGAGTTTATAAAATATTTTATAGAATTTAGACCAACTTATTTAGACATATTGTGGGGTATTTTTGTTAACATCAACCCTACGAAGACATAAATAGTGACGATTCATCACTCTTATGTTAATGTTAAAAACATGACAACAAAATAAATGGTTTTGTCAATATTTAACTTATAACTAGAAGAAAAAAAATGTCTAAAGTTTGTGACGAATAATAATCCATATATTTCTTGTTTGATTTATGAAAAGTTCATGTATGCATATGGGAAATTCTTGAACAATTATGAGGTGCCTCAATATTTTATCAGAATTATTTATTTTGGGGTCTAGGTGGATATGGAGAGAAAATATACATACACCAGATCAAAATTACATGGTGTTGGTAAAAGTCATACATATGAATCAACTAACACCATGCAATATGCTAGGTTTAGGGTTCCAACCCTTATACCCCTAGATTTGTTTCACTTTGAACAATCTTAGACAATACATTTTAGTCTACATCTAAGTCAAGAGATCTTATCAGGAATAGTGTCAAGAATACTTTGCTAGTTATAAAAATCAACCTAAAAAATAACACATTTGGAAGAAAAAAAATTGAAGTCATAAATTTTAAATTATTAGTTTAAATTAAATTGAAAACATACTCTAAAAGATTATACAACTTAATCTTTTTTAACTTAGTTTAAAGTGTTTTAAATGAATTCATGATAATGATAAGGAAAACATTTTAATAAGACTATGAAATGTAGAATATATTATTGTAGAACATAAACCTCCACAACCACACTGATTTGGAAAAAAAAATGTAAATATTTATCATTGAATTATTTAGAGTATTACATAAACAATCACACATAAAAATATTCATCATAATACAAAGATATCAATGAAACTATATTTAAACTAATTTATAATATAATCAAGCATGCACTAATAAGAGATAATGTCAAGGTTAGTTAAGTGGTGATACAAATTAGTTTAAAAATGTTAAAGTCATAAAACTCTAAATGATCAATTTGGTTTGGTTTGAAAACATAACAATGGAATCGATATTTAAACTAATTTATAATATAATAAGCATGTATTAATAAGAGATATTTTAGTAGTAATGAAAATTGGTTTAAAAATATTAAAGCATAAGAGATATTTTAGTATTAATGAAAATTGGTTTAAAATATTAAAGTCATAAAATTTTGAATGATTGATTAAGTTTAAATTAATGGAAAAGTGTAAAAATATTTTAAATTAATTCATTAAAATAGTAAAAATAACATAGTAATGGAACTATGGAATATGGATTTCATATTTAAACTAATTTATAATATAATCAAGGATGTAATCATATTTTAGTAGTAATGAATTTTTTTTTTTAAATATTTAAGTCATAAAATTCTAAAAATAGTTTAGTTTGAAAATAATGGAAACAATTTAATCTAAAAGTGTTTTAAATTCATTTATTAAAATAGTACTAAAAATAGTTTAGTTTGAAAATAATGGAAACAATTTAATCTAAAAGTGTTTTAAATTCATTTATTAAAATAGTAAAAGAAAACATAATAATGGAACTATGGAATATATGGATATAAAAAGTAAAGATCCATACCCATATCGATTTAGAAAAAAAATAGTTTACGACTCAATTATTTAAAATATTACATAAATAATTACATAAAAATATATTAAAATCATAGTACAAAGATACCGATATATTAAGGAAATCAATATTTATACTAATTTATATTATAATTAATGATATGTAATAACATAAAAATGTATTAAAATCACAATACAAAGATATCGATATATTAATGATATATTTATACTAATATATATTATAATTAATGATATATTAATTTAGTGATATATTATCTTAACAAAATTTAAGAAAAGCGTCATTGATATAAGAAATAATTTAATAGAAAAAATTCATTGATATAAAATAAAATATTATAGAAAATAACATAATAGGAAATAGATATATGGAAGTTGAAAACATAGTGATAATGTATATTTTCTCTTCTATCTTTCACTTGTCATATAATGATGATGATTAATATCCACTAAGACTAAATTGGTTTATCGTACTTTAAGAGGGTAAGTCATTACTTGTGATTCTTTAGAATTTTGTTTCTGTGCTCGAAAAGCATTAAGAGAAGCTTTCCAAGATCACCATACTTTTGTTGAGTTAAGAGGTTAGGAAGGTTGGTAGTGTGATAAATATTTTGAAAATGAGATTTAATATGGGTATAGGTTGGACATTCTAAGAGAAAGTGATTTTCATCTTCAACCTTCTTAGTGTCACAAAGGTGACACACTCTTTCATCCCATGGCGTTTTAGGAATTGACCAACGCCTAGTTTCACTATGGAGCTCATGGGAATTTGTTCTTATCTTACCAATGCTTATTTTTTTCTTTACACTTGGCAAAACAGATAGATAAATTTGATCTTCTAGATTAGGGTTGATTACATCTTTATAATACCTTAATTTTCTTTTTTCCTCTAACTCTTTATCACATCACATTTTTTCTTTAAATTTTGATCTGACATTTTTTTTAATAGTATCTTTATTCTGCAAAATAATCATGATTCCCCAATAGTTTAGCCAAGACCAGGCATCTTTATGCCATCCCCGCTTGAGTCGATGGTGGTTATGACTTGATTTTGAACCAATTTTAGGTAGCCTCTTGTCTTCCATGTTGTTTAATTTGTTCTTATACATTAGGTATCTAAGCATAGCCATGCTCTCAATGGGGGAGAGGCTTGTTTCTAAGAGGAGGATTGGATAGGGCATATTTCCTTTAATTTTGAGATTATAGGTTATAAAATTCTTTTCTATTTTCTCTATCTTTCTCCATAATTCACAAGAGATATTATAGCCCCAGACTTCACATCCATAAAGAATAACAGGTGTAATAAGAGTCTCAAAGATGAGTTTCTTCATATCCCAACTCCAAAGATCAACTGATTTACAATTGTTTTTAGACCCATAATAATATTTCCATCCCCCAATAATCCTTTTCCCAATGCTATAATTCCAATTGAGCTTGTGGTGAATATCAATTCCAAGATATTTGTATGAATTCACTTCCTCCAAGTTGTTGTTGTCATATACAAAGGCATCATAATGGATCTTATTGGATTTAATAATAATGACCTTAGTCTTATCAGTATTAATAGTCATACCCATATTGGAGAAAAAATCCTTGAGGATTCTTAGTTGGTTTTCAAGATCATGGGGACTCATTTCCATAAGAACGATATCATTGGCATAAATAAGACAATTGATGACTATACCAGTGAGAGTAGGGCCAACACAACCTATTTTTTCCAAGCATTCTTCTAACTTATCAATGTATATGGCAAAAAGGATAGGGGACAAGGGACAACCTTGTTTGACTCTGATATTATAGTTAATCTCTTTTGACCAGCCCTCAGTTTTTTTAAACTTGGAAATAACATACTCATACATCCTTGTTGCAGCATCCCTCAACTCGAGAGACACTTTTATCTCTTCTAACCTATTCCAAAGGTTTTTCCTAGGAACCATGTCAAAAGCTTTTCTAAAGTCAACAAAACAAAAAAAGAGGATTGGTTTTAGTATTGTAAAACTCCTCTGCAATGATCCTAAAGGTAACAAGATGGTCTGCAGTTTAATGATATCTCCTAAACACGACCTAAACTTTATCTCTTTTACCATGATTTGTTAGCCAAATGCTAATCTTCTTTTCCAGAATAATTCCATAAAGCTTGGCTAAAATCAAACTAATCATAATGGTCCTATAATTAGAGGGAATGTTTCTATCCCCATTTTTAAAAATAGGAACAATGAGGCTTTGCATCCAGGGTTTAGGGAAGCCTCGCTTGACTGCTAAATTGAAGATCTTATGTATGTGAGGGATAAGGATTGGCCCTCCGATTTTAAAAATTTCATCTTGGTAGCCTTCAATGTCCTTAGCTTTCCCATTTGTGAGCCTCTTAACATCGAAATGTATGTCATCTAAAGAAAAAAATTCTTCCTTTGTAGGGACAATAGGAATGGTGTCCATGGAATTAGGGAAATCATAAAGACTTTTAAGATAGGAATTACAGTCCGTTAAGGGAATCCTATTATTTTCTTTAGTATTGCATTTTAGAATTTGGCTCCAGAACTTCTTACGATCCAACTTATATAGTTGTTAAAGTTGTTCTTGCCTTTTATTGATATAGTATATTTTTTTCCTTTTAATTAGGGCTTTGTATGTATTGATCTTATCGAGATTTAATGGCTCATTAGAATCATCCCTAATGGCTTTCCTAGCAATTTTACATTCTTTATCATACCAAGGGTTGGTTCTTCTATTATTCTTTTTATAGGACACCTCCAAAGAGAACTTGTTAATAGAAGTGGAAAGGGTAGTTGTAAAATTATGATAGAGTTCTTCAATGTTATCATTATAAGTTAGGAGGTTTAATTTACTATTTAAATCCTTTAAGAAAATGTCAACTTTACTTTTGTCAAAGTGCAAATTCCTTTGATTATCAGAATTCTCTTCAATGGTACTCCTATGCATGGAAAATTTTAGAGTTGGGGTTAAAGGTTTATGATCAAAGTCGGGCTCATGGTCATTTAAAGGGTCAGAAGTTGTTATTTGGTTGGAAACATAGACATCAGATATCACATAATCTACAACACTACTACCTATCCCATGAATAAATGTCATTTGGTTGGAGTTTGGCCACTTCATTACTCCATTGCAAATTATTAGGTCTTCAGAGCTACAGAGATTAACCAACTCAGTACCAAACAAATTCTCAATTAGGTCTTCAAAGATTCTTTTGCATCTATTAGATAAAAAAAGGTCATCATCTAGCCATAAAGGATTATGGTTGGAGTCATCACTTAAAAGAGTAGCCTTTTTCGTTGCATTCCTAGCATTAAAGTCTCATAGCAGGAGGATATTACCTTCATTTTTCAAATTATAAATATCTTGTTCTAAATTATTATATGGACAATTTTTATCTAGATTATTTTTCTTATAAAAAGTAGAATTAATAAGTGCAAAATAACAAATTTTTATATACATCTTCTTAGCATTGGTGTCTGTAATTTCTATCCAAATGTATTGATTAAGAGGGTCAATCTTATGAAGTTGAATGTGAGGAGAAATGATTTTTCTAATATAACAAGCTATGCCTATTATCATTCTACGGTGGGATTTTTTGTTCCATGCCGACCACAAGACAAATCCTTCCATGTTAGGGACCTTAGACTCCTCATGCTCCCAAGTTTCAGCTAGACAAATAATATCAATATCACTCAGGATCCGACTTATCATAGGACCTTTGTGCCATGGAAAGTCACGACAATTCCAAAAAAGGATCTCGAGTGTCCCAAATTCCAATTTATTATTATCCTTTTGGTCTCTATCCCGAACAATAGCTTTTTGATTTCTAATTATTGCCCATTTTCCTTCTTTCCTGGCTTCTTTGACCTTTTGAACTTCCTTCCTTAATTCATCTTGGTCTTCGGGAATGAGGTCTTCATTTATAAATATTCTTGACCCTTTTAATCTCATATATTTACTAAGTATGGTATATTTATGGTCATTACAACTTACTTTAACACAGATCAACCTATCTTTGTGATCAATTATTTTTCCTACCCTCTTTTCTTCTATGAGGTAAGTTGTATCAATTTGTGATTTATTTTTTAATTCTTCTTTTACTATTGCTAGTGTATCCTCCTCTTGTTGTTATTTTATACCAAAAATTGTGAGGTTCAAGGCTCTTTTGCTATGCTCATGGTCCAATTTGATTAGCTTATTCATTTCCTCTTTGATGGGTTTGATATCCATTTTTTTTTCCATATTACTGAGGGTCAAATTGATGGTTAGGTTTTCTTCTAGCTCTTTAATCATATCTCTCAAGTTGTGATTTTCTTCAACCCCTCATTCTTGGGTTGATTGTTTATGTTTTCCATTTCTTGAATTCTATCCTTCATTGTCTGCAATTCACTCTTGAACCCTAAGAATCTATCCTCTATTTGAGTTTGAATGGTATCTTTAATTTTTTTTATCAATCATTGCCTTTAGCTCTATTTGGAGTTTTACGTCTCTTTCTTCACTCATTTTTTCTAATGTTTCTAACTCTATTTGGATTTTGGCATCTCTCTCTTCTCTTCTTTTTTCTAATCATTCCATATAATCATAAAGGATATCTAGGGTGATTTTGGGGGGCCTCCCCTTGTTAGGATGGGTTTTTGGAATAGGTGTTGGAGTGCTCATATTGAAAAGAAAGAAAAAAGATGTAACAATTATTTTTATGGATTGACTTTATCTCTCAAATCAACTTTTACTTATGAAACTTAAAATAAAAAATAAATAAATAAAATATATTTAAATCTCTTTACCTAAAATTAAAATTGGATCAAAGTAAAAAGTGACTCACCTCATTTCAGATGTCCAAATGCTCAACCTATTGAAGAAGCCAAAAATAATTTCTGAAAACTGCAGAGAAGTCAGGAGAAACTACAGATATTATTCCGGGTAAAAAAGATAAAATCAAAGAGAAGTATTGTTCCCATTCAAAACCCTAGATATATAATCTTAGAAATAAAGAGATATAATTTCAAAACCGTAAAGAAGTAGTATTCCCGTTCAAAACAACGGAGAAATAAAAAACAAAAAACAGAGAAGTATTATTCCCGTTCAAAACCACAGAGATATAATTTCAAAACTGCAGAGAAGTAGTATTCCCATTCAAAATCGCGGAGAAATATTATTTCCGTTACAAATTAATTTATATATAAATAAAATCTATAAGTTTCTAAATCAACCAAAAAATTCAAAGTGTGTTATTGATATGTTTGTATTAATATCTATGTTTATATTATAATAATAATAATTTAGTTTTAAGGTCGACACCAAATTGGTGTATGAGACCTCCTTGTTTGTGAGACAAGAAACTCTCGTTGTCCAACAATTTGATTGGTAAAATCTACAGAGATATATAAAAGAGATTCATTCCAAAAACCATACATAATAAATCTATGCTATTTAACATTAAAAAGTTGATTTATTATTTTGGATTCATGTAGAACCTATAATTGGTTCCTAATAAATTTATTAGGAGAAAATACTAGGGAACATGTGGAATATTTTTTCTCTATTATAACAAAGCTCTTAAAAATGATAGATATCTACATGATTTGATTATATAATATGAATTTAATAGATTTTATTATATAATGTGAATTTAATAGATTTTATTATATAATGTGAATTTAATAATCTGTCATCTATATGATTTGATTATATAATATAAATTTAATAGATTTTATTATATAATGTGAATTTAATAGATTTTATTATATAATGTGAATTTAATAATCTCTAAGGGTTATGTCAATTTGGATTTGACTAATATTAATGTTATGATAATGTACATTCTATAAATACAACTAAAAAATAATATTTATGATTAAGAAAAACTAAATATATTATGTTAAAAATGAAAGGTGAAAGATGAAAAATATGTTAATTCAAAAGTGTACAAATACCTTATGTAAATTCATGATGACTTCACACAATATATACTCAAGATCACATGGTCTATGAACTATCACATGGTCTATGAACTATTGAAGCACTTAACTATTTGTGAAGATTCACATTTTTACATTTTATCATTATGGATTAATTTTAATTTTCATGTTAATAATTAAAATAAAGAAATATCAAAATTAATTTTATATAATGTATTATATTATAAGTAAGAAGTAACAAACAATTTTGATTTTCATGTTAATAATTAAAATGAAAAAATACCAAAGTTCATTTGATATAATGCATCATCATCATTAAGTAGCAAATCAAAGTTTTATTTAAATAATCCAAATCATAAAAAAAAAAATTAGTACATAATTAAACTATGATTTTCATGTTAATAATTAAAATGAAGAAATACCAAAGTTCATTTGATATAATGCATCATCATTAAGTAGCAAATCAAAGTTTTATTTAAATAATCCAAATCATCAAAAAAAATAATACATAATTAAACTAAGCAGACGTAGATTTTAAGAAGTCAGTAAAAAATTATTTTTTTTTATTATGGCTCAACATAATATTTTCCAAACTATGTAATCAATCATTATGATAAATTCAAAGCTACTTTAATTTTTTTCTAAAAACACTTATAGATGTCAATTCTGTAAAATACAACAAAGCAACTTTGTTCAAATCCCAAATGTATATTGAGAATTTTTTTAGTGCAACAATCTCATGAATAATTTCATGTTCTTCTATCAACAATCTAAGTTAGCCCCCCCTCGTCTAGGTACCTATAACATCTAGTTGTTAGTCCTGAAAAATGAATATGCTCATTGAGTTTATGGATTTATTAAAAAATCTGTCATTAAAGCTATTGAACGAATTGCATTCGTATAATGTTATGGATCCTTAATCTACTTCACTTTTTTTATATTATTTTCTAGTGCATGAACAATGGAGACATCACCTTCTTGAACCGTATAAAAAACATAACTATAATACTTGTTGATTACAACCTCTTCATTTTCCATTACTTCATTGGTCACATATCCTAATATTATTAATGGTCATAGTTCATTCTTCCAAATATTGTTATTATTTTGATCTTGACACTCATTAATGGATTCTACATCATCAAGTAAGAGAAGAGCAACAATACTTCCATTTATTAATTCAGTATATATTTTTCTTTTTATCACTTTTATTAGAGTGTAATCTCATTTTCTAGATACTTTCACGCAATTGCATGAAATTGATTTAACAATCTCCCCCATTGCAATGTTAAAAAAGAAACTACACATGACAAAAGAGTTTGTGCATGTTAAATTTCTAAAATAAATAGTCATTTCATACATGTATTTAACTAATTAAAAAGTTCATATTTAACTATTTGCATAATCATTTTTGGATTGAATTCACGACTTGAATTTATTTTTACCAATAAACAACAACTTTTAAATATACAAGTTAATAAGTTGAGTGGTTCAATTAATACCTCTTAATTTCTATTTTTACATTGACCATCACATTATCATGCTCTCCCTTTCCATGCCTTGTCTCAAAGAACCTCAAGGTGTAATGAATTTTCATTTCTCATGAAGATGAAAAAACCATAAGAATGATCATGTTTATTTAAAACAATAAAACCAACTAAACACACCAATTGTTCTTTAAAATTGACCTCTCATATATTAATTCTTTATAAGGTAAACTAAAACAATGCTTAACAAAAAATATATCATATGTGAGATCGTCAATAATGTTAGAATCGTACCCAATCACTTCATGACTATCTGCAATGACATGTATGTTTCTATCAAAACCATCGATAGTGAACTCTTTATGTCCTTACAAAATATGCACAAGTATATAATCCTAGTTTTAATGGTGATACTATTTTGTATCTCTATTTGCGCAGTAATAGTTTATTTCTCAACAAAATCAACCACGTGTTTGATTGCTTCTTTAATAAATACATCACTTAATTTATTGACATGTACATACTACCACTACATTCTATGAGAGTGTTTGATATATCTCTATATTTAATCCCTAAATATGTTGTTTGATATATCTCTATATTTAATCCCTAAATCGTTACCAGTATATCTTATTCAAGTAAATCAATGTTTTCTAAGATCTCTAATAGAAGTGTACTTATGGTATTCATATTTTTTCTATTTCACATTGAATGATAGTTGAGAATGGAGTATCATTAAGATTATTAGGATAGTCGCAAAATCAAAACATTATTTTCATTTTCTACGACCAAAAAAATATTTTTTATAAATAATTAATAATTATATCATGCACATAATATTTTGGATAAAACACATGCATAGCATGCACATAATATTTTGGATAAAACACATGTAATAGAAGGATAAAAACCATTTGACTAATGATGTACATCAAACTCTAGAAATTTCTCATAATACAACTAGAATTTTACATGGTACTCACATGTCTTAAATAATTATGGACTTATTATACCATCATTTAAGCTTCACAAGTGCACTAAGGGTGATCTTAGCATCAACATTACACGCCTTAAATTATGGAACAATTTCACTTGAGTATAAAGTGTAATTTGGTCTTATTATACCATCATTTAAGCTTCACAAGTGCACTAAGGGTGATCTTAGCATCAACATTACACACCTTAAATTATGGAACAATTTCACTTGAGTATAAAGTGTAATTTGGGCTTATTATACCATCATTGAAGCTTCGCAAGTGCACTAAGGGTGATCTTAGCATCAACATTACACACCTTAAATACCTTAAATTATGGAACAATTTCACTTGAGTATAAAATGTAATTTGAATATAAAGTGTAATATGATTGGAATTAATTTCATACTAACCTTTTGATATAGGACATTGCATCATGTCCTTTTCATTTAGTGAAACAAAATAATTGAAATGCCAAAAATATTTCCCTCGCATTATCTAGAAGTATATCTCGGTAGGGATACCTACAAATAATACCCCAACAATGAATTTCATCATCCCCATTTAACTGAACTCTCAATTTTGTATACTTCTATATTCTTTTCCTGAAGGTTTAATGTTTTTGTAGTCACTAACATCCAACATTTTAATGATGTTCCTTTTTCAATGTGAACTATTATTAATTCTTTAGGGGCATCCCTGAGATTGGTGGATTTCACATTTCAACGTGAATGAAGTGCCAATGTCACATATTTTTATAGGATCTCATTTATCTTATCATCTTTTCCTCTTTTTAATTCTCAATAATCTAGCCTAAGGGCATCTCTTAGTTTTTTTGTACTTTACCAATATATGTAACATTTGTGTTTGTGATGTGACTAGTTTACCTAAAAAAATGAGTATTGGTCATCACATTTACATTACCTTGAATTGTGCAGTTGTTTATTGCACCTATGATATCTTCGATTTTAGTTTCACCCGTATTCTCTAAAAAATTGTCATCAAAGTTGACATTGTTGCAATTGCGAACTAATTTCCATGCATTATCGAGTGTGGTAGGATATTGTTGTTTGTTGAAAGTTGTGATTGCTTAAAAATTACAAATTGTAATTTGAATAATTATATATATATATATATATATATATATATATAATTTAAAAATGATTTTTAAACCTTGAAGAAATCAAATGTGGGGGAGTGCATAAAGTTAATGGAAAAAAAAGTGGCGAGCATGTGCAAAGGAATGCACACACACATGAACACATGTAAATTTCTAGAAACATGCACAGATTCTTAATCCTACATCCTCGGTACTCACAAGACCTTCACACACACTTATAACTTTCATTATTTATGAACATGTAGACGTTCCTAAGAAACATGTACTGAGGAACACACACTCGTTCCTAGAAAAAATGAAATGAAAATAACACATATTTATTTAGGAACGTGCACACACTCCTAAAGCACACGCGTTATTAGAATAAATAACACCCACAAATTCATCTTAACACAAAACATCCCCCCCTATGTCTCTTCCTCTTCCCACTCCCAACCCCCCCT